>JAPSGF010000023.1:3438778-3489144 GCA_035772895.1 Perdix hodgsoniae | reverse complement strand
TCTTTTTTCTTTTTTCTTTTTTCTTTTTTCTTTTTTCTTTTTTCTTTCTTTTTTCTATTTTCCTTTTTTCTTTTTTCTTTTTCCTTTTTTCTTATTTTTTTTTCTTTTTTTCCCTAGAGCCATGGAAAGAAGTGCAGGACATACTTACAAGACATTCAATTTAGTCATTAAGAAAGTTCTATCAGTCTTGCACTTCCACCTTAAAATGTTTGGTTTTGTAGCACGCAGTTCACCAAAATTCTCAATTGCTCCCTGTAGGAGCACTTTATATGCACAACGTCATCGGCCTTTGTGCCACATACAAGTTTTCTAACAAAGATTTTCTACGCTTATTCCAAGTCATTTAGAAGGATAGAGTATAACAGAAATCTCTCACTTCCTTGGCAAATCACAGCATACATCTATGACTCATTTTAGCTGTTCTATTTTAAACTCAATGAGTCTGGTTTTAATCCATTTACATTTCTTCAATGATTTCAAAATGGATTAATATTTGACTATCTGTGTAGTAAATCTCATTATTTTTTTTCAGTTGTTTAAAAAAAAATAATCAATACTATGAGACCAAACAAGCTCTTCACCTCAATAAAGGTTACTATGTCAATGCCTGAACGACATTCTTTCCCCAAAAAAAGACCAAAGAAACAGTAGGATTTTGGGAATGGTGGTAAATAGGAGTTTGCCGTAGCTGCCATTTATACAGCTTCAAGGATGGTAAGGACCTCCTGTAATGGAGAAAATCATAACAGGCCTAATTGAAGAATCAATCTGAGGAGTAGGGAGATGGGAAAGTGGTGTATAGTGACTTTGTACAAAAGATTTGACAATAAACAAAACATTACGATAGTTAGTCATACAAGTATTTGTATCACATATACATAGAAATGCTCTGTAAGCAAATTTATAATTCCACTAAAAAGTAATACCAGTTTTATCTGATCAGCCTACTTCCCATTGAACAGACTGTTCATCACCAAATTTCCAGTACCTGGATATATGGCTTCATGACTTCTTTTGATGGAATCTATGTACAGAAACTGATTCAGTTGTTACCATATGTATGTATGAGAAAGAATATTTGTATTCCTGCATAGCCTCTTGAAAGAAAATGCAATCATACATGCACTCTATTAGTTTCTATTTCTTTTGACGAGGTGAATGGCTATCAATCTATTTCTCAGAAAACACTTCATTATATTTAATTAATGCAAGAGATGGAAAGATACCAAATAAAGCAGTTGTAAATTTCATAAGTTAAAAATAACGACTTTGTTTTCCTGTTATTCACAAAACAATTTTCTTCCAGAGTATTCAGATGAATGGCTGATATTTCTTACAGACTCAGCAGTTTTGTCTTGGTGTGAACACTAGTTTCTGCTTCAGGTCATGTGGGTTCAAAGCTCTAGAGTTTCACTTTGAATTTGATGATTGCTTACTGAGAACCGTTTGTCTTCACTCACATAAATCAACCTACATTCAGCAAGAATGGGCCTTGGTTTCCTCAGTGCATCAAAAAAGTGGGAGTGAGTTCTTAGAATGTTTTTATTGGTTATAGATTTCTTAGTGAAAACTTTGCAGTGGTACACGAAACAATTCTTTGCAAAATGCATATGTTACTAGTCCACATATCTTTCACACTTGTGTTTCAAGGTCTTTTGAAAATAGCAGACTTTTTTTAAAACTGATGAAAAAAAAGGAAAAAAAAAAAAAAAAAAAAAAAAAGCTTCTAGTACACTCATATGAGCCTTGATCCGGTTCTCATTAGAGTTTGATCAGAGGATTTCAGCAACTTCAGGGAGTACTGGACTGTGGAGCATTAGGAGAAATATGCGACGATGAATCCAAATACAGACAAATAACAAAAAGGAAGAAATATCCCCCATTTTACCTTTACAATTCTTCTTTAAAATACTCTGTATGCCACAATTCAAAAACCAAGAGCCAGTCTGAATTACTTTTACTCATTTTTCCACTTTCTTTGTGGATTATTTTTGGTGATAATTTTTCTTTGATTGCAACTCTGCCTTGCTTTATTTTACAATAACCATCTTTAAAGATACTTTGAAGTGAACAACCCAGAAAAATAATAAATCTTACTGTCATACAGACATATGTGAACTTTCTTTTGAAAGCTTTATTGTTACTCATCAATTTTCTCAGGGTTTACCCTAACCCCATACTTTTTTGTTATCCCTTCAGTGAAACTTTAAATATTTGATAAAATAACCTCAACTAAACTACAGTTTGACTAGTTAACTGACATTAATTTTACCCTTTTGTTTTTGTCCAAGATTAATATTATGATGCATCAGATAACTTCATAAGACAGTCCTTTTATGCATCCAAAATGTACTGAAATAAAGAAATAAAAAGGACACAGAAACTTCACTGCTTGTATTGGGAATTGACTATATCAGTGATTAAACAATATCTAATCTAGTTTCAGGCCTACAGCTGAAAATCATCTTTCGTAGAAGTGTGCCTGCCAAGGTTATTGTAAAATTATCCCAGGCACCAAAGTGATGAATGGTCCCAGCATTTGCTGTGATATGGATGCCATCCCTGTGGGGCTTCACCAAGCGGGATTTTTCATGTGGACAGACTCACATGGAGGACAGATGGGAAAGAAAACAAAATTAGTTGATCCTCACTAGAGCAAAAATCCATCTTTCCTTTACTACTCACACTGGGCACTTGCATTTTTGCAGAGAAATGTGTTATTAAATTATATGACTCTTCCTTTTTTTCCTTTTTGAAGTGATCTGAATGTTTTATGCTAATCATTAATATAATGCTTATTTGCATTCTTGAATTTTCATACTAGCCTAATTTTACACATGTTAAGCAGCAAGCCTAATATCTAAGTTAGCAAAAAAAATACTGCGTCTTTACTTGCACTCACAACAGCTTCAGTCCTACATTTTGGGGACAGACAATTCTTGATGGAAAAGTTTCAAATGAAAATGATTGCTCAAGGTAAGTTTTGACCAAATTCAACTAATGAGACAGTCAGATTGCAATAGTCTCATTTAGTGGATAGGTGAGGTTCCTAAATCACAGTCTGAGATGGCTTCCTCTCTTCTTCGATGGCTAAGAGAAATCCCACTGAGGATGACAGTAAAATTAATTCACATGGAATTGGAAGCAGTCATGGTTCAGGCAGCACATCTGAGAAAAATCATCTTTTAGATATTCTAAATGTTTGATGACAAAAAGGATATTTGATATTTATATTATTATGTGCTTGGGACAGAAAATTAGGGAGTAAAAGTATTTTACTGTTGAATCTGTAAGAGGCACGTATTGAATAACAGACAACAGAAAAGTTTCAAAGGTCATAACGTATTTGCTTAAAGAGTAGATTTGGGATAAGTCACTATTAGATTGTTATAAACTGCCGGCATCCTTTTAAATGTACTGTTCACATCATTGTGTTTTGCATGAAGGAAGTATTAAACCAACAGTAATTAGAAAGGGGTGAAAAATATAACAGATACTTGGTATATTTTTCCACCTACATTTCTCTCTTAATCAAATTTTCCAGGGTGAGAGGTTAAACATAGAAAGACACCAGAGGTGTTAGGATTATTTAATTGCAATGTAACTAACACCGTAGGAACTGATTTGTCAGAGTGAGCTGCAGTCCAGAGTGTTCTACATTTGCAAACTAAATCTGTTAAGATAAAAGGCACTTTTTAAAGTATCATGGGTCTTGTTCTTGTTCTAACCATTCCCCAACACTTGCCTCCAAGGCATTTCTTATAACTCTGATAAAATCACAGACCAGGTGCTCCAAGACTTTCAAAATAATAAATTCCAATCTGTCACCAAAAAAAAAAAAAAAAAAAAAGGTTAAACAGGTTTATAGAGGGAGTTCTGTTCCAGGTGTTATTTTGAAGCCTAATTTATAGTTTTTCTGTAATAGTTACAAGCGATAAAAATCATGTAAATGCCCTGTATTAGAAATAAGTTTGCATTTTGTCATGCAGATAATACTAACAATTAAATAGACTTTAATCAGGAGATCTCCACCTACTAATGTTAAGACTTCTTAAGAGTAATGTTGTAATCATATTTTCTCTGAAGTAAAACACAATATTAAAAAAATAATAATAAAGCCTCAAACATTGGTCATATACTAATTTTTATAAAAACCAGAAGCATGAAAACATTTCATGAATCACCTGCTTCAGAATGGACCTTGTATAGGTTCAGTGGGTGCATCTACCAAGAGGAACAAGGCAATGGAAACTGCTAACATCTTCCACATGTGACAGCCTTTAAATTATAATACTATTTTGGATACAGTGAGCAGACTGTTCTAAAACAGCAGTATGTCAGATAGGTGACTGAGTTTCCCTAGAGTTTCTCTTTCACTGTTTTTAGTCAGTCTGACACTCTTCTAATTCTACTATCTTGTCCATTATTTATTAAAGTGTACAGCTAAAAAATAGTGAAAGTTTTGCCCAGGAGGTCTGAAATTTGTGCATTGGCACACCATAAATCAAAGGGAAATCTATAGTTCTCATTCAATTTGAATCCAGGAGGAAAATCCAAGCTCCACTTAAACGAAGTGCATGGTTACATTCTAAAGTCCTGCTCACTTCAGTGTTTTTTTCCCTATCTGCAGAATGGGGTGCTCAGGCTCTGACAGATTCTGTAGTTTCTAGCCCCCATATGTGAGGTGACATCACAATGCAAGCAGATAGTGAAATCTTACGGATGTGCATAGACAAACATTGATATGCATGTGTGTCTATATCTATATAGATTCATAAATCACAAACTCCAAAAACAAAGATAAGCTGACTCACTCAACAGGGAACAAAATCCCTTTCCTGTTACTTAACTTTATGCCCCTCCAAAATCTTTTTCTTTTTCCCCCAACTTTTTCAAAATGTTTCTTTTATTGTTCTTTCATTATAGCCCCTTCCCTCCTTGATCCCACGTAAATACAGTAACAGAAGTTGACTTCCCTGAAACTACTGTTGAACTTTTTTTTTTTTTAAGTCATAAACAACTCATTGCAAGCTCAGCTTATAGCATGTATATGTATATACAGCTCAAGCATGTATAGATTTCAGGGACTGATTTACAAAATCTTCAGACGCAAAAAGCATATGAACTCAGAGCACTTTCAAACGTAAAATTTGAAAAGTGTAAAACTGTTGATAGAACAGGACTGAAAACTGATACAAGGTTAAAGACTATTCCATAAAAGGAAAATAAGCTTCTCACTACAAAATCTGCTGCTATATTATGAAATTCTAGGGAAGATTTATACCAATTTCCCTCATGGAGCTAAAAAGAAGAATTACTACAGCTATACTGAGATTTCTCAATGTGGAAGTAAGCTTCTACTGCTAACACAAAATTAAGATGAAGTTTCCATTGCTTACTCATAAGATTACAATGCAAGTTTCAAAATATATGGCAGTGAAGCTTTTCAGTTTTGTGGCTGACTGTGTGTGTCTGACTGTTATAATATGTAGCCATTACCCTTAAATGTGGAGTCTTTTAGCAAGGCAAGTAAATTATTTAAAATTAATACTTTTAATTTTTTAGGAACAGTAAAAGAACTGTTATCCAAGTAATTTGTGGTAGTTATTAAATAGTAAGTGGCTGAATTATTTACTAAGAATTGTACTGAGATAAATGAACTGGTAATTTCTTGAAACTAAAAACAATTATTCAATTTAGAACATGAAAATAACACTTAGAAGAGGTAATGCTAATTTCTTTCTAGCTCTTTCTTACTTAGATGCTATAACTAGCTGTGCTCTGTTACATGCTCCTGTTTAAGATGCTTTGCTTTACTTGCAAAGTGGACGTTTCTTCTACTCTTTCAAAGCTAAATTTTGGATGTCCTATATTCACACAACATTTATTTCTTTGCCGACAGGCATTCAAATCTTTTTTACAGATGAGAAATGTTTGGACACACCAGTGTTATACTGCCATAGTAAATTACTTACCACAGATATCAAAAATAATTAATAATTAAAAGTTTTTTAAAAACTTTATTTCTGCACTAGAAAGAGCTATGAGGAAATGATGGTTCTGAGCTTCAGCACCAGAGAGCAGCATCATCTAAGAACTGTGCTTCAAGCTTCCCCCCTTGAACCCTGAGCTTTTTCTAGATGAAACAATACATGTCCTCACTTCTTTGGAATATAAACACATAATTCTTCTTTTGGGTGAATTTTCTAGATGATATGTATAGAAATGGACCCACAGAAATGTTTGTTCTTGTTTTTTTCCCCACACTGACACATACTCAACATGTCTATCTGTCCAAAATTATCATTATGTAGCTCAAGTTTTCACACCACAGAACATCGTTATTGTATATCCGATATGATCAGGAAAACAACTGTCAACCATAAGAATAGTATGGTTTGGGGTTAGCAATTTCTAGCTCTTTCTTTTCTTTTGTCTAGGATTTATAAACAACAGTAATGTTGAAGTGGCTAGCAAACTTTACAGTTATCCTTGGGAACAGTTCAGCAATACCCTCTGGCCCTTTCTGCACAGAGCATGGGAGCGCAAAAGAAAGTCTAAAAAGCATGCAATTACCCCCAGGAAATAATTATAATGCAAAAAAAGCACTGGATGGTACAAATGGCATTCCAGTAAACGAGGTGAACTTGTATCATCGCCCTGCTTTGCCTCAGGGATATTCCTGCCAAAAGAATATCAGTCAGCTCCAAGAACAGCCAAGGACGGAGGTGGGGCTGCACATGAGATGTTCCAGGTCCAAACCTCAGGGAGCCTGGAGTTGTGGGCAAAGGAAACTCCTGCTAAGCCAAGCATTGACAATGCAACTCCCAAAAGCCAGGGCAACAAAGCTTGCTGGAGGTGATTTTTACCCACCAGGTTGGAAACAAAACCACACCCAGAGCAGCCTTGCTTATACATGAGACTTTCTTATTCCAAACACAGTATTTTTTTATGCCTAGTCCTGTTCACATACACTCTCATGGGAGAAGGATCTAGTTCTCTTTTCGTGGACTATGTTAAATTTCATAGTTTAACCAAATCCTAGATAGCTTTGAATTCTAATCTTTGAGTCTCTATTGAAGAAGTCTGCCTGTAATGGGCAGAAGCCATAATCAAACTACCCTACAGAAACAATGGCTGGAAGAACAAGCAATTAAGGTGAATGTGTTTAGGTTTCATCCAGCAAAGTTTCTCATTTACTACAACTTTCTAAACCGACTCACCTAACCTCACATATATACACACAAGCAATATTTGTCTAGGTAGATTTTCTCATCTGGCTACTGTTTCCAGAGGCACACCGAGCACCATGTTTAGTGAATGGTATACTATTACCTTAACTTCCTCTCAAAATGCCTTCAAAAGTTGCATATCAATCATTTCAGAATTGAATCTCGACACCTTCCTTGTTTTCTCTAAACCTCATCGAAATATCCACAATACTGATGACAGGACCAGAAATACTTGCATTTACATGTTTTTGTTGTTGTTGTTGTTGGGTTGGGTTTTTGTTTTGGTTTGGTTTGGTTTTTTCTGTGTCTGCATTGCTACTGTCATAGAAAGGCAATTTGTGTTAAAAGTCTGTAGTGTCTGAAGACATTTTCAGCAACCTCAGTGGATTCATAACATTCAGGTTTGTACTACTGGAGTCTAGAGATTTATTCAAAACCAAACTCCTGTTCTCCATCTTCCAGATAATGCTGTCATAAGTGCCCAGAGATGGGCCTGTCAAAAACACCAGATCATCTGCTTTCCAAATAAAACAAGTAAATGTACAAAAATACTTGAGTTGAAGTTGCCTCGAGCATTTTTATCTCACATAACCAGTACTTTTGGAAAGGTCCTGCTGACCTTGGCAGCTTATTCTAACATGGCTGAACAGTTCTTGAGCAATTTTTCCAATGAATTAGGCACAAACAGGCATGTGTCATTGGGCACACATGCAGAATTTTGTGCCTCTTATATGCCCTTAAAAATTAATAATTTCTCAAAACTGTCATGCAAAAATGTCACAGTAAACACTCTGTGTTAGTATATTACTGTCTAGCATTCGCTATTTGAAATTACTTATCTAGATGCTTTGTAAACACTGTTGTGTGCTGACCAGAGATCAGTTAGTTAAACACTCTTATCTTTTTTGATAATCAGCTTAATTTCAGAGTTACCACAAACTGGACATGTGAACTGACTGTGCATAAAATGGTTACAAAAGAGAGAAAAATTATGAACTTGGAAGCACTGTTATTGTGTATTAACCTTTCACAAATATAAAGGCTTCATTAGTGAAAGTAGAGAATAGTGAGAAATACATTAAATACTGTGCATGAATTTTGTCAGTTGATTAGCTTTAAAATGACTTAAAAATCCATCACACTACTACAATTGTAATCTCACAGAAGTCACCTGTTCTTATTTTATTATCAGATGATTCTCCAGATCTGCTCTTTTGCGCTAATTAGTTGTCATTACCCCAGCACTACCAGTGCTTTAACCCGGAGAAGGAATAAATGTTACATCAAGATTGCAGCTCTGATGAATACTTCCTACCTGGCTGCCTTTTATTTCTTCTCATGTCCCATCAAGTGGCATTCTTCATTCATGTCCATTCTGCCCACTGATAAATATGTACCCATACTTGAACTCTCAAGTTGATGTTCCGTCCATTATGAATTTCAGAACACAAGTATTTTTCTTATTTCTTCTCACACTTATATTTCTCCTTATTTCTCCTTTTTTTTTTTTTTTTTTTTTTCTTCATGAGCCATATGAAAAAAAAATGAAACCTTGGAGAAGAGAAAGAGAAATGAAACATATTCTAAGAAAACACTTCAATTACAAAAATTATGACCAAGAACAGTAGAGAAGCCACAAATGGAGGCCAATATTTCAAATTGTTAATCTATCCCCTGGTACTAAGGCATACTGCCACACAAAATAGTGAGAACATGGCTTTTCGTAATAGTCTTTTTCATTTTGGCACTTGACATTTACAAAAGCCTATGCAGGAGTCCAATCACTTCACTGCTACAGCTTCAGCTGAAGCCTCAGCTACACAAAGAATGCTGGTTTCACAGTGGACCATTTAATGATTCTTTCATCTTTCTTAACTGTTTAAATCTGAAAGATCTCTATATCACATTTCCATTTCAGTTTAGAAAGCACCCCCCCCCCCCCAAAAAAAAAAAAAAAAAAAAAACTAGAAGAAATTATAAATAAATGTTACTTTTTTAAAGTAACTTTTAAGTAAAGTAAAGACTAGAAGGCTTTATAAATCAATTAAAATGGAATTATGCCATGTTGTCCAGCGGCATGTTAAGACAGCTAATGTGATTCCACTGTTTTTTTCAAACATATATTTGTAACATATTTGCATTAATTTATCATATAATTATGAGGCAGTAAGTTAGTAAACTAGACTATTCCAAACTAGTATTAATTAGGACAAGTAGAACTAATTAACTATCTTGGTGCTTTTATTTATAATTAAAAGTGTAGGGAAACGTGAGAGCAGTTGAAAGCACAATTTCTCAGGAAAAAAAAAAGAAGACACTTAATGTTAATTTCAATTTGGTTTGATGTTTATTTGTTTTCTCACTTTGCAATAAAAGCCCTGTTATGATCATGTGATAAGTTATTAGAGCAAAGAAGAAAGCTTTGTAGGGTTTATTTGTTTCAACAAAAGTTAGGGGATTAAAATAAAAGCAAACATCATAAAATATGTAAAGTTAGATTAAGCTGCAAATTAATAGCTTATTTTTTAAAAGGAAATTTAATAAAGTAATGCCGCTAGCTATTTAAAAACTGGAAAAATTATAGTTAAGCAAGACGGAAATATTGACAAGTTTTCCTACATGTGCTGGAGTGCAAATTACTAGTTATTATGCTTATTTAATTTGAAATCATAATGAACTAGATGACAATATTATAGAGATATATAACTGGAAATTTTATCATCTTTATGAAATATCTCCTGGCCACAGGACTGTAAGAGTGTTCTTGTGTTCACTTTTATGCAGTTTCCTCATGTAAACCTAAACTACCACAGCTTATTATCAGTAACCATGATACTGAATCCAATCAATAATTTTTTGTTATTTTAACATAGTGAAGGAATTAAAAAGTAAAATTTAAATGACACTGCAAAGAAAAAAATATTCCTCCCCAAAATATTTATTTTGATTAAAAAGAATCTAAAACCAATCTATTGTCACAGTGTCAAAGTAGTATTGATAACACAAATGCTTGATTTTTAAATATCTACATTAAAAAAATATATTTGATATGACAGTTACTATGACAACAACTTCCTTTCAGTGTATTCTACAGTATATAGCTGTGTAAAAGCTGTTGATGCATGAGACCTCACTGTGACAGCCACACGATGTGTTCTTATGCAACTGTTTTCTTTCTTAAATTGAAGGAAATTTCAAAACTGTAACATCCAGATTTTTTGCATTTTAGTGTTCATTTAGAAGTGGTGGTGGGATCTTTAAACAGGGCTGTAGGAAGAAAAATCTCATAGAGAATCAAAGAGGAAGGAGAGAACATTTTTACTTCACTATATCTTTATACTTCACATTTCTCTGGATTCTTAGTTGCCCAAGCAAATTTGTGGTTTGAAATGATTATTCATTTCTTGCTCATTACTACTTACAGATGTATTTTTTTTCCTCAGGCAGAAATTTTTTCTTTGGACTTTCAAATCTGAGAGTATGTATAATTCAAACATTCGTAGAAAATAACTTTCACAAATGCAGGACCAGAAACTACTGCTTATTTTGCCGGCCTCTACAGCAGGCAAGATCTATGAGAACTTTGCAAGTAGAAAGACTTGTGCTCTATAGGAAAAAAAAAAAAAAAAAAAGCAAGAGTAATGAAAAAGAGGCCAACATGGAGTCTCAGAGAAAATCTGGAAATTTCTAAGGGTCTAGCATGGGTGTAGTTGAAGCATTAACTTGTTCTCTAAAATGAAACCTTTTTTTCTTAATATAAACAAAACAAAACAAAAACCTCAAAAGAATGATTTTGGTGCCAGGTGTTACTGAAAAGTCCTTCTGGGAAGTTGTTGCTGAGCTTTATGTTTAGTCTTCCTAGGAATCTGAGAGATTCCAAAGCCTGCAAACCTTATTTCACTGAAGCACTGAAGTTTCTCGGAAGACATACATAACCTTTATTTTCTTGCTGCTAGTACTATCAGTAGTGCTTTCTCTTCCAGCTTAAAAGGTGCTGCCAGCTCAACAGCTGGCATCCAATGTCACATAATACAGAGGGGCTTTCAGAGCTTGGCAAACTCAAAACCACGGTTTTGAAGCCTGAGTCTTCACTGTGGAGGCTAGTTACAGAAGTGTTCCAAAATGGAGGGTCCAAGTGACATCTACTCTAGTAAAATTTTTCTTAGTCAGACAGAGTGCAGGCGCCAATCCAGGATGAATTTCTGACTGATATACCTCTGTCTCTTTCCTACCAAGGTTTGGTGTTTGTTTGTTTTGGATGGGGGGGGAGGGGGGCCTGTGGTTTTAGTTATTTTTTTTCTGGTTTTGAGGGTTGGGGCATGAAGACTGAAACAGGAGGAAGGGAAACTCATATCTTACCCATATCTGCTCTTACCAAGATACAGCCTGGGAAAACACTCATATCAAACAGCTATGAATTAGTTAGGGCAGACAGCCATTCAGGTCAGATCCCCTCCAGCTCTCCTACTCTGACAGCCTGAAGCCAGCTCTCTTTAAGCTTATGTGTTATAGTTCACCAGGTATAGTTCACCACAGATGTGTGTACCTGTTGTATGGTGAGGAAGCTGTAGAACAGGAAAGTCTCTGGTAGAAGTCTTAAAAGGAGGGAATCAGCCTCAAGCTACCTTCTGGAGAAAGTGGTGATCTCAGGTCCTGCCCCAAAGCAAAAGTGACTCTCGACTACTTCAGCTGCTTCTTTCCCAGGGGACATTTCAAGGGGCAGGAACAATTGAACAGTTTTCAAAATGTGTGGTGATGAAGGAAAGGCAGTCAACAGGATGTAATCCTTCAAGAAAAGCACTTCAGATCTTCTTTTGGTTCTTACCATCGTTGCTCTTATAATAACTGAAGATTATAAACTTACTGCAGGGTTGTACATAGTAAAAGACATACAAGGGAGTAACTGCATGTATCAGTACAGGTAGGGGCTGACATGGTAGAAAGGAGCTCTGCAGAGAAGGCCCTGGGTGTTGTGATGAACAACAGGTTGGCCATCAGCCAGCAGTGTGTCCTTGCGGCCAATAAGGCCAATGGTATTCTGGGGTGCATTAAATAGTGTGTAGCCAGCAGGTCGAAGGAGGTAATCCTCACCTTGTCCTCTGTCCTGGTGAGGCCATGTGTGGAGTACAGTGTGCGGTTTTGTGCTCCCCAGTAAAAGAAGGACAGGGATCTTCTAGAGAGAGTACACTCTGGGAACACAAAGACAGTTAGTGGCCTGGAGCATTTCCCTCATGAAGAAAGGCTGAGAGACCATGAACTGTTCAACTTGGATCAAAAACAGAGAGAGGAATTTATCAACACTTATAAATACCTGAAGACCAAGTGTTGAGGAAATGGGGCCAAGCTCTTTTCGGTTGTGCCCAGTGACAGAACAAGAGGCAACAAGCACAACTTGAACACAGGAGGTTCCTTACCAGTATGAGAGAAAAATTCTTTACTTTGAAGGCAACAGAGCACAGGAACAGCCTTCCCAGATAGTCTGTGAAGTCTCCTTCTCTGGAGATATCCAAAACTCACCTGGTTGATTTCCTATGCATCCTACTGTATGGAAGCTAGATGATTTCCAGAGGTCCTTTCCAGCCCCTATGGTTCTATGATACTGCGGATTTGGTTTGAGCTCTTGAAATTTATGTGATTTCCAGAAGTTGAGATTATCATTTGTTTTCACATATGCATGAAACTTTTTGTGTACAGCATAACAATTCTTAATTTCTTCACTCATATATGTATGTTTTTAGAAAAGGAATCTTCATCTCATAATCTGTTGTAGATTTGGCTCCTTGCATATGCAGTGCTCTATGCTTTCTGCTGATAGCCACAGCAGCATATATTTTGTGGTAGAAGCAAGGGAAACCCTTAATGATAACTTCAGATGTATCTGCATTTTCTCTTCTTTGTGGATGGTGAGGTCAAAGGAGAATGAATCTAATAACTGGTTGAGGCTTCATGAGGCCTGACAACATAAATCATGTCTATGTTCCTGATGTGTGAGCTTCTTTACTAGTCTTAACACAGTTACCCGGATGCCCATCTTTTCTAATGTGTTGTCCCACTACTTTTCAACAAAGTTAAAGTAGAGCAGTGATAAAGATCATCCATGCATGCAGGATCAAAATAGTTTTTTGTTGTTGTTGTTGTTTGTTTTTTTGTTTTTTTTTTAAAGGAATAATTAATTTAAACCCTTCCTTTCTACGGGCTTAGGGCAAAAATGCCTCTCCCCTTGCTCAGCAGAAATCAGCAGTATCAGAAACTTTTTGGTTATGCTTCATTCTCTTAAAATTTATGGGCTTTGTCATCAAAATCACATGAGCATGTTAGGGGTTGTCCTAATAGCTGCACTCCTGTGCTCACAATATATGAATAAGGTAAGAGAGAGTTAGCAGACATGAGTCCTGTAGACTATAGGATCTCTTCTACATACAGAGGCTTCTGTGATGGCTGATGCGATACTGCTTGTGCAGAAATCTGTTTTTTCCTCCTTTCTTTGTTTCATTTCCTTCAAGAATATCCATTTGCTGTCCCAGATTTACACTTCATGAGTTACATTAAACTCCTATTTTTCTACCAAATGCTTTTCTTTAGTGATCACCAGGGGAAGGTCATGCTTAACTAATCTTGTGGCCTTCTATGATGGAGTGACGGCGTTGGTGGACGAAGGGAAGGCGACCGATGTCATTTACCTGGACCTGAGCAAGGCCTTTGACATGGTCCCCCATCACATCCTCATCTCCAAATTGGAGGGAAGTGGATTTGATGGGTGGACAACTAGATGGATAAGCAATTGGTTGAAAGGCCGCAGACAGAGGGTGGTGGTCAATGGCTCTATGTCCAGGTGGAGGCCGGTAACGAGCGGTGTCCCTCAAGGGTCTGTCTTGGGACCGGTGCTCTTTAACATCTTTATTAATGACATCGATGAGGGAATGGAGTGCACCCTCAGCAAGTTTGCTGATGACACCAAGCTGAGTGGTGCAGTCAATACGGCGGAGGGAACAGATGCCATTCAGAGGGACCTTGACAGGCTGGAAAGCTGGGCTCGGGTGAACCTAATGAGGTTCAACACAGCAAAGTGCAAGGTTTTGCACTTGGGCCGGAAGAACCCCAGGCACCTGTACAGGCTGGGAGGAGTTGTCCTTGAGAGCAGCTCGGCAGAGAAAGATCTAGGGGTCCTGATAGATGAGAAACTTAACATGAGCCAGCAGTGCGCTCTGGCAGCCCGGAAAGCAAATGGGATCCTGGGCTCCATCAGGAGAGGGGTGGTCAGCAGGGATAGGGAGGTGATTGTCCCTCTCTACTCTGCTCTTGTGAGGCCCCATCTGGAGTACTGTGTCCAGGTGTGGAGCCCTCAGCACAAAAAAGACCTGGAGATTTTGGAAAGGGTCCAGAGGAGGGCCACGAAGATGATCAGGGGGCTGGAGCACCTCCCCTATGAGGACAGGCTGAGGGAGTTGGGTTTGTTCAGCCTGGAGAAGAGAAGGTTGCAGGGTGACCTCATTGCAGCCTTTCAATACCTGAAGGGAACTTACTCCCAGGAGGGGTGTAAACTCTTCAAAAGGGCTGATAATAGCAGGACTAGGGGAAATGGTTTTAAGTTAAAAGAGGGAAGATTTAGGTTGGATGTTAGGGGGAAGTTCTTTACTAGGAGAGTGGTTAGGTCCTGGAATAGGCTGCCCAGGGAGGTTGTGGATGCCCCGTCCTTGGAGGTGTTCAAGACCAGGTTGGACAGGGCTCTGGGCAACCTGATCTAGTAAAGGTGTATGTTTGGTGGCCCTGCTAGGCAGGGGGGTTGGAACTACATGATCCTTGAGGTCCCTTCCAACCCGGGTCATTCTGTGATTCTGTGATTCTGTGATTCTGTGATTCTGTGATCATTTAGGAATTTTAATGTTCAAAATTGTCAGCAGTTACAAAGTTGAAATTTGTTTTCTCATTAATTACTACAGACAGACACGATCTGTAGGACTAAACTTCTGACAACATGGGATTTATGACCCATGGCCAACAAGCTGTGAAAAGAAAGATGTACAGATTTGTATCACAAAAATCAGAAAAGATTTGCATCCAGAGGTGCTACTGGAAGTATCCCAGAAGCACTATGTTTAAATCTCTTTCAGTGAAAGAGTCTGAGCCTTCTACATGACAATTAAGGCTGTGCTTCCTCATAACTGTGAGGATAGGCTGCTAGGTGACACCTGCATTCTCACCACTGTATTTTAGCAGTGAACTCTCATTTTGACCAATCACAAAAAGGTCTCTGGTGGGTATTATTAGTGCTGTGGGATGGAGAGGCCTATTTATATTTTGATTTTCTTTGTTTAAACCATTCCAAGGATAAATTATTCATTCATTTATCTGATTGGCTACAGCTAGAATTTGCAATGGCCCACAGAGCACAGAGTTAGAGGCCTCAAGGAGAAACTACAGAACTTGTGGACAAGTTTACATTTTAAAGAAAAATTTGAAGCATCTTCATAGAAATTGCTTTAACTTTTAGCGTTCTAGGTTTTTTTTGATGGAATAATCTATGAGAATTATGTTACTTGTCTCTACTACTAGAACTATTTATAAAAGTTGACAGCTGTGGAAAAAAATTGCTGCAAGGAGTAATTCAACAGAGAAATATTTCAGTTTGAGTAAGCTACGTATCTCTTCCCATTTTTCTTGAAGCAGAGAATTGCTAGTGATGAAATTTACTAGGAAAATTGTATTTACAATCCAGTATACCTACACCTGAGTCCTTTGGATTGAAATGGGGAGTAACAAAAAAGTGTGCCAATTTCTGGGAAGACCATTGTATGTAGGCATGCTACAGAATAGGTCTACTTAGGCAGTAGTATGAATATATCAAATCCCTGCTGGAACTTGTGTGTTTGCTGCTGCTGAATCTGACAGTTACAGTGCTGGGACATGGATGAAAACACTAATGGCTTTGTGATAGTGGAGTTTGCTTTTTCATAACCTTACAGCAAGGAATTGTAATTAAAAACTGAAGCACATTTTTCACACAAAGTTTTGCAGCCACAACTATGTGAATGAGTGTGATTTAGAAGCATATGTAATGTTAACTCTATGTATGGAAGCAATTGCTTTATCCAACATAAACTATGGCAGGTTACTGAAAAAATCCTTAGAAGTGTGAAGTTGGGCAAGTTCCCAAGGAAACATAAAATGCTTAATAGACTTAAAAGACTTACAAGACTCACTACAGTCTATTATTCCACTAAGTTATTGTACTACTATTTCAACCATAAAAAAAGCACAAAGAGTGGGTAAAAACTTCCATGGTTTATTTCAAATTACTATATTTTAATGTACTTTCTTTCCACATACAGAATCCTACTCCCTTGGTAAACCATAATGCTGTTTCTTTCTCATCAAGTGGACTGGGAAAAGCTACTACAGTCAGCAGTAGAAACATGCATCTGGGTCAAGTGGCATCCAGTTCAAGAAAATACTGAAATTGTTCTTGAATGCAGTGAAGGCACATCCAGTAAGAACACTCATTTCAGAGAGTAGATATGCTGCTCTAGTCAAGTGCCAGTCATACAGGTATCCCCTTATCCTCCCTCCTGTCATTTTAGAAACAATTTTAATTTTGTAACTAAGACTTAAGAAAGAAAAGACCAGTACTTTTGAATGGTTTATTCTCAATACAGCCAGCTCATGTCTTCAAACTTGACTATGCATCCTGTCAAGTCATATCTTATCTCTTACTTCTCCTTTCCACCAAGATATACATCCCTAGATGCTCAGAAATCAATTGCCTTTTACTATAAGCAAGCAAATACAAAGTACCAACCAAGTAGAAAATAAGAGACTTGAGTTCCAAACAGACATATTAGTCACTAGATCCTGTTCCTCAGGAATAAATTCATCTTAAATATTTTATTGCTGATCTTTATGGGTAGTCTTTATGCAGCTGGGTCTGAATGAAAGCAATAAGTAATTCAATTGTTGGCATTCTGAAGTAGGGTACAGGAAGTTTACATTCTAACAGTAATCTCAATGGTGATGCCTATGGCTGCCTACAATAGCATTACAGGATGTGTTTTTTTTTCTTTCTTTTAAAGGCTTGTGACACTCAAGTGATGCCAAACTCTTACAAGTTTTATAATGGAAAAGCCATTACAATCTTTGATCTATGAGCTGCCAGAAAAGAAAACACGGTTATATATTCTGAGAACTTAGACTACACTGTGATTGTGTCATACTTTGGCAGCCTTGAAAGTTCAAAGATATAACTGTAAATTTTAGGAAAGAGATTTGCTGTTTCTCCACAACAGCCTATAACTTGAATGTCATTGGAAAAATGAGAGCCACGGCCAGGCAGATCACTAGTGATGCTGGAATTGTCTGAACACAAGCAGTTCTACTCTGTTAATTGGCCAAAACGGAATTATTCACTGTTGGAAATAGTGGCCATTTAGGTAAAGGACTGTTGAAATAACATTGTGGGGGGGGGGGGGGGGGGGAAAAAAAAAAAAAAAAAAAAAAAGCAAACAAACAAACAAAAAAACTAGTACTTTTAATAACCACATTTTAATTTCTTGCAATATATATTTCAAAGTTAGTGAGACAGTAACTGGAGAAGCCAAAAGGTCGTGCAATCACTTAGAAGAGTTCCACAAAGTTCAAACTATTATTTCTCAAATGAGATCTTAATGAATTTTGCCTTCAAATTTGAACTCAGAAGATTTGAAGAGATGTGCTAAGCTATTCGTATAAACAGGAGCCACACTGCACAAAGAAAATTAAATGGGAAATTAAATCAAACCTTAAGTCAGAAGCATTACAGTAATGAGCCCATATTTTTTTCCTTTATTTCTTCCTGTTTCATCTCCTTCCTGAAGGAGGCAAATAAAAAACATGTTCTAGTATACCTCTATGTTTTACAGACAGGGATATTCAGTTAGTTGAACGTTTCTGTATATTTATGCCATGGGTGTACTGCATTATTCCTCCTTTGTATTAGTCCTAAAGCACTCCCATAAGCCATCAGTACAGAGAATACTATGATCTCCACACCTTGTCAGTAAAAGGCCATGGACCAGTAGACCTTAAAAATGAACTACCTTATCTCATTGTTGCATATCCATCAGTAATAGTCAAATTCATTACAAATCAAAAATAAATATGTGCTGTCTCCTCACAGTGACATTCACATATGCTATTCTTTGCAACGGAAGTCATTTATTTATTTTACTCACAGTATTTGCAGAACTGAGGATGGCTCAACAAGAATTAGAAAAGCTAGTAAATTCTGGTCTAGCTTTTATAATGGGAACAATTTTTACTATAAATCTAAGTTCAAGTGCCTTCTGAAGGTAAGCCAGACCTTCATTTTTTAAGCTTTAGTAGTAGAATAAATTAAATAATACAACAAAGTCTAATACAGGAAGGAGAGTCTTATTAAAGCAAAATGGAACTTCATGTGTTTCTGACTGTTTGAGCCTGAGGCTTCTCCCAGGTGCTAGTAATATATTGGCAGCCAAAGTAAGGCAAAAGTTCAAGGAAACACTTCTATACTTTTAAGAATCTGACAAGCAAAGCTTCCAGTTACTGTTTTAAATAAATGATTTATAGCTGTCTTTCTTAGGAACAGTTATCTGTCAAGGATATTTTGCTGAGAGTCCACCTCTTGAAAAATCTGTTAATTAACTGCTGTACCCAGGTAGTAAACTGTTCGTGAAATATAGTTATTTACAGCATAGGGCTTTTTTGCATGATCCTAATCACAAAGCAAAAGTTTCAGCCTTGGGAAAAAAATGTAACTTCTGTATTCAAGATTCTCTTTTTCTTTCCTTTGACCTTCTGTGATTTCTACATTTATGTAGACCAGCAAGAATTCTAGCCAAGCTGATGCTCTCAATATTCATGACTTTCACAACGCATGAAACACACAACTTTCACTATGAGATTTCTTAATGTAATATCTTCAGAATTGTTTTGCTTTCTATTTGAGATGAAAAAAATATTTTTTTCTATTGAATAAAAAACTCTTTCTATGCACAGTGTCTTATTTCAAATTACAGTTATTATTTTCAGTAAAATTTAGTAACTTACTGAAAGCTTATAATGAAATCTTTATATGTTTAAAGTAATATGCAGAGGTCTTAATTTAACTGAGATTATAGAAAGCTTTAATATTTAAAGGTAAGACTATTTTTATGCTTTGCTCTGTTCGGTATGTTATTGCAGACCTAAAAAAATAACTAAAGTAACGAACCCTTGGAAATACATTTAGTTTAGTGATAAATTGTAGCCTTTACTTTCAATGTTAAATTGTTTCATTATTAAACCTATGTGTTCTGCAGGTAGAACACTTAGCTTAGTGAAAGAGTAAATTAAAAAAATCAAAACACCTATGAAGTTTGTTTCTCATGCAGACATAAAGATGTAATCTAAGTGTTGACTATCTAATTAAGAGGCTCACAGTGCTCAAGAACATTTTTGCACTTTGATCATATTTCAAACTGGAGAAAGAGACAATGAGTGCCTATTCACTGTGTTGAACTACATTCTGTGGATGAAAAAATGGATATCTTACAATAGGGACAGAATCCTGTTACTGGAAACAGACAGCATTTCTATTGTATATTTTCAAGTTATCGATTTTTAGTCATTTCTCTTGTTAAGCTACTAGAATCTATGCTTCTGCTTTCTTCTTACTGTCTGTACACGAAGAGACTGGCTAATCAAAATCTTTAAAGAGTTGCCTCTCTTGTGCATTTCAAACCAGAGGATTAATATGCATGATGAGTTACACATAAACTGTGCACTAACATATACACCCAGGTCACAACATCTGCAACTTCCGTATTCCACCATTCTTAATATTTGGCAAAAATAATAATTCTTTATTCCCTGGAATTTTTTAGATTATAGAGGTCAAAAATGAGCCACATAGTTCCTTTTTAGTGGTAGGAGTTTATTGGAGATTTTAGCTTTATGTTATGTTTTTATTTGCTTTTTAGATGAGGTCACTGTCATTACATCAGTATCTCGTGACCTATTTGAAGTAGAACACCTTTGACATTGTACACATTTTTGAGAAATGATTTCTTAAACAGTGGTATATCTGAACTGCATTATGTTAACATTTCTTTTTTATGGGAGGGGAGACTTACCAGTACAAATGTAGAAGAGAGAAGGGCAATATAGAAAGAGTAACAGATTAGAAAGGAAGAGAATCCAAAGTGGAAAAATGTTAGACAGAATTTCACGTTCTGTTTAAATACAGATGAAAATTGAAGTATGGGGATCTAATTTGTAACAGACTGTCTTTTTTAATTCTAAAAGCTAATGTTAAGGGATTCAGTTATTGCAAAACAAAATGCAATAATACATAAAATGAAGAGTAATATCAACTCAGTCTTTCACATTTCTGCATTACTAGATTGATGCGTTCTTTATGTGTGCTTCTTCAACCCAGCCAATGACATTTTTTTTAGAAGAAAATTTAAAAAATGAAGACTATATCCCACAAGAGATGGATTACGTTATATACAATTTAGGGTTCATGGGAAATATTGCTAAGTATTACCATATTCACAACTGGGTACTGCTTTTGAGATTTCACAAAAGCAGTCAACTAAATGAAGAAAGGAAATTCTTTCAAATAATGGATCTATCCATAGACAAAATAAATGATTCAATTAAAACATGTTTCTGAATTCTTGGATTTATTCCCAATGTAGCTGGCAATTATTTAGCTATTTCTTACTACAGATAATTTTTTCAGTTTGGAAAAAATACTGAAATTCATTTTCAGGTGTACAAAGGTAGATATTGAATTTTCTCTACCCCAGCAAGTTAGAAAATACTATTTAAGCAATTTATTTAAAAAATTACAGTTTCTACTCAAGCTTGATTCTTATTTATCTATGGTTGATGAAAACCACACCAGCAATGCAAAGAAATGTTATGTACTAAATGCATATAATTTCTTTAAAATGATGGTATTCTGATAAATGCTAATTCTGTATTTGCAATATTATTTGTTTGCTTTCTTTCCAGAAAAAAAAAAAAAAGTGGATTTTATTTTATTTATTTTGTAATTAGATATGCCATCTTCTGACCACAGGAATGAGTCCTGGACTGAGCTAGACTGCTAACTGTGGATATAAATTTCTTTTTCTTTATTTTCTGCTGAATTTGTTGAAGGAGATGATTTACCCAAAGAGCAACAACCACATTAAACTATACTCTATGAGAAAATAATATATTTTTTAATGGTTCTACTATTCAAAACTCCTTCACTGCATGGTTCCAGAAATTGCTGGCTGAGCCAACATTCCACCTCGACTAAGAACTGAATCCAATTCTGCCAGCAGGGAACCACTTCCACTCCAGAAGAATACTGAAAATAGCCATGTCTGTGTGTAAAGCAACTGAATTCCATGCTTATCAAACTCTCATACCTTACCCTTGTGATCCAAGACTTGACTTGGTTCATGCTTTCTAAATACAGAAAAAACATATGAGGGCTGCTCCAAAAGAGAAGTCTCCTACTTTATTTTTTGGTCCACAAACTCAGAGGCAGCAGTTGGTGGTATGGCAGTTGAGCCTTCCTGCCAGTATTCCATTACAGTTTGTTGCTGTGTGACAGATAGCAGCAGAGGGGCAGTCTGACACAATGGTGTCTAACATGGAAGTGTATAGGAAGTAAAAGTGTGTCACTGATTTCCTCCAAATGGAAAAAAAATGGCACCCACTGACACTGACATTCATTGATGCTTGCTGAACATTGCTGAAGACCAAACAGTAAATGTGAGCATAGTGAGGCAGTGGGTGGTGCATTTCAGCAGTGTTGTGAAAGACCAGCCACATTCTGGACAGCCATACATATAGTGTTAAGTGTGACATGCAGGATCTTGCTCATCACTGGCAAAAAATGCATGGCTAAATTTGGTGATTATGCTGGAAAAATTTTTCTGTAGTTGAGAGTTTGCTCTACCAAAATGGTGTTATTGTGCTCTTGGTAGCTGTTGTAGATTCCACAAAAATAAATGGAAGGCATTACTTTTGGAGCAAGCAACAGAGTATTGTTTCTTAAATAAACTTTTCTACTATTTACTACCACTCACTAAAAGCTACTGCTTTATTTTCCTAGTGTGTGCTAACCATCTTGTTGAACAGATATGAAAATACCCTATACTGGGAAGGGAACAACACAAAAGAGTGAACGATGTTTCATCCCAGGGAACAGTAGATAAGACATTTGAAATGTCTTGGGAAAGATCACCTCAAGTCCAGCCAGGAAACAGCAACTAGAGTGTCTCTGAAGTTACTTTAGTAATAAGGTTGGATGAGACATATTTTTAAAATTAATACATAAAATATTAGGAGATAAATACATTTATGGAACTGGTTCTAAGTGAGTGGTTACAGCAAACAGATGACTTTCCAGCAGATCTCGGGAATACTTGGAGTTTTCACAGCCAGGGGACATAGAGGTTTTAGTTGGTTGGCACTGGCAATGCAGAGGATAGGTGGACAGGATCTCCTTTACACCTGACAGACTTCATTCTCACCTTCAGAAAGTTATGTTTCAGATGTACTTTTCTGTTAAACCACAACAGTCCTTGAGATACTAGGTATCTTCTAATGCTTGTTCCAAAAGAAAGGAGGCAAAGGAACTGCACTACTGAAACACTACTCAATACCAGTTGTTTCGTACATGGAAAACACAAATGTAATAACACTATAGAGGTTACTAGAGATTTTCTTTAGTTTTGTTTCACTGAAAATGGTGCCATGAAACTTTCAAAGTTCTTTATAGGCAGTCCCTACTACAAACATATGATGATTCATATCAACAGCAGCTTAAAGTTAAATATACTTAAATGTATATATTATGGTCTTCATATATTTGTGAATATATATATAAATATGCATTGTATTTAAAAATCTCTATATATTTTATATATATTTATATATTAAAATTAATAATCAACAAAAAAATGTAGGTTCACTAGTCAGCAGATTTACCTTATGTTCTGTTCCTGAAGTCTTTTAGCATTGAGAGTTTATCTATCTGATACATATGGATTAAAAACTTATTGGAACAATACCCTAACTACTAACTTTAAGAGGCTTCTCATGTTGTGGTTTGGAAACCACTGGAATGAATGCTATGAAGCAAGTCAAGCCAATTTAAAATAAAATGAAGAGCCTTATCTATTTCATTTGTATTACATAGCTTTGTTGGTTCCAGTTATAGAGAGCCTCCAGGAGGAATTATGCTTTAACAAGAACCAGTGTTCACCATTCTGTTTTATCAGGACATAAACTTTGGAAATATCCCCATGATTGAAGAAGAAAGTTAGAACCTCAAATCTCTTAAGCAAAGCCCTCAAGATTTAGGCCTTTGGCAGTCAGGGATGTTTTGGTTTGTAAATGGTATAAGCAGTTGAACTCACTGGTTATTACTGACACATAAGTTGTTCTTTTGTTAAGCAGAGTTATTATAACTTATTTTATTTGTTGTTTTATTTTGCTGAGCAAGTATTTTAACAGTCCTTGCAAATCTGAAAGTTGCTTGTGCAGGACACAATCTCACAGACATTTGTTTGAAACAATTTTTTCCCTTCTTGATTCCAAAACTCTGAATTCAGAACTACTCCATTAATTTCATTTCTTTCTGGAAAGGAGAACTCTGAGCTCCATCTAATCATTTAGGTTCTCTTCATGTATGAGTATGAACACAATATTTTGATAAGTAAGGAGTATTTTTTTTTTTTTTTCAGACCATTTACGTATTGCACCATTGTTTTATGCTGGCTACTCATCTCAAACCTAGACAGACAGTATGCATTTGAAGCTATCAGTCTAGCATCTTATTCCCATCACCTTATCTTATTACTATCACCCATCACCTTATTCACTACTGTTACTTAAGATTTCCTCCCATTGTATCATTAAGTGGTTTGGCTGAGGGACTTCTAGGAAGCATTTCCCCATTACTTTTTCACCTTGGAGAACTGGCTGTTGCCTTTGGTAACAATCCATTATTTGTAGATTCCTAAATCTTGGGATGCAAGTGGAGCTCTTAGGATCTTATTGTTCATGTTTCCTTGAGGTTTCCTGGAAATAATTAGATTGATGTTTCTCCTCCTTTTCATGAGATACAAGTATTACATATTCTATATATATATATATGGGTTAATAAATAAGGCTTACAATTTAAAAATGTCTAAGGATGACTCTATTAATATATTAGGGAGCTAGTGTCTACAGGAAGTCATCTGGATGCAGAAGACACAAGCCAAAGACAGAAGGTGACTTCAAGGAACTAAATCCTGTATTTTCAAATACAGATGAGAAAGTTCAGTTTCATCTTTAGAAAAAAAAAAAAAACACTATTTGTTAATTCACATTTAACGAACTCGGTAGTCAGCTTCTGTAGCTCTAATTAGCAGCTTCTCTTACTGCCTTCCAGAATGGAAATAAATATAGATGCTGAACTTAAACATTTCTTAAAACACTGGCATTATTTTTTCTACTTCTGCAGAAAAGCGCTTTGAGCTTTGTTTTTTTCAGGTACATCTTTATCTTCAACAACGTATAATTATCCACAACATTGTACTACATAAGCATAAATGTAGATGTTTTTCTACAGTGGAAATAGCTCAGGGGAGAAACAGTGAGCTAAATATTTGCTCTGTGTAACTCTGTCTAATGTTAGTACACACCTTCAGGATCGTGGAGATGTGGGTTTGAATTCTTTAGAAGAGTGGTATGAAGTCTCACTTTCACATTGTATGTAACCATTCTGAATTCATGGAAGTAATGAATCTGAACTCTTCAGCACGTCTGAACTATGCAGATCCACTGGCCACTCTACCAAAGAGTCCAGAAAAACTTGGAGAGGATTAATGATCACACTAATATGTGCAATTTCTATATCTCAGTCCATCTCACTTGTGCCATTAGCATAAGTGGAAGCAAACGCATATGGATTTGACAGCCATCCTAATGCCTAAATTATCAGACATTTTGATTAATTTTGCCTTCACTGTGTTACATTATATACAGCAGACAAGAAATCGATAAGGAAAGTAGCTATGGTTTGTACCATAACTGACCAGCATATATTCTTCTCTTCTGCAAATCCTGAGAGCTGGGCTAATGACAGTGTATGATTGATAATTACATCTGTTCTTTCTCTTCTGTCTGCCTGTTCAGCAGAAAGTATCTTGGCTCTCTGTGAAGACAGGGCAAGCTTACTTTTTACATGCAGCCACACATGTTTTCAAAGGTATCATTTCTCCTACTGGAAGGGTATAACTTTCTGATGAAGTCATTGACATACAACTTGAAATACGATACCATATGGAATCTGTTCTTTAGATTTCATGCACTTGTCTCAAGAATGACTTGTGACTTTCTGTTAACTTATGTTTTCAAACTTGACAGTCTTAAAATACAATACCTTTTTTATACATAATACAGTGACTTCACTACTCTGACTTAAAATATCTCTAACTTCCTTCATCTTACTTGTCTATTAGAAACAATACAGATTTCTTTGGTCAGGTATGTTCAGATCCTTCTGTTTTACAGTGTAACACTGCAGACTGATAGGCATGTATCACTTCAAAAGAATCTTGTAATTCAGACTGAATACTGAAACTAGCCACATGATTTATCATCATGTACAATCAAAGATTAGAGTTCATCAAATACCAAGAACAAAGTTGTTTGGTTTTTTTATAGGTTTTTTTTTCATAGCCCTCTTAAATGAAAAAGAGATTTCCTTCACTTTGATTCTATGTAAATAATAAATAAATGTGTCTGCTTACACATTACTTACTAGCCTCTGTAACAATCCTGTGGTGATGGAAACAACTATCATCAGCTAACTTGCATAACTGGCGTGGTTTTAAGAACTCCAAAGCCCTGCTTAAAAGCATAACTAAATGTCAAAAGGGAGATGTATTTCCCACCCTCACCAGTAGGCTTGTAAGCTGTAACTGAACTGTAACTGAAAAAATGTTTGAGATATATTCACTGTCAATAACAAGATTTTCACCTTTTATTTCTATGATTAGATCAGGAAAAAAATAAAAAAAATCTAAAAATATTTAGGTACCTATAGGAAGTCTGAGACATGAAGTAGCTGTATCTGAATTTGCCACTACCTAAAGAGTTCTTTTCAGGTGTTATTAAGACTGCTGTTTATTGTAATACATGACTTAAAGATGCTTACTTACTTACTTTGTACACATATAGAAGTATGATACCTCTAATACAAAGTTACCCATTGTCAAGGGCTTTGCCTAGGCTCTGTCATCCTTGTTAAGACAGATGTTGTTGGTGTATTTGCAGCATGTGCTCCAGAAGCATCATATTCCCAATAAAACACAGCAACCACCGTCACCATCTCTGCAAACAGAAAGGTGTAAAATATTGGTACTGCTGCTTTGTTTTCTATGCCGTTATGATCACCTAGATTACAAGCAGTTAGGCTAGAGAAGGGAAAACAGGACATTCTTTCTCCTTTGTCTTAATAAAGCTGCAAGCTTTATTCTCTAGGAGAGAAAAACCTTAAGTTACATAAAGACAACACAGGAAGAAATATCAATCAGCAACTCAGATACTAACACAGAAGAGAAATGAGTAGACTTTTACCAATTATCCTAAATTTTAAGCTACTGAGCCCATCTTCCTTTAGAAGAAACTTCCGAGCTCAAAGCAGTGAAGGACAGACGTTCTTCTCTCCATACTGATGTGGGAATTTCTTACAGGCTCACTGCAGGCTTTTCCTGTTGCCCTGCCTAGAAATCCAAATGTTCCACTTGACATGCAGTTGTTTCAGATCCTGATTCACCTGACATGCTGTATAAAAAATGTGATAGGTAAAAGAAAACCTTCATGTAGAAATCTCAATACCACAGACCAACAGACTAAAATGTAGACATCTAAGGCACTTTGCACTTTAATGAATTAGACCATAAGTGACTTCCTCATGATCATACAGGGAGCTCAAGCCAGTAACGGAAACTCTGCCTTCCTATGTTTCATCTAGTGCTTTACCAGACATTGAAATTACTTATTAAAAACAAAAACAAAGAGTTAATTTATACGCATACATAAATGAAAAACAGTGGTATATCACATTGGGTTTAACTGTGAGAGGAAGACTGTAAAAATTCTTGTTCTGTATCACTAATAATGACTTTGAAGCAAGAGTTTTTTAAGGGGGAAAAAGCATCCCTAAAAGTCCCCGTGTATCCTGCTAAAGATTACAATAATTGTGGAATATGTCATGAGAATTACTGATTAAAGAAACTGGAGTAAAACTACCAAGTTAGTTTCACGTGACAATAAACATACTCTTACTGTTCCCCTCTCTTGCTAGAATTCTCTATCCTGGATCTTCAAATATACTACCATTAGCTGGCAATATTCATTTCTTTCTGAAGCTTCAGTTCTTGAATAATGATGTAAGTCTAAGTGACTGGCAAGACTGACACAATGACAACATTCCCATAGCCAGAATAAACACAAATAAAGAAGTCTCCATCCAAAATCTTCCATTGCATAAGGTGTAAGAAAATTCTCTGTAACATTTGTGCCAACTCGAAAAAAACATGGATTTCTCAGATCACTAAACAACAACAACAAAAAATACTAATGAATGGAAGGAGGAATGTGAGATATTATGAATCATACCTAGAATTTCATCATTTGCAAACCACAGCACAGGTATATTTAAGGGAAATCTGAACTAATGGCTTTTAGCCCATCCTTTTATACAAGCAGAGTGAACTTGTCTGTCTTCTCACTTCATTTATAGAAAATCCAGGTGTGGGTTCTGGTTTACCAGCAGAATTTCCTCAGATAAATGTTCTCCATATCAAGTTCAAAGCTCTTCCACAGCTGCTGAGTGCAATGACCTTTTCTTTGCACCAACTTCAGATTTCTTTCACTTTTTATCTTGCACTTAAGCAGTGATGGAAGCACAAAAATCTCTCCATTTCAGTGTTTGAATTCTGAGTTCAAGTTGCTGCTCCATCAAATATATAAAACTGAATCTATATTATCTCTCTCTTTATGGAATTGTTCTGAACACCACTCTTGATATGCTACATGCCTTTGTTCCTTCTAGTTACCTGAAGATCTTTCTGTGCACATTCGCTTGTTCCATGCAAAATGGTGGAACTTGACTCTCAAGAAGAAAGGGGCTTTGAGGGATTTTCTCAAAATGTCATTTAGCTTAATCAGAAACTCCTGACTCCCACAGTCCAGGCCTCTCTTGATAGTCCTAATTCTCAGTCTCTGCAAAATTTCATCTTAAGGTGCCTTGATGAATCTAGCTTCAGATAATTATTCTATTGTGCATTAGTAATCAATGAACAATGCCCAGCGCTAGATAAATTATTACCATTTTGACTAGAAAATGACAATTATTTTACATTTAGCACAGCATCCATTTTTTTTCCCCTTGGAATATGAAAGCACCTACTTCTTTTACAGTACACATGTACTGAAAACATATTTCCTTGTAAAGAACTAAGTGTTATTGCACAGTATTTCAGAGCAGCAAAGTATAAAGGAAAATCCATAAGTAATTTCTCATTATTTTCCTTCACAATTTTCTAACTCCACCCTCTTCTTCCAAAATAAGCAATAAAATCCTTCTTCGTTAATCTTCAGTGTAAGTGTTTGGCAGAGAAATGTTGTACTAGAAATGTTTGAGTTTAAATGCTTTGTCTTTAGTCTTACCTGGGAGTTGTTCTCTGTCTTATTACTCACATATACAAGCCCAGAACCAACATTTAATTTCAGCTTGTAATAAGAAAATAAGCCTTCTGTTTACTTTTGTTCACCACTAATTAGATATAATATTTTCCTCAACATTTTGCAAATCGTAATTATATAAAATTAAGGAAATTGAGAGAATGTTCATAAGGGAGGCAAACACAATTCAGAGAGAGTCTTTCCTTTGTCAGGTAAATAAATTCCATCCTTTTATACATCCAAACTCTTTCTAAATCAATGGAAATACTCCCATTGGCTTCAGTGGATTCTGGACCAGACCCAACCAATTCCCATTAAAGTCAGCTCAGGACTTGAGATACATCATGATGTAACTGAATTAATTAGCATTAAATTATGAGAAACTACTCCCCATTACTACAAATTACTTGTAAAATAGCCAAGTTTTTCTATTAATAATAAATTCAGCAGTACTATAGGAGAGTTTTTCCTCATAAATACAAGACTTGATGACCAAGTTTGGACTTTTGGTTTCCCATTACCGTTACAAAAGTAGGGGCATCAGTTCATTGCACTTGTTACTGCCATCTTAAATTGGGCAGAATGAAATCTGCCTTTCTTTTCCTTGTGGATATTTTACAGCCTGAAAGTAATCTGCTGTGAACTTTAAGGCTGTTTGGATTCTGTGCTCTGATTTAATATACTTAAGAGAACTTCAAGCTGGGAATTTGTTGCTAAGTCTATACTTCTGGCTTCAGCCCAATTGTCTACATTTGGAAATGTATTTGATGTTGGAACACACTTTTCTGGAACAGAATGTCAAGAAAATACATAATCAAGAGGACATCATACATAACAAGCTACAAAAACCTGTTTGTCACCCTCCTCCCACAGTGGTGAAAAACCTTCCACGGCTGCTAATTAGAAAATTAGAACACCACAAATGGATTATATTTTACTGGCAGCTGAGCTTCTTGCCCCCAGTGTTTTAAAATACTTTTTGAATTGTTTGCTGTCAGCAAAACAAGTGTGCTACCTGCGATCCTATAGACAACAAAGCCCGGCAGCAGGATTTCAGTCAGGTGATGTCACCCAGGTAAAATTGTACTGACAAGCTTTTAATTAAAGTTTTCCCACACATCTTTTTGCTGGTCCCCAGGAGCTATTATTCATTATGTGCCGACTGTCAGCCAATTGTGAGTCGGGAGGGAAGTGTTTTATTTTCAAAGCCCTTGCTGACAGCTAGAGAACACTTTGTTATACAATCTGTTTACTTTTTTCACACACACAGTCTTGCTAAAGGGGAAATGGTCATGCAGTAGTGTTTACAGTTTATGGCAATAATTAAATGCATCTGGCAGTGCAGTTGCTGAATGGAGGTCAGTGTGGGTGTGGGTGACAAGCCATAAAATTCTTCCTATAAACAGTTACTCTCACCTTGCAGAGCCCCCAGCATTTTAAGACAAAGTTTCTTTGGAAATAGGCAGGTCCAAACAGGTGCAAGGATTCTGGAATGGGAATGTGTGGCTCTAACCATGTGGTACTTGATGCTAAGAAACTGTCTAGGAATCAGGGGAACACTCGGTTCTGATCTGTGACTAGGACAGTTAGAAGTTATTATAAAACAGCTGCTTGGTTTTTTTGCTTTGATAAAGCTCAAATTACTTACCTCTATACGAACTGTACAATGAAAAGCAACTTACCACCAGATGAAAGCAGAAGGCTGTGTGGTATCCTGTTTCAGCAAAGGGATAGTATATTATGCTTAATACGGGGAAGAGGTCCTCTTGAAACTTTTAAAAACTTACAATAAAATAATTTATGTTAGTGGGCTGGTGATGACAAAAACTTATTTGAAGATATGAACAACTTTTAATTGTGGTTAAAAAAAAAAAATTGTAAGCAGTAACCATTCCCTCACCTTGCTTGTTTAGTTTTTCTTTATTAAGGATGACGGAAAATCAACAAGTATTCTTAAACTGTTGATAAAAATTAAATTGATAAAGATTGTGTAATATTCACAAAAAGCTAGAAGAGAAACTGAATGGAATCGGATCAGTTTTCTGCCACTTCCTGACAGCTCATTGGTAACTCTTTGGAAATTACTTTCACTTCAAAGCAAAAAGAATAGAAAATCAATCAATCAAATACCATCTTTTATTGATATTACTACAAATTGCTACAGAAATTATAGAAGGGTTAAACAATTCCATTGCTAATGAATGAAAATCATTCACAGCTTTTAAGTGCTTGTAAAAAAATACCATCTTAGGAAATTATTTTCTTAGATGGAAATAAAGTAATCATGGAACAAATGATTTAAAATGGACTGCTTCTGAGATTATTTAACAGTAAACATTGGGTCTTACTTGTATGTTGAGTTGAAAAGCGGTTTCAGTAGACAGTATGCATGCTTTAATGAGCCATTTCTGTTTGGAGATCATACCAAGTCTTTAGCAAACAGCATATGAACATATCCATACAGGTCTCATTCCTGAAAAGAAAAACATTTAAGAATTTTAATTGCAAATTTAACTGATAGGTGTCACTCTGTAGACAGTGCTTTCCTGCTATTACTGTATTTATTTCCTCACTAATTATTTATTTTATTATCTTTTAGTTTGACTGAATGTTGGGAGCAAGATTTTTGTTTGTTTCTGTCACAAACAGCAAATTGATTCTAAAACACCGAACAGTAACATTCAAATTAATTTATTTATAATCATAGCATTTTCATCTTCCCAATCTTGACTGAATCAACATGCTATGAATAATGTAAGAAATTTATGTTAATCCTTACTTTAAGATCAATGTTATAGGGAAGTATTATTACTTTAGGATCAGTCATATAAATAGTAATAGTAAGATATATCAGAAGTTTGAGAAATCAAAGTATAGAGATTAGGTAACTTGCCTGAGATATATGGGGTAGAAAAAGTGAGAAAGCTCTTGCTTCAAAGTTCAAAGCTGCCTGTGGATTTAAGTCAGTCTGTTGCATTCAAAAAGTGTGGAGCAATAAACCTAGGCTCCACACTTATAAGAGAAAAAGGACTCTTCAGTCAGTGATGACCATTCTCACTCTCTTCTCTCCCACATGCTTTCCACTTCAGAGATGTTGGGGGAGCAGAACTGTAAGGCAAAAGAGACAAATATCTCCAGACATAGCAGGTACTTAAATCCAGAAGGGATTATTCCTTCAGGCACAGCACAGTGCTAATGTGATTACACATCTTCCTGCTGGAGCTAGTCCACATCTAGCTGATCTGATGTGATAGAAAGACACTGTGTGCAACTGGCTTCCCACCTCCCTCCTTAGAAATACACCTTCTTTTATGATCCTGAGCTCAGGACTCTCACCTGGCAAATGCTAGGGACAAAACGTACCACTGCTTGAGCTTCCACCTGGTCTTACATGCAAAAAGAAATTGTTGGTCTAAAGAAACACCATAAAAACTGGTCTGAAGAGAGTGAGAACATATTTAGTTACCAGATAAATCATTATATGGAAAACAGGGTTTGTCAAATAAATCTGATAAGGGTACTTCAGAAAATTTCAGGTCTGACTGCTAAGATTTGACTACTATGTGTGCTCACATGTGGTTGGACTTTTAACAAGGCTTTAAGTAAGACTAAACATAGGACAGCACTTCTCAGTATCCAACAGACACGTTCTGGTGAAATGATACTAAAGTGTGTTCCACAGCCTCTTCAGTGTTTCTGTTATGTAGCATAGTTAAAGTGGGGTTCTTCGCATGGTTCTTCTTTAACTACTGGTGATGCAGATGTACAATCATTCTGATGAGTAGCATTCAACAGAGAGCTAATAATGTCTTACCAATGTATTAATTGAGAAAATATCGAATTATATGTAAAAAAATATCGAATTATATGTAAAAAAAGTAAAAGTGAGCAAACAGTATCTAACTAACCTCTTCTCAACAGCATGCTGAAAGGATCTATATTTGCGCTATGCACTTTGATAATATCATCAAACATCTGAAAGGAAGCTGGAGTATGAGGATAACACAAAAAAGAATGAGCATAAATAAATGATATGAAAACTGAACAGCCTAGTTACCCATTGTATTTCATCCTAGGGATTTTAACAGCCATTTGATCTTGGCTGAGGAACAAAAATGAAAAATGGATAAGTACGGACTTCTAAACTGTGATCAAGACAGAGGAAGAAAGTATGCACATAAACACACATACAGTATTTTTCACATATCACAAGAACTTACCAAAAGCTATCTTCTAGGCTCCTGCCCAAAATATCTATGAAATAGACCTGTATCTGAAAAATAGCATGCTTTGATTGTTGTCCTGCCTTCTCTATTCTCACCTCTTACTTTTCACATATGGATGAGTTCAGAGTAGCCATCAGAGAAGCCTCTATCATGCTTCTTTTTCCAGTGTAATATGCCCTTTGGCTGTGCAGCAAATCCCTGGCCTAACAGAGGAAGAATCACTTCTGTCTTCATTAAATGCAGTTCAGAGTTGAAATTCTTTAAACTCCAGCTGCTAACACTGTAATCTGTGTTTGTTTTTAATCAGTCGGTAGATAGTATGTTTGTTATATCAAATGTAGTTCCTTAGCATGATGGAGTTCACAGCCTGATAGTGGACTACAGCTTGCCTTCCTGCCATCTGCTTGACCCTGATTTGTTGTCACTGAAAGAAAATAGTAAAAACATACCTGATTTTCTGCTTCTTGGATCTCACTTGACAAAAAAAAATTTTTAAAAATCACCTTTCAATCCTCCTCCCATTCAACTCTTATCGCTGTCTGGACTGCTGCATGTCACTTTCCTCCCACACTGTTTTAGGTGGTTTGGAGTTATCAAGAAGGATTTTCTTAATTCAGAAATAGGGCTTACAAAAACGTCCCTCTGGAAACTGACAGTGCCCTGCAGGGCTCTTGCCCCAGGCAGCTGTGAAAGCACATGAAGATACCATAAGGGCTTGTTTGAACAATTTGAACAATTCTTTCCTCACCTTCAGCCAGGTTATTTCCCCTATTAAACTGCAGGTCAGGCAGGCAGATATCTTGCCCATCTTTCTCTAACTTTTCTTTTTTCACCTCTGTTTATATTTTGAATGAACAGATGCATCTCCAAACATGCCCATTACACTTCACATTGCTCAGGTGCAGGGAATTACTGCAGTTTTGGTCTCTCTCTACTTGTGTTGTTTTTTGCTTGTTTGTCTGTTTGTTTAAAACAAAGAACAAAAGATACAGCAGTTATCTTTCAGTAACACAGAACATTCTTTTTCGCCTTCCTTCACTTCCTACCCACTTACAACACTGTGAATAAAGCAAGCATTCGGGCTTGAATGGGAAAACCTAAGCAGAATTAAGTTTAAAGCCTGTAGATGTGAATTGTAACTCATTGTTAATGACTGCCCACACATGCTCTTAGTTCCCACATTCTCTGTCTCTGTGATGCAAATGGAAATTTAGCTCTAGAGGCAACATTTTTCTTTCTGCACCATCAGCATAGGTCTCTCTATCAGAAGTTCCCCCTTAAAGAAGGCTCTGTGCTGTTCTAATTGAGTCTTCAGTCTTCCTGTACCTCTTCCTCTTCATGTTAACAGTGTGAATGGCAAGCAAAATGAGCACAAATATCAGGCTCAGTCTAAAAGCAGCTGACACAGGCAAGCTTATGGCAACCAGCTTTCATGTGGCTCAGCCTCTGACTTAGAATAGTGAATGGGTACAAACCTCACACCTGAGTTACCATACCCATTTGTATAAAATCAGTGACGGATAGTGTCTTTTGGGGCATGGGCTTCTCAGCAGCCAGTGTATGGAAGCAAATGAACAGATGAAAGCCCTCAGATGGCAACACCTTGTCAGACCAAAGATCCCTGTAATCCTTCCTCTGACAATACCTGTCAGATGATGCCTCAGGAACTGTTAGGAAACAGGACAAACTTGTGCTGATGTTTCTGCTGGATAATCTGTCATCCCTCAGTGACAACTCAAACTTATGAGACAGAAACAGCATTTTCATATTTATTTTTTTCAATAGGTTTGTCCAATCACGTTTTATCTCAAGTGATGTTCTAGCACTGAATACATTCTTTTGGTTATGGCTTCCACAACTAGTCATATATTATAAGAAATTCTGCTTTCTTTGTTTGAGACCTGTCAATAACCCAATTCATTTGATTGCTTTGAAGTTCTTAACGTGTAAGAAACAGTGCTAACTGTGCTATCTTTTCTCACCTTTTTATCAGGAAGCTATAGAAAGCTATAGACTTGTGTCACAAGTTTCCTAATGCATCTCGTATACAAAAAAAAAACAACCGCAATGTCTTTTAAATCTCCCATATCTGCTGCGCTCTTTTCAAATTGAAGAAAACAGAACTACATCCAATATTCATTATGTAGATAAAGGATTTATATGGCAAAACAGTAACTCTATTTGGTTCTCTGTTCTTGTATTTCTTATTCCATTTTCTTTTTTAAACAGTGTTGAGCATAATTTTAATGGAACTACTAATTATGAGTGTTCTTCCACCAGTACATACCATTTGGGACTTGATGATCTTTAAGGTCTATTCCAACCTATGCAATTCTCTTTTAGATTTATCTGTGAACTTTTTCCCCTGACTGCTCACTTTCTTTTAAAATCATTTATTAGGACAGTGAACAGCACATCTATTAAATAGAATGCAATAGTTCAGTTGGAAGGGAATTCTGAACTTCTAGGCAGGGTTTATGGTAGTGAAATCCCTCCCACTAAGCACAAGAGATCACCTTATGCGAATATGTACCTATGTAGCCAGATAACATGCATCCCAGGGTCCTGAAAGCAATGGCTGATGTGATTGCCAACCCATTCTACATCACACTTGATCAAGAAGTCCTGGCTGTCTGGTGAAGTGCACAGTGACTGGAAAAAGAAAAGTATAATTCCCATTTATGAGAAAGGTAGAATGGAAGACCTGGGGAACTACAGTCCTATGAACCTCTCAACCATGCCTGGTAAGATTATGGAATAGATATTCCTGGAAGAGATATTAATACACATGCAAGATGAGGTGATCCCAGACAGCCAGAACAGCTTTGCAAAGAGCAAATTGTGCCTGAAGGTGTCTGGTGGCCTTCTATGATGGAGTAATGTCATTAGTGGACAAAAACTGATGTCGTTTATCTGAACTTGTGCAAGGCTTTTAACATAGTCCCACACCATATCCTTATTTCTAAATTGTAGAAATGTGGATTTTAAGGCTGGACTATTCAGTGGGTAAGGAATTGGTTGGATGGTCATAGCCAGAGTTTTGTGACACACACATATACTTACATACTCCCAAGATTATGTCTTAGCACACTGTATTAATTATTGTACATATGTCTAATATATGTATTTGTTTACATTTATTCACATGTCTAACTTTATCCTTTAGTGCAGCTTCTACCATTTTTCTGGTGACTTAAATAGCTTACAGATTTATATTAGTCTCTGAATGATCCCCTTAAAAACAGTATCTTGGGGCTCATCTACAAGGGAAGTTATATCCTATAGTTCATTTTTAAGCTATTTCATCCTAGGGAGTTTATAGTATCTGGAAGTAGGCTAATAGCTGTTTCTGGCAGTATTTAGTGTTCCGTTTATTGATTTATCCCTCAGATCCTTTTATGGATATTTTTATTTTGAGACAAATTCGGTGCGTTACACCCCAAAAGAAGATTAATACTTTTTGAACCTCCCCAAGCTTTCATTATAAACAAAGCAGAAAAATTGAAGAAGATAAATCTGTTGTAAAATTATCTTATCCAAGCTCTTCTTTATGCCTTATTTTTTTAGATTCCCCAGTAGGCTTTCTAATTCTGATATATTTGAAAATGAATTAGTACTTTTAAACATTGTTTCTCAGACTGTTTGTCATCTATTTTCTTACTTGTTCAGCTCAATAATTCTTTTAATATTTTCTTTTCTTATTCTCCTTCTTCTTCTTTTTTTTTTTTTTTTTCTTAATTTGAATTAGGGATTAAGCTTCAGATATGCTGCATTATTTTCCTGGTAGCTTATCAAAACAAAAAGTTTTATTTCATAAAAGTGTGGTTTGGTTTCACCATTTTTACAGTTGAGATGTTGAGAAGAATTTGAAGTGGATGAGAGTGTTTAGCATTAAAATATTTTTATATGTTATATGTTATATGTTTAGCATTAAACTATTTATAAACAAACAAACAAACAAATAATTAACCCACATATATGTTTCCAGAAAAATAATTTCCTTCAACTAAGATTTATCACATGTGGTTAAATCCATATCGAATTTGTCCAAATAATCAAAGCAAATTTTCATATGGTCTTAAATTCAGCAGAAAGCAGATTTTTTAAACTTTTCTGTTTCATACAGGGTAAAACATTGATACAATAAATGCTCCAGACAATAAAATGTTTTATTGAGAAAAAAATATTGGTACTTCCTTTCATTGGAGAACTGCCATATTCATATGACAGGTATACTATACGTTGTGGGTAAGGAGACAGGACAGTGCATTAGATTAATACTTTGCCATTTTAATCTATTAATCTACCACCTTTGGGACATGATTTTAAATCTACTGTGGAGCAAAGTGACTGAAAATCATTCCATCCTGACAGCTTTAAAAGATCACAAGTGAAATGTGTTAAGAAGGTCTCAACCCTGTTGATACTGAACAGAAGCATTCATCGCAGAAGATACCCAGCACTGGTACTCTTTCAGCATTGTTACCATAATAGATAGATTTATTATAACAAGAGGTATTTCATACTAGGCTGATGATAAAAAGATTGAAATGCATACTAAAACAGACTGGTACTGCTACACTACAGGTCCAGTGTCAAAGAACATTGTATGTTAGATGGTCATATATAAATGTTGGGAAAAGACTTTCCCTACTTATACTGGTCTGAGAAGAGCAGTTAAAAGCAGTGCACTGATTTTTTATTTATTTCTTTATTTTCTAGATTGGATAAGAAAATGATAAAATAACCTAAAAAGCAGAAAGAAGTTAGGTGAACTGTTCTGCTGATTTAATGCACTCAATTTATTTCAATTTATACCTATAGATTCTCTGTTTCATCATTTCAAACAGCAGTAAGTCTGTTTTAGAAGTTTCTTTCAAAGACTAAAAAAATAATACCAAAACAACAACAACAACAAAACCTATAGCAACTGCTGTTTTTTCTTCTTTCATTAATAAATGTGAGCAAGAGAAAAAAAAATAGCTTTAGTAATTTTCCAACTGGCAAATTCCTAATTAAATACTTTATTAGTAGATTATCTAACCTTCATTTAATGAGACCCTCCAGATGTTGTATCTTAAGTGAAGCAAAACAGAAAACAGCTGAATGTTAAGCAGAACATAATTGGTTCTGGTCATCTTGGAAAAGACTGCATTCTCATGTTACATTACTATAATAACCTGTGACTTACTCTAGAAATTGTCAATGAGAGATGACCTACAGAATAATTATCTAACTACCTCCAGTTATAATTTTAAATATACTCACTAGTATTTGCTGCACTTCTGTTTAACAGTGCTCTTCTGTCTACTGCTAGTGTGCAGCTAACATTTAGAGATTTCAGCTTGCATTTTTTCTGCTCTGTTTGGAATTTTCATTTTTATGACATGAATATGTTTTCTCTGCCCATTCTTCTTAAGAAAGTGCGTTCAGTACAGATTCATATTTTCTTTCCTTAACGGTTAGACAAAAAATCTCAAATCTTTCTATTTGGGACTTTTTCAAGCAGTTGAATAAAAGGATCAGAAATAAGACAGTTAAGTAAAGCATAGAAAATATTCATAGAGGAGAGGAAACAGCCTATTATTATAACTGGCTATTAAACAATTAAATTTAGTCTATTGTACCCTATATAGGCATGATGAGAAGCATTTGAAATAGGATTGATTTTTTTTTTTTTTTCCCCCCAGTAATTATGTTGTTTCATATGGCAGAACTATTAAGTTTTCTTTTGGAGAAACTTGGAGACAATACATTTACCTGATCAATGCTTATTTGCATATTAAAATTAGTCATGTAATACATCACTGAGTTCAACAACTGAATGTAGATAAAGGAAGATAAAGATATTTTCCATTAATGTACAAAATATTTTCAATGAAACTATGTAGTCATAGGATAAAAGCAGTTATAGCATGTGTAAATGCTGTATTATTGTGCTGGAAACAGGGTAGGAAAAGATGGTCAATTCTTATGACAAAAGGAGTTTTCCAGTTATGTCCCTGGAAGAAGAATAATCAACTGATAAATCTTCTGATGACACTATTCGGGACTGGAATACAAATTCTCAAGAAGAACAGGAGAATCTCATGAAATTCAGGGACCAGGCAATAAAGCAACAACTAAAAATCAGTTTTTCTAAACCTAGACTGATGGTAAGGTAAGGTAAGTTGTATCTTTCTATATAAAAGAATGGACCCGAAGCCAAACACTCTCACTGAAGTATGAAATCTTGGGGTTATGACAGAAAATGTCATGAAAATATCAACCCATGCATTGATACTGTCAAAAAGGCAAATTGGCTATTAGGAATTAGAAGGGAGGGACAAGAGAACAAAGAATTTGTAAACTCAGTAATCAGATGACTGACTCACTTTTTGAATGACACAAACCCAGGTCTTCACATCTCCAAAAGGAGATCATTGGTTTGGAAAAGATTCTGATGAAAGTTAGAAAAGACAAGAGTATGTAGATTAACTAGGGAAACTCCTCAATTTCTTCATTTTAGAAAATAAACAACTAAGGGAAGTAAAGTAAAATAATTTGTAGGATAGAAGAGGTGGACAGACGTGCCCAGTTCTGTGTCATTTGTGGCATAATAACTACGGAGCGTTCAAAGATGCCAGTAAGATGATGGCTCAAAGCAAACAAAAGAAGGTAATGTTCCTTAAAGCAATATAGTTAAAGTGGGATGACTTATCACAGAATGACACAAGTGCTGACAGCTTGTATATGTTCAGCAGAAGCACGGAAAAGCCTGTGCTAGAGAAATACGTTGAATACACAGGAATCACAGCTAGTGAAGGAACTCTCAAATCACTGAATGGTAACAAAGCATTCTCCTCATCTCTTTTACAAATGTTTCTATTCTTAATCTTGAAAACAGTACAACAAGATACTTCTGGAGCAGTTTTCCTTTTTTCTTTCCAGAGTTCTGTGATTTTTCTTTCTCTTTCACGTTTCTTGATGATACAGGTAAGATCATATATTTTCATTTTTCTTTCCCTATTAACAATTGTTCTGATCTTGCAAAAGATATAGAAAGTTTCAGAGTTTAAAAATGAAAAACAGGGAATTTTTTTTTTTTTTGGTCTATTTGGTATTTTAAAAAATAACCTTGTGGAAAAGAAATGGAAATTGGATTTTCAGTACTGCAGTTTTCCTAAGAAATGTGCCAAAAATGGATATTCATAGTAAAGTGTTTATTTTAAGGATGACTATATCACATTATTCTCAGATAGTTTAATGTAGCCCTAAATAAGATCAAGTTGAGAGTAAAAAGAACACATGGGAAACTACACAGAACAGTTTTCAATGATGAAGAGTGTCTACATCTTGCAACTTTCTGAGAATTTTCTATGAATCATCTACAAGGAGATCATCACTAATGACTGGTTTTCTGTCTGGCATATTTCAGTGAACAGTTGTATTGATATATTTGATCTGTGAGTTGTGCTGAGATTGAATAATTGATGGAATGCTCATTGAAGTCATTTTTCTTTTTGTTATTAAAGGTTACTGACAGGTCACCCACAACACATGGTCTTGTTTCTTTACCCTAACTGGACTATCTACTCTTGCTAGACTGTTTCTAACTCCATCGTGACAACTTATTTAATAAATTAATTTTATCAGTAAGTTATTGTGAATTTCTACATTTGTAGAAAAAAAAAATAGCCATAAGTTGTGTTGATGCAGCCTGAAGCAACAGTCTAAGTAATGAAGATGGAGGAAATGCATAGAAGTCAGTATTCATATGTCATTTAACCAAGCTTTTGCAAAACTATCTTGTCAAAATTAATGCTCTTAAATGCTAGAAATCTTGGGAAGCAGATTTTTTAGGCTAGGTTTTGTTTGTGAATGAAATGTGTGAGCTAAGGTGAAATCATTTATAATTCAGACCAACTATGTTCCAAGTCTCAATGCCCAATGATCTGCAATGTATGTTTGAAAATTATGTAGTAAAACTGTGGATATCAGGGTGATTGACGGGTCTTGGTAGCTTAGAAATATATTCATCGGGTAATTGCAAGTATCCCAGCACAAAGATCCCTTGTAAAACCACTGCTCTGCTTGCCATCATTCACTTTTTCTCTAATGAGGACCTTTTGATGATGTTAGGAGGTTCAGAGGCAGCTGTCTTAGAACAAATTCCTCCTCAGTATCAAAGTTTGCAAGAACACTTACCTCATTTGATACTGCTGCATGTAATTTGAAGGAAGAGATTGCACAACACTCTCAAAAATGACGTGCAATTTTTTGATTCTGTGTGGAAACAAGATTTGAATGTGATGATCTTGGCAGGTCCCTTGCAACTTCAAGTGTTTTGCAATTCTATAATTCTATTTTCTAAAAAGGAGACAACAAACTCACATGCTAGTTGTTAGCAGTATAAATTAGATCTATTTTTGCTTCCACAATTTAATTGCACCAATTTAAACAGCTCACTTCTATTCTAAAGTGTAAGTAAACACTTATGAACTGCTCCAACAAACACACTTATCAGAAATCCTCAGTTTGTTCAGAAATGTATTTATGACCATCACTGAACTATAATCAAATCCTGCAGCACTCTGCAGGAAAAGCAAAGCTCTTCTGCATGCACCAAAGAGTAACACATGCAGGTAAGCCAAGCTACAAATGCACTGTAAAAAGCCAAGGACATATGGCTCTTCCACTTTGCTCATTCTAGAGTAAGGCCTTAAACTCCAAATAGCAGAAGGAATGCAGCTGAGCTGATCATGAAGCATTCTCTTAAACCACATCTAATAGGTAACTCAAAGACATCTGCAAAAACTAATGCACAAAATCCTGTGAAGATTGTATTTCAATGTGACAATGGGACGGATTACTATAACAGGGTTTGTATCTGAGAGAGGCAATCACAATCTTCCAAGTACAAAGGACAAAGAGAAATCTGCAGAAATTGTATTAGTTTGTTTATTTGACCTATGGAGGCATGGGCCTTTTCTACATCACAGAATGCACTCTAATTTAGTGGGAAATTTATTTATTTTAATTATGCTATTTGCAAATTTTCTGCAGGATATACTATAAAAGTAATCAGTCTATGTTATTACAAGATACCTATCATAATATTTTGCTATTAAATCACTTTACTACTTTTATGTAGATAACAAAGCAGTGAGCAGTAAAATGTAGTTAAAACATTATGCTTCTTCTGTAGGTGAAATATTGTACAAAAGGTGCTGTTCAGTAGGTGTTCTCCCAGTATCCTGATTACCCGCAAGTAAAATGTGCAACAAATCATCTGTAGGAAGAAATACTTGGAATTGAATGAATTATCATTTTATCAAACATTTATTTTAAAAACACAGGATGATGTAGTAGACACATTTTAAAAAAATTTATGCCAAATAAACTCCTATTTTAAATGCTGTATTTTTCTTTTACCTTAGAATTTAATGTTCAGTTTCTCGTATAAGCAAAATTCAGAAAATATTCCCAGAACAAAATTAGCAGAATTCAGTTTCATTTGATTATCACATTTAGTACTTTGAATTATGTCAGTTGATCTATGCTTGAATTCATTTTCAAGAAGAATGCCAAGAAATAAGAGTAGAAGAAATCAAGAAAATTAACTGGAAGACATATATTCCCTACAACTTAACTGAAAAATATTTCAAACCTAATTGTAAAAATTAAAAAAAAACAAACAAACGATTATTTTATGTCTGAGAGAACAACAAAAATGTAGAGTTCAGGAGCTGGGATAATTCTTGTATTGCTTTACAAAACAACAGAGCTCCTACTAGGACTGTAAGAGTACTTTTCCAACCAGAAGATTCAAGGTAAAATTGCAAGTATCTTTCTAAGACCAAGTGGTCTTATAACTTTGGACTTGAAGTTGTACTTAACTATAAAATATGGCTGTATTTAAACACAAATAATAACAAACTGTATAGAGTACATAAAATTCAAAATGCAAAAGTAAGACAAGATAGAACATAAGGATAAAATTCTACCTATGCAAATCAGTGCTGTCCTTCTGACTCAGCTCCAGAGCACTGCCTTTGTAAAGCTGAGGAAACAACAATCCGAGTCCTCCAGCAGCCTTTCTTCCTGCCTCCTGCAACACCCTGCTCTCTGTTTGCTCCCTACTCTTTTCAACAATGGACAAAGTCCTTGCTGTGCTCAGCAGAACAAAGTCTGAGCAACCTTCAACTTCAGACAACTCCTTTTGGAGGAAACATGACCATAACTTTCACAAGTAAAGCTACCAGATCCCTCCCTCCCAAAACCCACTTTCTTTCTGCCTCAAAATAAAAACAAAAGCAAAGAAGCAATCTTCCTCAGGTTTTCCAAATACTTATCTCCCAGTGTTTTGTATGAATTTCACATCATTCTCCTGCCTTGCTGTAAGGAAAGCTACATCATCTGAAGTATTACAACCAGTTCACAGTTGCCACGGATTTATAATTTTCGGTTATCGGTATTCTACATCATAAAATCTTGTAGAACACTCAGAGTTAAAGAGTTAATGTTCCAGTTCCAGGCACCAGTCTGGAAGAGAAGAACTACATTCCCTAGAAGACTGTTTGCAGTTGTGTTATCATTCCTGATCAAATATAAGGCTTATATTTATATATATTCCTGATACCAAATATAAGGCTTTGGTAGGTCACCTTAAATTAATTTTTTCAGTCAGGCTCTCCTCCCTGCTGCTCATCCCAGCTGCACACATCAACTCAGAACTAGTGTAAGGCCTGCAGCTTTCAGATACTTTCTCTCATTATATTTGATTTATTAGCTTCAATTCTAAATATATAGCATTATAGTGTGTTATCTTGCATTCAGATACCATATTTAGTAAATTAGTTTGTTTCTCCTCAGATTGTTGCTGCTGTTTTTAATTATTTGGGGTCCCCTGTTTCACCTTTCTGGAGGCATGGATCTGTCGATCCCTCAGCCCCACTAGTCATGAAACCGGGCTGGACCAGCCCGAAAACTGTTGACATCATAAAAACAAAGCACTTACGTAACTGTGAAGAGTATATTTGCAAACAATTGTCACTGTGATGCCATGCATTTTCTGAAAAGAGGCCTTCCTGTCTTGTTACTTATTAAAGGAATATATCCATACTTTTCTGCTTCTTAATTATAAAAGGAATCAAATTGAAATAACCAGAGGCAATGGCAGCCTAGAATTATTAATTGCATTATCTACAGTTGTCCTTAAATCTGTATTAAATTTAATTTAAATATCATCAAACCAAGGTGAAGAAAGTATTATGTTACTAATATTTTCACTTCAATAATAACAACAAGTTTTATTGTCCTAGTACAAGCCAAGGTGAGGTGGATGTCTTTGCATGTTGCATAGAAGTATTACAGCTTATACAATTTTCATGGAAAAGTTTCACATATAGAGTTTGTTTTATATTTTATTAAGTAGTATCTCAGAACTTGGTTTGTACACAATACAGGTTATTTCTCTTCTGTTCATATCTCACTGCTGTAATATTAAATTGCATAATCATAATTGCGATTTCTGTTACAATTCACAGTCTCCAATTCAAAAATAATCAAACTTTTATCTTTTGAACATTCATTCAAATAAACCTACCAACATCCATAAAGTTTTTCCAAAATTAAAATGAGTGTCATAATTGGCCTTATATCTCCATACCAAATTAGGGATTTATGGCATCCACACTGAGACTTCTGATGGTGTTACTAGGTTTTTCACTAATCAAAATAAGAATGCTATATTTTCAGACACATATCCTTTCAGATGTCTCTATAAGTACAGAGAACTGCAACCTACCGCAGAGTATTAGCACTTGATAAACACAGATGCCTAAAGTTTTACTCTTAAATTCACAGGAAGTTTGTAACTATGTTAGCCAATCACAATATAATCAGTGAGATATTGCTTTCTTAACTTTTTTTTTTTAATCTTGTCCATGTGTTTCTGTATGGATTTAGAACTCAAGGAGACAAGTCACCACTTCAGATAAATGTTTTTGTTCAATCCCTCTGAATCACAAGAGTATTACTCCTTGAATACAGAAGATATTTTAAACTTCCTTCTGTGCATTCACATTACGGTGCAAAATTATGTTTTGAGGATTTGAACATCTGTCAGGATTGCCTATGTTCTGTAAGAGAAATTGGAAAAGATGTCTTCTGATGTATCACAATTTTTCATTCATAAAAACCAAGACTACTGTAGAAATGGACAATTCTGTAAGCAGATTGCTGAAGAAAGCACTCCTCTTCCTCAAAGAGGGTTGTTATTGTAAGGTCTTGTACACTGTGAAACTGTACTTGTATACTGTTAGTATTTTTATCTCCTGTGGAAATATTTTACATAGGAAAAAAATTGATAACATTGTTTCATGTCTTTTAAATGGCTGGCTTGGCATTTCTTGATGAAAAAGACACAGAAAAAATGTCTCGTGTAATTATCATTCCTAATTAGAAGTTTCTTTTTTTGTGGCTTACAGTACTAAGACTTCTGTCAATGTCTTGTAATCCAAGAACATGGTTGCTTCAAAAAAGACCCTGGAACTCCTGTTGGGAGATTATAATTACTTATTCTAAATCTTTAGTTCAATTTTTTTATAGCGTGGTGTTATCTTGTCAATCATCTAAAATAAATGAGACCAAGACAAATGCTTTGTGTTTGTTTATCATTATGGTACTTCAAATATTTTGCTGATAAGGAAACACATATGAAGAGCTATTATACCAGCTGTTTTTCAGCATATCCATAGTCTGAACTTCACATAACTACAAGGACTTCTTGAACTGCAAAGCCTTACAGACCTGTGCTAATGTGATAATTAAAAATACATAAAAGATTCAAACTACAGCCCATTGATCCACTTCTTCATCCAGATTTGCTGACCTGATCCTACTAGATACACAGCTGTAAAGCTGAATTAACATTGTGATGAATCTGGCATTCAACTTGTAAATGTAACATGAAAAGTTGGCATCCAAAAGATTATAGGACAGAGGTTTAGCACTGTAGAGCCTTTGGTGTTAAAGTGAATGTACAGAACTCAGATCCTAAATATAGGGGAAAAAAAGTTAAACTGATATCTGCCACTTACTTTTTCAGTGTCATACCGTGTCATGAACTAATTTATCTTTTCAAAGTAATGTTTTATGTACAGCAACACATTTCCTTCAGTAGAATATTTTGGAGAGGCTGTTATCACCTTTGCATCCAGAACCAAAGTTCACTTCAATTTCAGCTAGATATTTTTTGAGTGTGTTTTCTTGCTTACATAGTGTTTTGCATTTTTTTATATAGTTACATTTTCTCCCTTGATAAAGGTAACAGTGACAGGCTTTTTTCTTTAGTTTGTTTGTTTGTTTGCTTGTTTGTTTCTCAACATCTTCCCTAATGTGTTCATTGCAAATTTATCCTACTCACACCCATTTTTCCATTGAGTTCCCTTCTATCCTTTCCTTCTTCCTTGTTCTCAGTTTTGCTTCGTATATTTAACAGTGAAAATGTTATTTAATTCTGAGTTGTACAGCACACAGATTCATGTTTCAGATGCTAAGGTAACTGTACAGGTTACACCAGAGCACTAGTTTTTACTCATTCCATATCACTGGCTAGCATCATGCAAGTTCTTAAGATCTTAACCAATAAATATGCTACTTCCACAAAAATAACAATCATACAATTTCAAACTAACCACAAATTTGGAAAAAAATAAGATGGTGTGTCAATAAATGTGGAGAAAAACATGCTGTCCCTTCTATTAAACACAATAATACCGAGCTGTTTATGGCACATCAGTTCACTGTGCCAGTGTTGATAGAGAGGTAGTTTTCTGCATTCATAAAATTAGGGGAGTTTTTTGCCAAGGTTTACTAAGAAAATGCAGAATCAGTGTCAGATCAAACTAGAATGCAGACTAAATTTGTACAAAGCTGTTGTGCTGAACAAATGCAAGATTTTGACATAGTATAGATAGCACATCTGCCAGCTGGAGAAGTTCCACCAGAGGCACCTATGTGTCTTGCTCTGAGTCAGATGCTACACTAAACTGACCAGTGATGAATTTCTGCAGTGAATCCACATGGAAGGCCCAGGTGTAATGGGTTGGACATATGGCTTGGATCAACAATGTACATATGTTCAAGTACCTCCTATGCAGAGAACTGGAGTGTGGAAATAGGAAGAGATGGTGATCCAAGAAAGCGCTTCTAGGACACCCTAAAGGCAGGATTGATTGAGTGCAACCTTCCGGCCAAATCTTTTGTGTTCTTTGCCAGAAAGAGACAGCAATGGAGCACTAAGGTGAGGGAAGGCATAGGCCTCTTTGAACAAAAACAGATGCTGTTGGGCAAGAAAAGCATGGGGGGGGGGGGGGGGGGGGGGGGGGGGGGAAGTTTGTGTCAGCAACAGCAGCAACAATAGATCATTCCATGCAGTGAGTGAGTGGCATGGCGACAAGCGTGGTAAAAGGTAGTTATCCTGCACAGGCTTCTACAAGCTTTCTTTGTACTCACTGAGTCTGACTCACCCATCAGCTGAGCAGGACTGCCTTCCTTCACTTGGAGGAATGAACAGTGAGTGATTCAACAGCTTGGCACATATCAAAGATACCTGGGGAGGAGGGTTTTTTTTGGATTTTTGGTTTGGTTTTCTTTGCTTTCACTTTGTTATCAAAGCTAAATTTAAAAGATTAAAACAAAGTCAACTAAGAAAAGCAAAACTCTACTAAAATAATCTTGAAAAGGCAAGTTTTTGTCTTAGGAATTCTTTTTTATTATTTTTATTTTGATAACACTGTTGAGAATTCTGATAACTATCCTGTTATTCTGGCCTTCTTATCATAAAATCTGACATCTGCCAGGTTTCAAGCAGTTTGAGCATACTGAATCATTACTGACTTTAATGACATCCATATCTTCTACCTTTGTTACAAGTGGGAGTCTTATAACAAATAATGGAGTGAACGAGAAGGGAATTTGACCTACCTCAGAGATCCCTGCACTTCAGGGTAGAAGTAGTCTGCAAAAGGTTATGTAGCTTTTTCTGTGCTTGCAAGTTCTCCTTCAAAACAACATCTGTGCACTAAGTGCTTCTTTGTGCATCCATGTAGCTACATGCCCTAAGTCATCAGGCCTCCAGCTAAGGCTCTAGGGACCCGGTTTGTCCCACTACTGACTGTAAAAGTATCTCAGGGTGATTATCTCAGACTTTGATGTCTTCCAGTAAGATATCAACCACTGGACATAAATCCATGGGGATTTGCACTTTTTAAATGGAGCTTCCACAGTCTTGCTGTGTGCACCACAAGTTGCCTCGTCCCTTGCTAGGATGCTGCTTAGTCCAAGCTCAGAAATTTAGCAGAGATCCTGCAAGTTGCATAGATGCTGTTTATCTTTCCCATCAACATTTTAGAAACAAAGTTTTTGGAGGAATTACTTAGTTAATAATGTCAACTTGTACTCTGTGTTGCAAATCCTCACTTTTTGGACATTGTAACCTCAACAGCCTATAATATCACAGGCTTAGCATGGTACTCACTAGTACAATATAAAAAATTATTTTTACTCTCCCATGCTCAAGGCCAGGTTTTGGAATAATGTACTGACTTCAGTAGGGGCCAGCCTGGATATCTAACCACCCTTTCTCCCCTGAAAATGTACTCACCATGCTGAAGGCTCTTTAACTTCCTTCCAAACTTTCAGGGATCTAGCGGAAAAACTAGTGATTTTATTCATAATCATTAAAATTCTTGTTGGATGAGAAATTATCTTCAGAAAATCTGAAAGACCCAAAAAGTAAAAACATACCCCAAACTTCTGCACTTTTATCTTTCCTGTTGAGGAAGTAGGGCATAAGTATACAGTTCTGACAAAAGCTACACTTTAACAAACTGCAGGTGACAGTTTTGTAGTTTTCTGGATCAACTACATAGTCAGCAAGTCTCCCAGCTTTATATCTTTACACTATCTGATCCTTGTAAGCCTGTATATCTCTTCAGGGCATGAAAGCCCATTGAGATAAAGTTACTGATTAAATGAACAACAGCAATAGGAAAAACTAGTGTTACAATGGGATTTGAAGGAGAAAAGAAACGCTGATCAAATATTATTTTTCTTTCTGGTGATGCTCATCTTTATTGCAAACAACTAAGTATAAACTGAGTAACCATGACAAGCAGATGACTATTCAGTAGTGTCAGACTACCACCTACCTCCTTTCCTCTTTCTTAGTCTTACTTACACATTTCCATGAAAGCAGCATACTACAATTTGTCTCTACCAAATAACACAGAAAATTAAATAAAAATGAATATTACTTGAATAATAAAGAATCTTTGTTCAAAACTGTAATCAAAACAAAAGCAAACTTGAGTATTTTTTACTGAAAGCTAAGAAGGAGATCATGGTGCATAATTTGCAAATGGTGTCAGGAATAAGTCAGTGTACTGTTTTCTAAGATCCTTACCTGGAGCTGTAACTAGTCACATAAGCTGAGTAGAGCATTCTTTCTCAGTGACAACTTTTCGGCTAACATACAGTCATAAGTTGGAGACCACCTGAGAGTAAATGGTTAGAGAAGCAAACCAATTAGGAATACAATGTCTGAGTTGGAAAACAGGACAAATTTAAGTCCAAAATCTGTATCCAAATATATTTCCTCAGTTTCTTCCCAGCTCTGAAAGCAATGGGAATCTTACAGTCCTCTGTATAAATTCAGACTTGCTCTAGTTCAAACTGGGATGAAGAGCTAGGAATTTTTCTTACCAACTTGAAGGAAGTCTCAGACTAGGCTCGGATACCCACGAGGTGCTGTCCAGTAAGAATTTGGTATTCTTTACCTCTTAAGATAGACTTTTTTGGCAGAGCTCCCTGGCTCAGATCACAAGCCTCAGGGTATGACCAAAGAACATTAATAAAATCAAGCTGCCAACAGCACTATGAGAAGTTTCTCCTTGACTCCAAAATGCCGGGGCAAGGGGAAATTAATGCATTTCATTTGTTGTTTAGTTAACCTACATAGTGGTAGTAGGGTATACAGCTCACCACAAGGTACTCTCATAGCTCAAATGTTAGAGGACTGTACTGGAAAAGGAGATGCAGAGGACAGATAAAAATTACCAAAACTTTGCAAAAAAAAAAAAAACAAAAAAAAATCATATGCTTTACTGTGTGTGTGTGGGGG
>JAPSGF010000023.1:3416448-3438678 GCA_035772895.1 Perdix hodgsoniae | reverse complement strand
GGGGGGAAGTCCTTGTTCATTCTTTCAGAGAATATTGGTAGCAGCTTTATACTGGAGAGACAGAACGAGCCTGTGGTGCAGAAGAGGATGCAGGCACCTGGGCTGTGTTGCTTGCACTCCTGGGAGAGCCAGGATTTTACACCACCCTGCTTAGGGCTTCCTGTGCTGGTGGACAGGAAGTGGTTTTGATCCCATTTGGAATTGCCTGATTTTTTCTACGAGCTGTACAGAATGCTAAATTCTGTTTCCAGAGATATGCACAACTTCTTCCAGGAGGTTTTCTGAATTATGACAGAATCAGACAACTTTACCACTTTTGCAGCACACAACAGCCAGACCCAGCTGTATAAATAAGCAGAGCTTAGCTGAAGTCCATATAACTCTACTGATTTACATCTACTTGCAATAAGGATTTATATTTTGATTTCTTAACACCTACTTTCACAGACACCAGGTCTGCCAGTTCATGAAATCAAATAGATATATTTTTTTAGTCACTCTTCACTTGTAATCACTATTTTTTTTTACCTTCAGTGCATGAAGATTGCTACCAGCTTTAAAAACACCTTGATCTCAGAGAGAGTCCTTAATTCTCCAGAATTCTGTATTTGAACCAGAACAGAATACGGTTTCCAGGAATGGAGCAAGTAACCAATCTATCATTTGTATATACAACCAGCATGTTAATTACAGCTCCCTTTTTAATCTGTTTGACAACCGTAATTTAAAATGTTTTTTAAAAAGAGAGAGAGAGTGAGACAAGGACTTAGTATGAAATGATTACCAAAATTTCTGGAAATGTATGTATTTCATATATATATATTATTTCTTAATGTATATATGAAATTCATAACATACATTTCATAAACATTAAATTCAAACATGTCAGAATTAAAATCCCTATGTCACAGAACCCATTTTGGGTTCTAGTTTATGAATAAAATCATGAATGTATAATTACATGGCAGAATTATGTTGAACACAACTGAGGGTTGCTGAGGATTGGGCTGCTTGTCTTTCTCCACCTTGTCCTCAGCCAAGCAGCAGGAAACAGCTGGTCAGAATTTCTGAGTGCCTTTAATGAAGTGAATACTTAGTTGTTAGGATTTGGTGATTAAACGAAATAAGACTAATATGCCTGTGTGGATTTGCTGAAAGATGATTGTCCTGAAAGTAAGACAACTCTCTGAGTGAGATTTAGCTCTTCAGTAAACTTACGAAAACTTATTCAAAAGTGAAATTTATGGAGTGAGTTCTTAGAAGGTTCTATTTTTGTTGTTGCTCCTGTTGTTTCAAGACCCCTGAAAGACACTAAATCGAGGTACAATTTAATTGATTTATTTTGGATGTCTCACCTCAACCAAATACATAAAAGTGATTAAGTTAAATAAATAAGCAAAATGAATATATTTTGCTGTCAGGACCTTCTTAATGCTCTATTGTAATAAATATAAAGCTCAAAGGATTGTAACTACAGAGCCACCATAGGTTAGATAAAGCTCTTCAAAACAAAACTTTGAAGCTGCATACTGTAAAATTCTCCAAATACAGTATGTATATTTAGGACTAGGTATAACACCAAGCATCAAAATGTGACCAGAAATATGATGTTGGACATTTTGCATCTGTTTATGTTTTACCAGAGGAGACGTAAGAAATTCCAGATTCACTTTCATCATGTTTGGTACTTGCAGTTGATCTATATTCCAGATTTGCTTAACAAGAAATATTTCTGGGAATTCACCCTTCCTCTTAGTTATAATCAAATCATAATGTACTTCGTGAAGTAAATATTTTTGGCTAAATAATCAAACTGGACTTGTCATTCCTTTGCAGAATGGAAGAAAAGAAAAAAAAGGAAAAAAATGAAAAAAAAGAAGAAAAGAAAAGAAAAGAAAAGAAAAGAAAAGAAAAGAAAAGAAAAGAAAAGAAAAGAAAAGAAAAGAAAAGAAAAGAAAAGAAAAAAATGAACAAAATGGGGTAAACTTAGTTCAGTAAAAACCCCAAAAAGCACTGTCAGGTTATTCAGACATTCAGTCACGTGGTTCTGATAACAATTTAATTGTACCAAACTTTATACTGAATAATCATTTTCACCTTATTGCTTAGAGGCACTCATAAAACTCTTAGTTAAACATTCTTAAAAATATATATATATATATATATACTAACATCTATAGATGATTTTACCTATCACTGACAAGTTAAATGGGTTCATTTTGTTGAGTTGTGAATAGGTGAAATTCTGGAAACATTAGCCTCACCTTTTTCAGCCTAGGAAAGACTACTATGCTGAGTAGTCACAGCATAAATTCTTATCAAACATTTTTAACCAGGAAAACCTACCCCCATTTTCAACTTCATCCATATCACAATTAAACAGAAGGGATATTTTCTGATAATTTCAGCTGACTTTTGTTAAAGACTGCAAACCTATGCAACCCACTTGACTTTAATCTATTAGCAGAAGTCTGAAGAAGTGTCACATCTACATACTGCACTTTATGTCCTTGGATTTGGTAGGATCTTATTGCTTAGTCTGAAGTAGTGAAGAGTCCTATTCTATCATTAGCTAAACAGATTGTAAAAATAGCACAGAAGTATGTGCTAATAAATTCCAGAGGGAAAGCATAAAATGCTGTACCTAGTTGAATCATTTTTTTTTCCTTTAGTATTTCTCAAGGCTTCCAGGATTTTGATCACATTTAAAATGTATTTTATAGCTGTTCTGTTTTTTGTTTGTTTGTTTTTTAATATTATCACAGAATTATCAAGGTTGGAAAAGACCTAAAAGATCATCCAGTCCAACCATCACCAATACTCCCCAGCTAAATCCTATCCCTCAACACAACATCCAAACGTCTCTTGAACACATCCATGTTCAGTGACTCCACCACCTCCTTGGGCAGTGCATTCCAGTGCCTGACCACCCTTTCCGAGAAGTAATATTTCCTAATGTCCAGCCTGAATCTCCCCTGGCGCAGTTTGAAACCACTGCCTCTAGTTCTATCACTGTCTACACGAGAGAAAAGGCCGACCCCTAGCTCACCACAACCTCCCTTCAGGAAGTTATAGAGAGCTATAAGGTCTCCCCTGAGCCTCCTCTTCTCCAGGCTGAACAATCCCAGCTCCTTCAGCCGCTCCTCATAAGGCCTGTGCTCCAGGCCCCTCACCAGCTTCGTAGCCCTCCTCTGAACACGTTCCAGGGCCTCAATGTCTTTCTTGCAATGAGGGGCCCAAAACTGAACACAATACTCGAGGTGCGGCCTCACCAGTGCAGAGTACAGGGGGACAATTACCTCCCTATTCCTGCTAGTAACACTGTTTTTGATGCAAGCCAGGATGCCGTTAGCCTTCTTGGCCACCCGGGCACACTGTCGGCTCATGTTCAGCCGAGCATCAATCAACACCCCCAGGTCCGTTTCCTCCACACAGTCCTCCAGCCACTCCGCCCCAATTGCTCAGTTCCTGTCAATTTTAATGTGTTGCCTCTATGGGAATATCACAACAATATAATCTAAATAACCACAAAAAAAAACCTAATTTCTACCTCTGAAAACACATTATGTAAAACACTATCAATTTGCACAAGGAGGAACCTATGAAGTATAGAGATTTCCAAACAAAATTTAATAGTAGATCCTCATGACATATTGTCTATCTTTATAATTATTTTTAATCTGACAGTGAAATTTAAAATAAACAAGGGAAACAACAACAACAACAAAAACACAACAGCTGCCTGGGACAGTGACTTGCTGTATTCAGAAGGGTGAAAGCAAAACTGAGCTTGACACTACTGAACACAGATGATGCAGCCACTGCCGCCACATCCCCAAACTTGGAGCAGAATCTGCAAGCCTGGCTTTCAGATCTGGCCCTGTTCTCCAGATCTACTCCATTTCTTCCTCAGCTGCTTTGCCTGTAGAAAGAGGGGTAGGACACAAGCTCCTCAATTTTGGGAAAATAAAACTGAGATCCTCTTGGAAATAGGTCTGTCCAAATGTATATTCTGAGACATAAATAAAAGAAAACGTTACTCAAATACACTTTGTGTGTCCGTTTTTCATTGTTTTTAATGGTACCAAATGGAGTATTACCAGCATAGAGCTAAATCTAAGCACTTTCAGGAGCATGCTCAGCCTAATGCTACTCTTTTCCTATGACTTTAGAGAGAAGAAAAACATATACAGCTTAACCTTTGTAAGCTACATCTCCAGATGTAATGTGGTGCCAAACAAGAAGATGTAACAAAACAGAACTCCTTTGCCATACTTCAGACCGCACTGGAGACAGTCTTAGAAGGTACAGGCTGTTGAGGTCATGAGCATCTTGAGTCAGTCTAAACAGCAAAGAGAGGAGCTATTCCTAAATTTTCCTTGCTTATTTCCTCAAACTTTGTTGTATCCAAACAACAATATCACTTTATCGCTTTTAGGAACATATGAAACTTTATTGTATAGTGCAAAAGAGGAGCAATGCTGAGCTACTGGCAAGAAATTAGTATGTCAAAAAGAGAATTTTTAAACTGTAAAGCCAGAGAAAGTATGAAGTTTAGGTAATTAGTAATATAATTACTAATGAAAGATTACAAAAGACTGTGAAATAATGCATCTGAGATGAGCCTTTCCTGCAGATGTGTTTAAATAATTACCTCCATCACACAATAAAGAACCGTGTGTCTGTGTGCGCCTCTGTAAAGTACCAGGAAAAAACTGATATATATAATATATACATGGAAAAAGCATATCTGAATTCTTGCTGGTGTGATTATAAATTTTCATTGAACTATAAACTGAGAGCTTTAACATTTTCCTTTATTTGATTTCCCACAAATACATATTGCTCTAAATCCTTATGTCTTGGATGGCACCAAGAGTTAGATGCTTGTTACTTTATATACATTACATCATGTCTTATTTCTCTAGAGTAGTAGAAAAGAAGCAAGAGAGAAGTGTGTTCTCTCTTATTTTCCACTTCTGCTGTTAAATTCTTAAGTTTGTTTTCTTTCCGAGGAGTAATCTAGGGGGAGAGAATCACTGACTGACTGACCAACTGGTTGAAGGAAAGCATTAGATACACTACAGATGCTTTGGCAGGACTAACACATCTGGCAGTTCAGGCCTGGCTTGTCCATATCTCTTTCACGTTAAGGAAAACAACAAAATAACCAAGACTCGAATACTCCAAATGTTAATGTAAACCAGTAACTTTAAACTTACAAATGGCTCAGTGCCTGCATTGACACTAGCTATCTGCATACATTTTTTGATTGATATGGAAGCTCTGTATATATAAATTTAGCATGGAGCCTTGCTGCAATCAGTTAGTTACAGCATACTGTGGCACTAACATTGTTGGAAGAAGCAGAAAGTCTCTAAATATCTCCAGCCAATAGTTGCAATCCTTGAAACTCTCACATCTGAACAACATCATTGTTACAAATTTTCATGTTGGATTTGGCAGTTCTCATTCAAATAAGGTAAGTTACTTCACCAGAGTTGTTTACTGGATTATCTTACTCTCTGCTTCTTTTTGTTCTATCTTCAGTTCACAAAGAATATTTGAAAAGTGAGAATACATAACACGTACACAAGTGTGTAACGCTTGTCCATGTGCACAAATGCACACACACTTATAAACACATATGGCAGGCTTGATGAGAGTCAAAATGTCTGATCATGTCATTTTCCTCTATCACTTACTGCATTCAAGAACCATTCTTAAACAAAACATTCTGTCTGCAAGACCAAACATTTTAAATTAGGAAATGTGTAAGCAAAGGCTAATTTTTGAAGCAGTTCCTCATTCACAGAGAACTGTCTATCCAGCAGACAATCAAGTGGGATGAAGTAGGGTCTATAAGGAAATGAACACAATCACTTCTTTGTTTCTTAGTCTGACAAAAATGTTAATCACATGAAATCTTTCCAATTCTCGCACTGTGAACAATGGTGCTGGAATCTGAATTCCAAGCAGAAGTTTATCACCTGAGACAAGAGTATAGTTAATGGGAGTTATGGATCCACTGCTACAGGAAATAAAAGCTTTATTATGCCAATGATGCCCTAGCTATTTAGGAAATAGCAAAAGTATGTTGATAAACCAAAAGTCTGAGCACTATCCCATGTACAGGGAGAGGATGTGCTTTAATGGATACAGAGCTTTTGTAATCTTTCTGATCCTAGCTCTGTTTTTTCCTCTTCACAAGCTGTCTTTATCTTTCTTCCTATTTTCCTTTGTTTCATTTGCCTGACCTTTTCTGCAGCCTCCTCCTGAGCCTGTTGTCACCTCTTTCCAATCCTAAATCCTGCAAATGCTTTCCCCTTTCCCATCTCTGCTCCCCAGTCATACTTTTATTCAAGTATGATTAACTTATCTCTCTTCAGGCTTCCCTGTAGCAATGTGGACAGCAATGAAGAAGGAATGAAAGCACACAAAAGACAGTCTTCTTGCCCTCATTCTAGAGGAACAATTCTAGGGAATTACGTGTTTCACTACACTGAGATTATCAGCCTTGTACATGCACTGTAAAGATGAAATCTATAAAGAATTAAACAATAAAATATTACAGAAGGTATACCCAATGATAACTCTACCAAACCAATGTGCATTTTTTCTTTGGCAAAGTAAAATGAATTTCTTTCTGGCCTCAAGGTACCCTCTTTCCTAAATTTACTTAATTTACTGTGAAGCAGATTATACAATAATGTCACACAGATTTTTAACATTAGCAAACCAAATCATTTCTTTCCTATCTTCATTCCTGGAAACAGTTAAACTGTTTTGCTGAACTTTTTTTTTATATATATATAAAAGCAAGACACACAGTGTGAGGCAGACATCAGTCATAAAAATTCTTGTCTGAATGATTACAACAATAAGAAACATACCAGAATCTTACATAAGAAAATGCTATACATCTTTAACTAGGGATCTCATTTCCAGTTACATCTGTAGCTTATATATAAATATGTGTTCATTTTTGAGTGTTATCTATTTTTAACCATAGCCTATAATTATATTTTCTCATGCATTTCAAAGGTTTTCTGTTTATCTGTGTTTGTGTGTAATCATGTCAAATACATGATCTTTGCTTCTCAAGGTAAGTTCCAATTAAACACTTGACCAGGTGCCTCTCAGTAAATTCACCAGCCATCCTTTCAGTGGTGGTCAGTGACCAAACAAGGGACTCCGGGTGCAAACTGGAACATAGGAAGATCCTGTGGAATCTTCCCATAGGAAGAATACAAATCATGAGGAAAAACTTTACTGTGAAAGTGACAGAGCATTGGAACAGGCTGGCTGTTCAGAGAAGTTGTAGTTTCCTTCTCTGTAGATATTCAATAATTACCTGGATCTTCTCCTGTGTAATCTGCTGTTTGGAACATCATTTAGCAGGGGATTGGACTGGTTGATCTCTAGAGGTCCCTTCCAATCCCTACAATTCTGTGATTCTATGACCACTAGTCACCCATGATATACTTAAGGCCAGTGTAGAAATGTAAAAGCACTTCAAGTTATGTGATGAGCGTGGTTTGAACATCTTAGAATAGTCCTCATTCTTTTTCACTGTGTTACCTTGACTGCACTGGTTGGAATATCATTACACATAATTATCTTCCAGTGTAAAGACTTATATAATGATAAATTATGAAGAAAAAAATTAGAACTTTTTCTCAAATTACAGAGATCTATATCATTCTCCTTATATATGCCAATAAACTCTGAATAGTTAAGTAAAGAATATACTTTGCTGTTTTATGTCAAGATTTTACTTATTTTTTTAAGAGATGCACATAGGAGACACAGAGCACAACAGCAGTTGCAAGCTTAAATCTTAAATGAATTAATATAAAACCTAATCTCCTTGTGGTTAATCTATTACACCTCCCATTATGTTTATATTCATGGATAAAGGCAATCATATTCTCTTAAAGTCAGCTCACAGATACTTATATATTGATTCATTGATTATTACCATATTCAAAGCAGTAAATATGCTTAACATGTAATTTTTTAGATCTATGTGATGCCACATTTTCAAAACAAAACCTATTATATAAATACATTGTTTTCCTTGGATCTGGGCATTGACAACATGACATTGCAAGCTGGCAGCTGCATCTCAGGATATAGAGAAATCCTGGCTCTGATTTTGGCAGAAATGTGTTTTCCTCCACCTCTCTGCAGTATACACGCACCACGTTTCACTTGAGAGTGTTCTAAATACCAGACATCTACTTTCCCATCATTAGCCTAGGCCAGCTACGATGTCTGATAATGGACTAGAAGTCTTTTCATCTGTAGATGCTGTTCCAGAAACATCTGATGGCTTCAGCAACTGAGGTGAGAAGACAGGGAAGTTGGGTTGCCAGCAGCCAGTACATTCCCTCTCCTCCACCCAGTTCTACCTGATGTATTGTACATCCAGTTCAGTCAATGAGGTGTATAAAAATATGCTGGATTATTACTGATGATTGTAAAAGGTAAGAATTTGTCAAAGCATAACTTATTTTTCCAAAATGTGGAAATTACATGCATAAGGAAATCTCAGATCTCACATATTTTGCACTATCGGATTCCCAACACATCTTACTTTTATTGTGATAGGGTCACACAAATTTGCAATGAAGTGCTATTTTTTTCTCTCTCTCCCCCTTTACATATGGGTCTAACATCTGACCCCCACACATCAAATGCAATTGCCTGACCTGATCTGCAGTCTACTAACCAGCTGCATCTGGAATCACAGACTGGGAGAGAAGCTATGGCACAGAGATGGAGATGGAGGAGTGCCTTGTAGCAGATTTCTGCAAGAAAATCTGTGAAACCTCCAGCTTCAGCTCAGAACAATAAATAGCATTCCTCCTCATATAACCATTGGAGAGATGACTGTGGCATGCTCTGGGGCTCCAGAGGCACTGGAGTTCAGACCTCTACAGCATGATATGATTCCAGAAATCTCATTTATTTTACTATAAAAAATAGATCAATTTCTAAAAAGTGCATTTAATTTATTTAGTTTAAAATTCAGGCATTTGGATATGTGGCTATCATATAAATAATGTATATTATTAATATACATTAATATAAGTATTATTAATATATTGTTAATATATATAATATATACTATAATATTATATGCATAATATATATTATATTATATATATATATATTATAGTTAATATAAGTATTCCGTCTGTGCATTTTAGATTTTGGATTTTAGAACTGGCATGCACTTTTTTTTTCTCTCTAAATTCAAAAATGGCTATTTCACAATGGGATGATGCTAGAAATTGTTTTTTTTCTCACCACTGATGAGCTATTTGACATATTTTAAGAGTATGTTTCACATAACTAATATTTTTACTGCATCAACATTATTTCCTTTTCATAATAGCTTTCCAGCAGCAGTGCACTCATGGAATCAAACGGAAAAAGATGACTGAAGCTGTATTTTCCACTGATTCACATAGGCACCTAAAATGTTCATGCTTAATATTCTAAGGTATTTTTTAAAGGGATTAAAATAAGAAAAAAGAAAAAAAAAGCAGAGAGAATATGTACGGATCTTCTGTCACTTCCCATTGTTAGCTTGAAAACAAGTTTTTGTGGATTTACTCTGTGACTTATTGTCTTCAGAATCACAAACCTACTCTGTTAATAAAACTAAGCTTATAGGCACACTACATTAAAATAACTTAAGGATGAATAGTTCAACTTTACCACTTCTTTTAGGACTGGATTCAATAACAGAAATTGGACTCAGCTGTATGGATTTTTCAAGGATATTATGGACCATATTTCCACAGACATTTTTATTGTTTCTAGTCCTCTAAAACATCTGAAAAGTTGTGCTTCAACTGAATAGCTTCTTCTGTTTATTAGTTTGTGTAAACATTTTTTGCTGTTGTGTCATTTGCGCGACTATAATATCGTTCTTGCTGTTACAGATAAAGAAAAGTTAATTTGAACATTACTTCTTGAACATTTAACTCCTGCCGAAGTCAGCTAACGTAGAGATTTGCAGGTTTGTAATGTAGAAAGGGCTTTGCACAAAGGCAGTTTGGAGGATTCCACTACATACTTTTTGTAACAGTTGTAAAAAATATCAACAATATGTATGTCACAGCCAACTTTTCAAATTCAGTAATAGAAAGCAAGGAGATGGGTTCTTACACATTCACTAATAATATTCGGCAATTCAAATATTTTCCCATGAAAAATCTGGAGGAGGGAGATTTTTCTCCCTCCATGACCATGTTTTGCGGCAATAATGAGAATTAAAACGTATATGTATGTGTGCCAATGAAGCAAGAAGATCTGCCTTCGAAAAATTAGCAGAGGCTGAACATGAAGGAAAAAAGATGTAATTAGTCATTTTGCTGAAAATAATGACAAAGTCAAGAGGGGTTTCAGTGTTTTGTGGAAAATCTCATATTTGTCTGACTATATTTTGTGTTCATATTTTGTTTTTGACTTCAAAGCCTGGAGCCTGGAATTCAGGAACGAGGTAAGATTTTCACATTTCGTTACTTTATAAATGAATTCTTCTTTCTCAGACTTACAGCATGAAATCTGGCATTAGTGAAGTTAAAAAGAAAAATAATCAGAAGACAAAAAAAATAAACAAATAAATATAAGAAAATCTGGTGACCTGTAGACGCATGTAGAATTGAACACTGTTGCGTTGTCGTATTTTTTTCAGAAGGTACATGTGCTCAGAATAGGATGCTTGCCATCAAGCAGGAGATCAAGCACGAAGATACAGAGAGGAAATAAGCCCCACAGCTCTCCCCTTGCATTCCCTCTCACCAGTCAGCCAGTGGGACTGCACCTCACCTGCTTTTTGGCAGCTGAGGGAGAATCGGCTGAGACACCTCGGCCACATGTCTCAGATCTGGATCCAAAGCAGCAATCTCCCTGGGCATGAAGCCACCTATCATGTGTTCAGCTATCCAATAGCAAGTACGAAAAGTGGTAAAATGTGGCTTAAATCTTCCCCCCCACACTCCCCCCCTCATCCCCCCTCTACTCACCCTCCCACCACTCCAAGCTAGTGGAAGATAATGTCCACATGCAAGAGCCCTCCTTCATGAGAAAGCACCCATGCCCCCTTCCCAGGAGCAGCGAGCACGCATCTGTTCCGCTGCCTCTGAGCAGCCCCCAGAGGATCCTGCTCCCCCTCTTCTGATGATGCTGTGCTGAAAAGCAGCATGAGGAACACTGTGCTGCAGAGGGAGACAGAACGGGAGTGTGGCTGCATTGCCTAGTGGTTGAGTTGCTCTGCTGGGAATTTGTATCCCTGCTGCAAATATTTTGTATTTGTTTTATGATGTGCTGTCAACAGCGGGAACGTCTCCATCTCAGGTGTGTTGTAGAAGGAAATGCTGACCACTGCTGCCTCCTCTGTGTGGCTAGGACTTGGAAACTGTCTGCCTCATGAAACCTTCAAGGACATGGGGGGGGACACTCTGGGGTCTGGATCACAATCACATTTAGGCATCACCTCCTTACCCTGAAGAGGCTGAGACCTTTCCAGACATAAGGAAAACAGTGCATGAATTTTTGGGTGAATTTAAGATCAAAAAGAACATGATTCTTAAACTGAATGAACTCAAAGAGACAAAATAAAGTAGGATACTTCGCTATTTCATCTGCCTTAACTTCTTGTCCCCTTCTTGAATACTGACCAAATTTAAGAAGTACTAGGGGAGGTCCTAATGGCTGGAGGACTTATCTTTCCGAAGATTATTTTTCCCCTCAAAGAGTAATACATTAACAAGGTACTGCAACGAAGCACAGACAACTTACAGTTCAACTGCAGAATCCATGGTCCTAAGGTTCCTACAGACCTGTGGTGAACATCGATCACCCAGAGACACAGTAACAGCTTTGCATCTCCTTTAAACACCCATTTTAAAGTAAGTTTTGCCATGTAAGATACACCAAAAATGCTTTAACTTTCAGGAATTTCCTTAAAATGAATGAGAGAAATGCTGCGATGTATTAACCCCCTCTTCACTAGCACAACCAGACCTGGCTGCTTCCCCAGCAGTCCACAGCATGCTGGTGGCACTGCTGGCTGAATCAATGGCAGCTGCATGGCAGATCAATGCCTGATACGGCTGGCAGCCAGCACCCACCTATTTCCATGTGAGTCACCTCCGTGGCTGCAGGTGCTGGAGGCCTGTGGAAAGTTGAATCCTAGCCACTAACAGCTAATGTAATCATGTTGCTTGCTCAGATCTCCTGCTGATAAATGCACCCAGTTACTCCTAACTGTCTCCCTTACAAAATAACACCTCCCAGGACACCTACCTCTTCAATAGTTTTTAACCACGCTGCAGCTGCACGAGAAAATCCATTCATCAATTATAAATCAATTGAGGAAGAGAAATCTGCAGCTCGCTTGATTGCCCTTGTTGTCCCTGCAACTCACTGATCCAACTACAGAAACTTTCCAGCCTGCCAGATCTGTTTATTTATTTATTTATCGTATTACTATTATTATTGTTGTTAATTATTCAGAGCCTGAACAGATAATTCCTTCCTTTGTAGAAAATAACTCTGCCGTGGCAATCCATTGGCAAAATGAGCTTCCCTCTAATGGGAAAGGGAGGAGAGGAGAGAAGGGGTGCAAAAGAGAAAGAGGAAGAGAAAAGAGAGGTTGGGTGCATTCCACAAATGGCAATGTAAGTGTGTTGGGCCAGATGCAGCCTCACCCTCCAGCTCCAGCCCTCCCTCTCTGATTGCGGAAGACTTCTTTAAATAGGTATTCCTGGGACAGAGCTCCACTCCTCCTCTCCTGTTTATGCTGTCAGTTTACAACCCTCTGCTCCCAAGCAAAGATTTGCACAGCAAGAGGCTGCTTTTAGTGAGTAAAGTACTTACAAAAGTTTATTTAGGAAAGAAGTATTGAACATGCTTGTTCAATAGTGAAAGGAAAAAAGAAAACAAAATGCAACTGCCTGGGTGGAGAAAAGGCAGGCTGGAAATCTTAGAGACACTGAGAAGGACTTGGGGAAATTATATCTATCCTCCTAGAAAAAGAATCATAACTATATTTACAGTCAATGGGAGAGAGGGGAGGGAAATATATGCTTTCAAAATTAAATTTAATATTAATATTAATATTAATAATAATAATAATAATAAACTCCAAAGGGGGGATGAGATTCTTATCCTTCCCTGCTGAATCAGCCTTGCAGGTATTTTCTCCTTGCAGATATATTCTCCTTTATTAGGCTAATTGTCACGAATACCAGTGTCCTGCTATTTCTGAAGTTAAACGAGTATCAGGACAACTCAACTGGATATTTTACTTTTTCTTAACTTTTTTTTTTTTTTTTTGGTGTTGAGTGTTCCGAGGTGACTAAATTTGCCCTGTTGAGCCTTGTAAAATCCTGACTTAATCATGTAAACTTCTGTGTAAGCAAAATAGACCAAACTTCAAAGGGTCAAAAACCCTTTAGGGATTTGCGAGGAGACGCCAGCAATAGATTCTAATCTGCCTCCAGAATCCTGGCTGTATTTGTCCAAGGAACTGGTACCAGCAAACTCTCGAAGGTAGAGATAGTGGGTTGATTCAGCCTTTATCCCCTTAGAGAGTATTGGCTTTGTGAGGCTCTAGGCAGCACTTCAACGCCAGGGGATCTTGCCCAAACCCTCTAAAAATGAAGTACAGGAGTAATTTGAGATAATGACTTTGTAACAGGCTTGGGCAGACCTTGGACAGAAGAAGTGAGAGATGTTATCACCCCAGCATTCCTCTTAAAATGCAGTTTTTCCCCCTGCTTATTCCCAGTTAGTCAAAGCTACATTAACATTCCATCCAGGACTGCTAAACAGAATCTTAATTAGTCCTGATACTCTTGTGCAAGGAGTTTATTCATTGCACTCTTAACTAATGGTTGCTGTCAGAGTATTTTTTTTTCTTTTTTGGGTTCTTTGGGGATATCGTGTTATGCTGTAAAGCATGACAGAAATGTAATGCACATAAAAAAAAAAAAAAAAGAAAGAAAAAAAAAAAAAAGAAAAGAAAAGGAAAATTAAAAAAAAAAAAAAGGCTTGCAGATCTGAAATCCTGAGACTGAGGTTGACTCCGACCCTGTCAATGATGAGACATTGTTAAGACTAATGAGAATAACTTCACCAACAGAAATTTCCCTGTGTCATGTTTATCTTAAATTTTAATGGTACACACTCCCTTGCTCTCTTATTTTTTTCTTTCTTTCTTTCTTTTCTTTTTTTCTTTTTTCTTTTTTTTTTTCTCCTTGACAGAAAACATTACAAACTTGGTCGTATTTTGAAGCAGCTCACAGAAGCCTCGCCAAATTTGCAGTCCTCTCTTTTGCATTAGCCACCCGAGGTTCAGTACTTAATGAAGGAGTCCGGAGGTGGAGACGAATTACCAAAGTTCCTAAGCGGCCGGCGGCTCCTGCAAGGACCTCTCACTCCGCGTTACTCCTCATTCCCATCTCGGCTTTGCAGCCCCGCCGCTTTCCGCCTCCCCCTTCCCTCCCCGCACCCCGGTTGGTGTTTACACGCACTCGCGGGTCTCCCTCCGATGTCAGCGAGGTGAACCCGGGAGCACGCGAGGGCTGTACCCACACAAATCACTGCGTGTGAGTCTCCCTCGGGGCTATTTGCGACCGGGACGGACGACACTAAAAGAAATGAGAGATGTAGCAAGGGTCCCTCGCTGGACCGAAGAGACTGTTTTGTTTATCGGTCTCGGCAGAAGTAGTTATTTGCCTATAAATCTGCGTTCGGCAACACCGATCGCGGAAACAGATTTATAAGACTATAAATTAACCGTTTCTTTCTTTCGGGCTGGGGAGAAGGAAATGAAGAGGTGATGGGAGGGACGAAAGAGAAAGGTGTTTTTGAAAATTAGAGGTCCACGTTAGTTAGCGGGTGCTCACCCCTATTAAGGACTCCTTCCCATAAGCTTGCGTAACATTGATTACTCACAAAGAGTTCACAATAACTATCATGTAGCTAAACTAATTGAGACAATCATGCTAAGTTATAGCCAGTCTAAAAGGTACCATTGATGTGGTAATGCCTATAGAAAGTCAGACATGCGACTCACTACCATTTAATTGCTCCTTTAAACCTGTTATTACAATGTTAACTGGCTTAAGTATATATTGCTGCCTTTTATTGCCTTGATGTGACAAATTAAAACATACACTCTGGAAGCGGCATTCATTTGCGGACAGAGTTGCAGGAAAAAGGGAGCCTGGCGATGTCAAACCTGTCAGGATGAATTAATTGTAGGACTTGCATCTCGCGCTACAATTCCCACTGCACTTTTTGTTTCACGGGGGAAAGGTTTTATATGTACGGCTTACACCTATTATATATACTAGATACACACACCTCACTCAGATCTGCCGCGAAATGAACCTCACCGCGCTAAAAACGAAAAGTGCTCTTTGGCTCTGAGACCTCGTCTGCATTAGGTGGAAGCCTGGAAAGCGAAGCGAGGAGGCGGGCAGGGGAGCGGTGCAGCTCCTTCCTCGGCTCAGCATCCCACGCGTGTAGGGCGAGGTGGTTGGGTGGGGGGGGGGGGGGAAGGCATTCACCCTTGGCTGCCGGTTCCAGGCCCGAGGGAGGGGTTACCTATGCCTCGTGTTCTCGTACCTGGGAGCCAGGCACAGCCGCGGTCCCTTAGGGCTGACCTTCATAATGGAGCTCCCTCAAGGAGAGAAAAGAAAGAAAGAAAGAGGGGAAAAAAAAATAAGAAAAAAAATATAATCTCTCGCTTCCCCATCCCTAGGGCTGAGCTTTTAAGCGTGCAACGATATGCTTCTCCCGCTCCAAGGAGCGCAGTCAGCCCCGCGCATCCTACATTAGAGGCTGCACGGGCTCCAGGTAGGTCCCTCCCCACACCAACCCCTTGTCTAGGCGAGCATGAAAGCATTGAGAACTCCCCCAAACACATCCGCCTGTTTTCCTCTTTTTATTTTTCCCCTTTTACATGTTTTTTTTTCTTCCCTCCTCCACTCGCGAGAAGATGTCAGGGGGTTCAAATACCCTGCTTGCCCTCTCCCTTGATCTCAGGGAGAGAGGTAAGGGTTGCTGGCACCTTTATGGGACTTAGACCTGCTGCGGCTGCGAGGAGCGCCGGCCCCTGCTAACTTTGATCGGCCTTATTCATCCCAGCTGCGCTCTATTTGTTTGTCATTTTGCCCTTTTTCTCCCAGAATCGTTATTTATGGTCTGAAAAGTGAACGGCACCGCGATTTGCTTTCGCGTGGACTCTTCTGCAAACGGGGGGGGGAGACAAGCGCGACCCTACCCTCCCCCCCGCCAAAGGGGCTGCCAAAAGAGAGGGGAAAAAACTGTCTCAATCATTATCAAATCAGCTTTGAATTCATTACTCCAGAGCATTAACTAATTACCAGATCAGAGAGACGAAAAAATAAATATTCCTTTAAATAACCGAAGGTAATTATAACCCTGTTGTTGACACTAACGATTAATAATTGATCAGAAGTTATACACAATAAATTGGCAATTTATCTCCCTATAAAAATGCACATATTTATTATCTTTATATATATATATAAATATTATATATTCTTCCTTTGGACGATTTTTAAAAGCCCGAGCAACGACAGTATCCGTGCGGAGAGCCCGAAGAATTTTTCCCCCCACTTTTCCTCCCTAATATTCGCTATTTTGAGATCCTCAGTCACAGACAGAGCAGGAGCGTCGCTGCCGACTCTTCGCTGCCTTCCGAGGGCAGCCAGGCCCGGATGGCCCCGCATCTGCCCTTCAGGTCCTCAAATCCCGACCGGAATCAGGTGAAGGGCGCGGCTCCGGGGCCTCGCGGTGCCTGTCCGTGTCCCCCCCCCCCCCCCCCCCGTCCTTCTGTCTCTTGCTTTCCTACGGGGAAACACAGCGTGCTGTGCCGGGATTGGACGTGAAATAGGGACATTCCCCTCGGCTGGAGGCGGAGGTCCTCCTGTCCCCTCGGCGGGGTGCCCGCAGGTAGCCCTGCCCTATGTGCCTTGCCGGCACCGCTTCCCCTCCGCGGTGTTCTTAAAGGCTCTGCTTCGGAGTCACCGCGTAATAATCGGGGATTAGATGCATGGGTGCTTTGAATATGCATCCAGGGTTCCTTTTGTTTCAGAACTTTTTTTTTTTCTTTGTTTCTTCCCTTTTAATTCTTTAGAAGCCAGGAGCATAACTAAGTTATTAGTTAATGGATTAAAAAAATTATGGGTGAATTTCATTTTATTTCATGTGCACTGCTACTGTTATTAACAATCTCTTTTGCTGCTGTTATTCAATTCCTACACTGCAAAGGCTCTTTTCAACTAGGCGGATCGTGAGAAGCTTGCCTAAGCACCGGGAAATACAGAAAGCACGAAAGCAACCTATCGATCTAGTGTAAATTCCGTCTCTCTCTCTCACCCCTTTCCTTTTCTTTTCCAAAACTCAATAAGCAATAAAATCCTTCCGGTATTGATTACATCCCCGCCACAGGTTCTCAGCGGCGCGGTGACTCTGAACTGCCTTTAAGTGAGATGTAACATGTGGCAGAAGCAGAAACTTCCAATGGCGAGAGCCTTGGGATCGTCTCTCTTTTTTCTTTTTACTTTTTTTCCTCTCTCTTTTTTTTTCTTTTTCTTTTTCTTTCTTTCTTTCTCATTTTCTCTCCCTTATCCCCTGCCGTTAGCTCAGTGCGGGGTCGTTAGCGGAGGGCTCGGCCAGGTTGAGCGCTGTGCACTGCGGCTCGCTTCTTCACCTGGAAGCCATTCTTCCCTTAAAAAGCTCGACTCCTCCTCCGAGAACGGACTTGGGGAAAGATCCCCTTTTTATTTGTCGTAACTGTTTTTACTGCCTTTATTGCTATCGCTGAGCTTTCTATTAACTTTGCCCTCAGATAACTTCCCCTAGCCCGCTCCCCTGCGACCGGAGCTCGTGTCCAGAAGCAGTTCCCACGTCCGTCTGTCTGTCCGCTGCTGCCTGAGCTGCGTCCCCTTCCCTTCCCCCCGCCGCCCGTCAGACAAAGGTGGGCGACGCTTTTTTCCGCTCTGGCGAGCAGTTGGTGAGCAGCTTTCCTGAAACAATAACTCTCTTATTGAGAACAAATGTTGACATTCGCAGGGAGCGAGGCAGAGCGCAGCCCAGGAAGTGCGAGGTGGAAAGCTGCCCTCTTCCTATTTGGCGACAGCGCCGGTTCCTCGGGGATCCCACCTGAGATTAAAGGCTGAATTTCAATAAATCAGCTCTAATGAAACCTCTGGCCCCGCGGAGGGAAGCGTTTGTCTCACCGTTTCCGAAACGAGGGGAGGGAAAGGGGGGAGGGGGAGAGCGGAGCAGATATAGACGGGGTGTGAGGTTTTAATCCCGGCGGGGTGATTAGCATCGTTATGAAATAAACTGTACGCAAAGTGCTGCATTTTTATCGCTCACGCCTCTTCCTCGCTATCCTGAAATAATCGCACTGCTCGTGCCAGCGATCCAGCAGGGCTCCTCTTCCCTCCTGCTTTCAATTTCGATTATTAAATCTCAAATGACGACGAATATGCTCTCCTCGCCCATTAATTTCTGTTTTTAAAAAGAAGTTTATTTGCCAAATCGTTTGGGTGTCTCCCATCTGCATTTCTGAGCCACTCGTGAATTTCTCGGGAGATGAGAAAAGTCCACTGGGTTTAACATACAGAGCGAATATTCAAAAGCGAGTTTTCCAAGTCTTTCTACTTTTCTTTCCAGAAAGAAATCCAGGTCTAAATACTAGCAAGGGTGGGTAAATTATGGAAATCTTTTATAAGTCTTCGGGCGTATAGACATCAAAGGAATGTCGTTAGCCTTTTTTAATCTCTGCCACAGCTTTTGGTTTTTACCAATTGAAATGTTCATGTTGTGTCCGACAGAGACCTGGAACAGAAAACGTTGTAGGTGCGGGCTGATTGAGCAGGAGGGAAAGTGCCGAAGAGAAAGTTCAGGCGTCCCCCAAAACTTAAACTGTTCTCCTGTAAAATCTCCCCAAACTGCACAGAAAAGGCGCTCTGGAGGGTGACTTTAGTCGATATTTGCATTTACATCGCCTGCTAAATTGGAGAGAAAAAGAGAATTGCTTTTTAGCCGCTATCTAATTGTACTGCTCTGTGCACAGGGACAGAACAACACGTTACCTCAATGAGAACCAGGATGTTTAGGGGGAGAGAAGCATCGTTCAACAACACAAGAAGATGAGCAGGCCTCCAGCTGCACAGATCTTCGGTGTTTTATATTTAGCTAGATGGATCCCAGAGTTTCCCAGAATTACAATATTAATTTCTGCCCTATCAGCTGAAAAACACATGCATTTTCTCAATCATTTAGACAGCTTTATAGGGGTAAAATATGACGGAGGGGGCCGGGGAAGATAGATCAGGGGGATTACGTATACGCACATAAGAACACAATGTCTTTTTCCCCCCGTTTAATATAACGCAACATATTTCCTGACTCCAGCCTAGCACGGCTCTTTATCCAGTTAACATTCCCAAGGCTGATGCCTGAAGTATCTAAGATCACTTTCAAATGCCCTTTCTAACAAGACCTGAGCAAGAGGCCACTAATTTTCAGTGAACAAAAAGCCACTGGAGAGAGATCCGTTTGTCAATATCAACTGGTCCAGCAATTTCCCATCTTCAGACACATCGGCCTATCTGAGCTGGCAGATGTTTAGACAAGATTTTATAAATTGTTCAATATCAGACCATAATGAACCCCAACTGACCATTCCAAAGCAGCTAAAAGCATTCAGGATCTCCCCTGCTGGGATCTAATAATGCTCTCACGCTGGAAGATTATTAATCATGGAATAAAATAGATGAGCCTCTTGAAAAATAAGTGTATGATTGATTAAAGGGCAATCTAAGAAGCTATTATTCTTGTTTTATAACCGTAAGCTATATTCACTCAATTTATCTTTTGGGGAAAATAAATGATTGTTCGTTTCTTTTCTGAAATTATATTATACGAGGATTCCCATTATTTTACTGAAAATTAAAATGGTTAGTTAGCTGATTTTATGAGCTCAATCTAGGTGGATTTCTTGTATGACTAGCAAATTAAGGATGTAGGGAAAAAGAAAAAAAAACATTAAAAACAGGAATCAGACTTTTTCTCTTCGTGCTTCTGTACTTGCACATTTTAGCTAGAAGCAGAAACAAAGAAATTAAAAATAAACTGCAGTTGATTATAATTCCTTTTTGTTTTCCCTAGAAATGTTGGATGTAAAGAACATTAACCCTAATAAAGAGCTACCTCACACCCAACATAAATAGTTTATAAGAAACATGCATGTATTCACATTGCTCTCTCTACGCATTTGCATGTGTGTATACAAATACGTATTTGCACACATGTGCATATTTAAAGCTTCAGTACCACAGAACGACCCAGAACGAATTAATTTATGAGGGGGTATATCTTTGCAACATATTTAAATTGCTTACTCATTTTATGGTCTAAGCTGCACTAGTGAAATTACAACTTTCGTCATTTTCTGGATAATAGATCACTACTTTGGGGGAAATGAAGGAAAAACACCATATTGTTGCAGACTAGTCTGTTTTTATTTACAATTAGAGATATAAATTAGTAAAGAATTCTCGTTAAACAACCAAAGATTGTATAACCATCAACGTTTCAAATAAAAACCAGGCAAAATTTATTTACAAAAAAATCAGATTCCATTGCAATACAACTTGCATAAATTACTAGAAGCTTTATATCGTTACAAAAATAAATATCAAATTTGTTTCCACTTTGTAAGGACTCAAGTTCTCCAATCACGTCTTTATTATCTCTACTGTATACATCTTTTACAAATAAATTTTACAATAAATCCTATCACACCTATCGAATATATACCGTGGCAATGAAGTGATCAATTCGAGATATCCTGAGAAAAACAGATCTGTTTTCAAAAGTCACACGTACATTGGGGAAACTATACTATACCAGCAAACTCACATTATGTCCAACAAAATTCTGGTTTAATAATTAGAGTCTGAAGATTTAATAGTGCTCTGTGGTCTTCTTTTATACAGTGGCACAAGATGTGATCCGGATTTAGAGATTTGTTATATATATTAGCTCAGGGAGAGATGATGGCTTGCTGACTTTTTTCAAAGCAATTGTGACACCTACCTGTGGACCAAGGAAAAAACCAGATCATCCAAAAATCCTTCAATTACACACTAACGCCATTAAACTTGAAAAATACTGAAAGTAAGGCAAAACTCTTACACGTCTATTTTATTTTTTTTCCCTAACCAAAAGAAGAAGAAAATGGAGAAAGTATCGACAAGGTAATTTTTTGTTTGTTTGTTTGTTTAGCCCCAGGTAATGGAGGTATTAAGAATAGCATTGATAGCCAGGCAAGGCGCAAATCACGGACAACACACCCTGCTGAAATGCATGTGGATCTCTGAGAATCGTCCCTTCTCGTTTCAAATACATAATCCCTGCGTGAAACCTCACTTAAAATGTGCCATTGCAGCGCTGCCACGTGAGCACGAGAACTTTGTTTCTGAACAATACCTTCAAAAATATTCTTTCAAGCTAGCTTTTCCTTAGCATTTAAATAGTCCTTACAGGTTTGCCTCACACAAGCAAAGAGTACGCAAGGTGAAGGAAGTCTAACCTGACTTTAAAATGAAGACAAACACGAGAAAGAAAAGCTGTAATGAGAGGCTTAAAAATAGCAGAAAAGAGTGTCTTACTCTGTAATCAGAGCCTCATGTAATGAAGCAAGAAATTAACACTAAGCAAGTCTCGATCTGCGCGCTGTCTTAGACCTGGTGCCAAATGATCAGCGTAATAGAAAACGCTCTCACTTACTTGCATTGCTGCGTGATTGTACTTCTATAGGTATGGTTGTACTCCTACTGTGCAGACTTCAGTGGGATCTGTCAAAATATAACCGTCAGTTAGTCACAGGACACAGCCAGCTAACCAGATTATACACCGTGCGCACAGCCCAGCGCTCACTCATGCAGAAGTCAGAGCTGAGACCTTTAAAAGACTGGGCCATATTCCATCTCTGCCCTTGTCTCGAATATTATACATGTACATGTGTAAATGCATTAGAATAAGCTGACGGTTATATTAGCATAAAACTTAGTACAAAAAGAAAGAGAGAGAGAGAAAGAGAGAGAAAGAGAGAGAGAGAGAAAGAGAGAGAGAAAGAGAGAGAGAAAGAGAGAGAGA
>JAPSGF010000023.1:3236292-3402871 GCA_035772895.1 Perdix hodgsoniae | reverse complement strand
AGCATAACGGCTTTTCAAAACAAAAACTGAAAAATAAAATTACTCAAAAGTGTTTGAAAAGCAAGTAGAAGAAACCAGAATTAAGTAGATGCTGTCTCAGTGAACAGCTCTTGCAGATATTCTTTTACTGTAAAGGTTATTCTGGGAAATTCAGGGCTGAGAATTCTTACTTGAGTACCAAGAAATTTGGTTGAAATGCTAATTAAAAACAGAATTATAAAATACCCAGCTGAAAATAATACGATGGAGACAGATCACCCTGGCTTCTGTAGAAGAAATCTGTGCCTCTGTAAGCTATTCACATTCTTTTAATTGTTTGGGTGTGATAACAAAAGAGTGAATACAAGAAGATTGGAAGACATAATTTATTTGGACTTTTGCAAGAGATGACAAAATTACCCCTGTAAATCTCATGAGTTAGACATGGGTTTTCTTATCAAAAGCTCCACACACTCATAGGGTCTTGCAGTCCTTAGTGTTGCAAGAACTAAGAAATACAAAATCATCTTTAAAGACAACTTCACTTTTGTAAGAGCACCTTAGCCAACAGAGCAAAATATTTAATATAAAGGTACAATGCAAAGGTACAATGCTTAATTACACATTTATACAGTAATTATGCTAATACTATTTTTATCTAACTTTATTGATTTAATAAGACTGTTCTTCTGAACAAAAATGAGAAACAACAATAGTTCTTTTTGTTTGTTTTTTCTCCCTTCTCCCCCAAACAGTTCCTATCTCTTCAGTCTGTCATCATACAAGCTTTTTAATGTCTAGAATCATTTTGTTCATCTGCCTCTGCTTTTGTTAGCAGCTTCAGCAACTAATTACAATTTTGGGCAAAGAAAGTCTTTGTTCAAGATTCTCATTCTTTATACAACAGTGCCAGAACACCCAGAACACAAGACTTCCCAGAGCTTCTCTAGGAAAAACATTAAATGGCAAAGACCAAACTTGGTATTCCTATAATGTTAAAAAGACTTCAAAGAATTAAACTGAGAGTGAGAAGGAGAGACAGAGAGAAGGAAAAACATGCAGAGAGAGAGGAAAGAAAAAAAGGAAAGAAGGAAAGAAGGAAAAGATTGTGAGTGAGCTTTGCAGTTAATTTTGTTTTACAGATTAAAAAAAAAAAGATAAAATTGATTTAACGGAAGGAAGATATGTCGATAAAAGAAGTACTGAAAACAACATAAATCCCCCATATGAATTCATCAACACTAGAAGACTGAGTCAATTTAGAGCAAAACAAATACTTTTTATCTCTGGGACATCAAACTGATTTTACCTGGTTTATTTTCCAATATCCTGGCACCTGCTGTGGTCCACGTTCGTCCAGCATTAGTAAACAGGGACAGCACAGACCTGAACTATATTTACACATTTACAGAGTCCTTTTCCTGTGACCTAGAAACTTGCCCATGTGCTGCTTTGGGAGCCTGTGTGGATTCAAAAGCAATGTAACTTTGTTCTTGAAGTGTGATATTGAAAGTAGTAAACTCAGCTTACATTTGGAAATGGGGCATCTGTATGGCACAGCAGCAGGCCATATGGCTTAGCTCTTCAGGTCAGCATTAGCTCAAGGCACTCTTCCCCCAACACAGTTTGATGTGCTTGTAGATTTCTGGGAGGTCTGGGAATGTGTGAAAATACTCTGTAGGCTCAGTTTGTCCTAAAGGCCACAAGTTTTCCACTTCTGCTTTATGTCTCAGATCTTATTCAAGTGAATTCTTAGCTTGCCAATGGAGTATTGCGTGTCCTTCACCTTGTCCTAAATATCGTTTCATTTCTTAAACAATTGAAATCCATCGGTGATGCTGGCACTTGGTTTTGTCTAAAATCCAAATGGGAAACTTCTGGCATGCCTACAAAAATCTACGGAATAAAAAATGCCCCTGTACGTTGGTTCTTTCTATAAAACAAGATTTTGAAGCCATCTGATGAGATTCCCAGGTAGCACATCTCAATGTATGAGTATGGAGTCAATTTATGCAGGCAGAGGATTTAACCACTCATTTTTCTGGCATTTGTGTAGAAGTCACAAGACATTTTGTCCTGGAATGTCTGGTACACAGGCGTCAAGGAAGGACTGGGCAAAAGGAGGAGAGAAAGAATGTGTAAGAAAATGGAAAATAATAAAGACCAACAGAAATATTCATGATATATCTGTTTTTAATTTTTGTTCTTTACTGATCTGGGTTTCTGATAGGCTCTTCTGGTAATGACTTAACTAACTCTTCAGGGGCACTTCTGGTCTGCATGGCCAGAAAAAAGTTCAGTGCTCACATACTTCTTAGCTTAGTGTTTGCTTGTCTGTGAAGCTGAATGAAATCTTTTGACTTTTTTTTTTTTTTTTTGGAAGTGGAGGCAGATAGATACCAAAACATTTTACAAAATCATGTCCGTTTTGTTGAATACTTCACTTTGGAAAAACCTTGTAAAATTCTGAAAGAATCAAAAGCTTCCTTCTGAAAATTTGGTAAGCAAGCGAAGCACATCAATTATTTCATTTGAAATGACCTCCCATTTTGAAATTTCCTTCAGTGTTTTTGAGAAAAACAGTTTTGAAGGGTTTGAACCCACATAAAGTATTTTGGGTTGCATCATTTTTGCAATGTTTCTTGAAACTTTGAAAAAGAAAATAATTGTCAATTTGATCCAAAACAAACCCTTTTTATTTTTTTGAACTACTGATGAACCAAAATCCATTTCTTTGCTCTGTTCAACCTAAATGAAGAATTATTAAGGATATGCTAACTAACATGTTTTTCTCATTTTTTCATCCCCTTTTTGGAGGGAATTCCATGCTACGGGTAAAATTTAATTAACTGCTTCATAGTATTTCTATTATTCACGTATGTGTAGTCCTGATGAGTGAAACAGAGGGTCACTTCTGACTCTTCACCTCATGAGAGGACAGCCAAGGCTTTGATGAGTATCTAGATATTTTCCTTCCTATGAGCTTCCTGAAGAGACCAAAGGATCTTTTGAACTCAAAGACAGTTTGTACAGAATAGGAATGAGAATGTTAAACTTTATAAATAGAGAAACATTTTCTCTCTGCAAGGAAAAACGTAGGAAAAGTTTATGAACAGCTTCACTGCTCTGTGTTGTGTGAGATGGGTACTTTCCTCCAGGTTTGGTTTCAGCCCACTCTGTGACTTTCTGGATTGCAGCAAACTCCTTGCAATCCTCTGATCCCTTAGAAGACCTCTTCCTGTCACCAAGAGAGTGCAGATGTTCCCTGCCCCTTTCATTAGTCTCTCTATGAACAACAGGCTCCCATCTTCTCTCTGGGGCTCCCGTTCTCTTCTCTCTCACTACACCCCAAAGCCTGCGAGCTCCTCCTCTCCTCTTCCTCCTCCCACCCAGTCCCCAAGCATGCTCATCTGCTCTCCAGGGAAAGGAGGAATCTCTTCTCCCTCCAGGGGGTCTATCTGACCTTGTCACTCCCTTTTTAAAGGAACACGACATACAACAGAGAACAAAAAAATAAACCAGATGCTGTCCAAAATAAACCTACTTCCATGCCAGAAGAGAAAATCAGCACATCTCCCAGGCTTGATTCTCTCAAAAACCCCATCACGTGGATGCCTAGGCCCTCCAGCTGTTTGTTCTCTGTGTGTGGAGCAATGAGACTGTGTTCTGGTAACTTCTGCACTAACTGGCCAAGATCCATCAGATTTTTTGATCCAAAGCTTTTGCCCATTTCCAGATTGCAACTTACTCAGTGTACTTTACACGAGACGCATGAAAACAGAAGGAGTAAATCCAAGGCTGTTTGTTTCTTGCTCATGCTCATAAAAGCAGCAAAACAGGATGGCCATTAGTACTGAGCACTGTGGGCCTAAATATAAGGAAGGCTGAAAATTCTTGGGCTAGTACAAGGGAGGCTTTGTTGAGCATACTAGTGTGCAACTGTCTCTTCTTCATCTTCCAACAAATTTTTGCTAATTTCTGCAGCCTAGATAGCAAGGCCAAGTCTGTGGCCCCTGCAGCGGTGAGATGAAGTCTGAGAATGCCTCTCCGTCTCCATGGGCAGTGCATGACTCGGGCCAGTAATTTATGGCAGAATTAGAGAGAGAAAAGAGTGAATTTGAGAAACATTTTCAACATTTTTACTGCTATATCTCACTGTCTTGCTATGTTCAGGTTTCTTATTTTCCTTCATGGAAGATTAATGGAACTGACTGATGATGGTTTCATGTGGTTTAAGGCCAGAAAGGATTATTAGATCATCTTTGCCTGATGTCCTGTGCATTGCAGGCTGTAAAAGGTATATATACACATGACACGGTGCAGCTCTGTATGGAGATACTCGTGCTACCTCTGAACAAATTAGCTCAGATGCAGGAAGCAATAAAGCTGCATTAAGCTGGGAGCAGTGCTGAAAGCGGTACAGCTAATGTAGTCCAGGCACAGCAGCTCCCATCTGCAGCTGTTCTGCTTTCAGTGTCTCAACTGTCACTGCCAGAATTGTCTCAGGTACCTCCATTCAACTTCCTCTCTCAAGCAAACTATTTAGATTCATGTTTCAGCTTTCAGGCATACTAATCTGAATGTTATAGGAGAGACCAAGACCATGACATTCCTGGCTAGAGATCTCCTCTCTAACGGTCCTTGCAGTGTTGTTACTGAGGAAAGCAGAACCTTGTTAAATCACTGCTTGGTGAGACAAACCACGCTGGTGGAGTTGGGCTTCTTCTGCTGACCTGTCACTGGAATTGCCTACCTCAGTCTGTGGACTACAGGGTAGAGATAGAGAAAGATCTTAACTTAGAGACATGTTAAAGCTAAGGCAGCGTGTGGAAGCAAAATCACCTCTCTCACTTGCTTTTTCTCTGTGTTAGGCTTTTGTGAATCACAAATCCTTTTTTTTTTTTTTTTTTCTTCACCCAATATCTCTGAACAAATCGTTTTGTCACAGTTTGCTAAAGCAGAACTCATTTTCATTCATTATTTCCAAATATATATATATATTGTATTAAGTTAATTTCAAGGGAATATGGAATTTTAAGCAGACGATTTGTATCATTCTTGATGATCCTCTTCATTTACCTATCACACTAACCTGTTTTATATGCAAAACTTAATAACAAAGATTTTGATTTATCTTTAGATGATTGGAGCATATGGAAAATTATATGGATAAAAGTCAATAGTAGAAGACTTTCTTAGAAACAGAACCACCTATTCTGAGATATTTTAGTGAGATAGTTTCAACCTGACTGATATAGTCTGCTAATTTTGAAGTGTCTTGTACTCTGAAGAAATCTGAGTTTATTATGGTAATACGTGGTAAAGATTTTATCTTGACAAAAAATGGTTGTTTGGCAGCAATTCTTTCATCCAAGCTTATCTATATATAGAAAAAAATATATATGTTTAAGTTAAATCAAGTTGGAAGAAACTTTTGTGTTTTAAATATCAGAACTTTGTAGGTACAGGAAATTTTTCAATATCTTTGAATTTCCTTCATGTTTCCTGAATAATAAAAATGTAGAAGTGATTGTTCAAAATGCTGTAATTAATTTTTATAGAGCTTTTTCATGTAAAGTATTTTCATAAGTAAAGCTAATTTAAATCTATGCCATTTTAGCATATGTTTCCTTGTGTGCCATCTTTTGATGCTGATAATCTGTCACTCCCTGACATGTTGCTGAATGTGCTTGGAACAGTGTTGTCTTAAAACAACAACTCCAAAATATCTATTGAACATGCGCATCTATCTGTAGTTTGAAATCCAGAATATATACACATAATCTATGGCTTATTCTGTTCTTCCGTGTCTAAATTTTTTTTTATTATGATATTTCATTGTAGGCATGGCTATTTGAGGATATATTTAGTGCAAATTCAGCAGGGAGAAGGGATGCTTTTTACTAAATCAACAGATGTGACTGGAAGAAGCAGACAAGTTTTTGGACGTACAGTCTTCTCATCCAGTTGAATAAAATTCAGCTTGTAGCTTACAGTATTTTGTTATTTACTTTTGTGTTAATGCTTTATTTTGCATTTTGTATTCAATCTCCTTTTAACTACAATGATTAGTATTTTAACTAGGACGATCAGTTGAGTACAATTTGGTTTAGTTGTGAACCATACTTGTGGGTGTCCAGGATTTTATTTTTAACAGTTTCCATTTAATTTTTTTGCTAACACATACCACATCAAATATATGATATATTTGACATAGGTAAAATATCACAAAATTAGCCTACAAAAGTTCGTTTGTATGTATATATATATACAGTTTGATGATATTTTCTGTTTGCACATGGTAAATGCAATTGGATCATGATATCTAAAGCTAGGAAACCACTTGCTTTATGGTAGCAATTAACTCTTAGTTCATTTAAATAAGATCAAAAACTGAGTTATCTTGTTTGAGTTCAGAGTGTCCGCATAAAGAAACTGCCAATTATTATTTTTAGAAATTCTGGAAAATGTTGTGATGTATGAGATGATGAGCAAGCACCTTCCAGGATGAAGTCACTCCTATTAAAATTTTTAGTGTTGTTACACATTATGGGCAGATGTTAAAGGGCAATACAGGCTGTTATCTACTGTGAGTAGGTTTTCTGTTGTGGATTCTACAAACAGACCAGCAGATATTTTTTTCAGTCTTTTACTTTTTGCTATGTAGTTGTTTCATCCACAACATTTGCCTTCTATTCTGAGCTATTAGAAACAACTAACAGCATCTTTGATGTGAAGACACTCTTTTTTTTTTTTTTTTTAAATTTCTTTCCTCCACTGTTTTATTCTTATGGAAGAAGCAGAAATATGAACGGCTATTTTAGTAATAAGAACCATCTTATCATATTTCCAACACCAAATGCAGAATATTCCTTCTCAGGCAAGAACATCTCCAGCTGTTATTTTTATTATCTAGGATCCTCTCACTAATATAAAAATGGTTAAAAATGTGTTCCTTATCTGCTCCCTTTTGCTTATATTATCATGTGGAGGATACCATAAAACTGGTTTAAACACTTGAGTATATCTACTAGGATTATCCTGTTACCACCCTCTGTCTTCATGGTTACATTAACAGCAACCTAATACTTTACCTAGAGATTATTCTCTCTACTACTGAGATAATATCCATTAGAATCATGCAATTTGCCTCTTTCCGTATCTGTTTACTCCATTTGATACATGCTCTTTCTTCTTCATACTACCACAAAAATAAATTACAAATGAAGGGAACAGATATTAGTATAAAAAGACTTAAAATTAAAATGAAAAAGTAAATAACAAAGTGCTAAGAAAGGCAAAGAAGTTGTGTAGAATTACATCAAAGGAGAAAAGTGAAAAAAAATTCTTTCTGAATTAACAAAAGTACATGGGAAAAGGAAAGGAAAGGAAAGGAAAGGAAAGGAAAAAGTAGAGAAAAGAAGAAGAGAAGAGAAGAGAAGAGAAGAGAAGAGAAGAGAAGAGAAGAGAAGAGAAGAGAAGAGAAGAGAAGAGAAGAGAAGAGAAGAGAAGAGAGAAAAGAAAAGAAAAGTTCATCTCAGGATGCCTAATGACATAAAAGCACATATAATCACAAAGCAAAGCAGCCTCATCATTACAAGAAGCAATGCACAAATAAAAGTAGCTTTTGCTTCATGAAGTTGCAGGTAAATTTAGAAACAAGAAATCATGAAGATTTAGATTTTAGTATGTAAATAGAAAATATGATGTTTGGTTGATCTCTTTTCACATAGGAAAGAAAACAACAAACAAACAAATAAACAAACAAAATGACAGTAGTAGGACATGAGCTACTTGTGTCAGCTATGTAATGGCACAGGTGTGCCTTAGAAGCCCATGGGAAAAACACCTGATTTCTCAGACATTAAAATGTGCAATTAAAAATTCAGATCTTATATATAACTAAGTGACAAAAAACAAATGACTTGTAGTCACAGTTGTAGCTGCCTCTAACGTGTCAGGGGGGATGCAATATATTGGCACATTTACCGAGTATGGTCACTGGAGGAGTGATCTTTCCAAATAAAAAATAAAACATGTTAGTCCTTACCTTCTTCTTCCACATTTGAGATCTGTCTTTATATTAAATGTCCTCTGAAAAAATCCATATTTACCCCACAGTTATGCTCTGACCTTACTTTCCATAATTGTGCCATATACACAGGGCATAGTTATGGTCAGAATCTCAAACTCACTATAACAGCTGTGCAGACCTACCACTTCTTTTAGCATCTGCAAAAGGCAGGGCATAGGGGAAAGAATGGATTGCGTATGCTAGCTAGCACTGCTGTTGCCAACCTCACCCTCTCTAAGAGCAGAGCAGCTGCTTCAGTGCTGAGCTTTTTGAATCATGATGCCACTCTAAATTCCTGCATTGGCAGTATGGCTGTTCTTCATCCCCAGTACTGAGCTGCAGTTGTAGGCCATAATTTAGCTCTAAACAAGTAACCTTTACATTCCTATTCTTCTGCAAACAATCAACAGAAATCTAAACATGTGCATAACAGAATATACTAAGAACAGAGCTCTAAATTTAGAAGTCATGCATTTGGGATTTCAAAGCAGCTTCAAGTGCTGTTAGTACTTTTGGCAGCCCAGATTTATGTTAATTACATGAGGGTTGCTGGAGATGTCTCTTAGTGTCTGGACATTTTTGCATGTACTCTGTCTGTCTTGGTTTCCTGCATGCCACAGTCTTCAGCCGAATGTTAAATTTTAGCTGCAGTGCTGAAATCATAATTCCACATGAATTCTAAAGGTCCAGAGAGAATTGTGTTTCATAGCTTAGTTTTCTGCAGCAATATGGACTCAGTATTACAAGCCATGTAACATGTGACTATTGCTGAAGGAAGCAGGCACAGCTGGCAGCTGCGTGGATGAGCAAGCACATTGAATGAGGATATTTTTCAAGCACTGGTTGGGGAGAGAGAAAAATATGCAAATAATTTCTTTGGCAGTGTTTATTTATTTATTTTGGAGCTCATCCCATTGTTTATCATTATGATAGTTTCTGACAGATCATGTGTTGTGGTTACTTTGTATTTCAAAACTGAATGTTCTGATATAAGGGGTGCTACCCACCCCACTTATTAATAGCAAGAGGTTGTAAAGTTCCATAAGTGCACAGTTTATCATATCATATGTTATGTCTTGTCCAGGAGGAAGGTTTTCATCCCTGAAAAGGCAGACAATAATAGACAATAATATGCCATAATTTGTGACAACCAGAATGTCTTTGCCAGGAAATGTGATAACCAAGATGGGCAGATTATTTGGCCTGTGTTATCCAAAAGCCACCTGATTATTCAATGTGTGTATTGAATGAGAGTTTGTGAATGCCAATCCAGTGCAGTTGTTTCACTTGTATATTAAATGTGGCAAAGTGCATTCCATTTCTCTACATACCTTCTTCTTGTCCCTAGTGTTTTACCTCTTTCAGTCATGTTTTGGATAAAGGACAACTGACTGCACAGTGGTAGTAAAACATCTGCTTTGATTAAAATATAAGCCTTGTAATGCTCAAGCTTTGCATAAGACCTTGCATATATTCATGGGAACTTCTGCTTCCAGGAGAACTGAGTAAGAGGAGGTCATATTACATGGACCACAGTCTATCTGCCAGTAACATTTTCTTAAGACCTGTAGTGACAATGGAATCAACCTTTGACTATACAGCAACGTGAGCTCCAAGGTAGAGTGTAGGGTGGCAAAGAGGCAAGTCTACTCCAAGTCTAAACAGCAAGGACATTAACACACAGTTAGTAGAGCTTAGTTAATGGGAATCACAATACCAAGAAGGAAAACTCTTCATTAGCTAAATCTGGCTCAGGGATTCTCAGTGTTTTGTAGAGCAAACTTAATTTTGTTTCCCATAAGGAGAATGGCAGGATCAGAACAAGGGTGGTAACCCTTCTGAGTGGGAAGAAAGGAAGGAAAGGGCAGAATTAAATAAAGAGCTGGGGGAAGAGGTTGAGAGATTTGAATATTTTCTTTTTTTGCTCCTACCCAATTTGCTTTTTTTTGAGGGGGCAAACTGTTCCTATGCATGAAGATGTCCTACTTCCACAGTGTGCACCAGCCTTTGGCACCACAGGCTCCCAGAGAAAAGGGAAAGAAGACTGTAGGCTCTGAACTGTTAAGTACCTCTAGGAGCAGCCTATTTTGCCATGCTTGCAACTGACCGTGTTATGCTTGCTGGAATTCATATCATGTCATATCTATACAAGATACTGCTTTCTACTGATGGCATACCTTCTGCAAATTTAATTTGGCAAAGCTATCTTTCTTAAAATTTTTTGGCTGCAAAAACTGCTGTGTGTGGCTGTCTATGGCAACTGAATGAAGTATTCTTTTGACTCTTTAAGTACTACCTGGGGTACTGGAAACAGATCTGAAAAGAAACAGTGCTGGCAACCTCAGCAGATGCCTGGAGCATAGTATGCATAAGTTGATGTTGTCCTTCCACCAGCTCAAGTGCATAGTCAGAAAGGGGCATATTTTCCAGCAGGGGAACTCCCCTCTGCCCAGCCCTTCAGGTCCCATTTCTCCAAGGCAGCTAAATCACTTCTGAGGAATAATATATTAACATATGTTTTTAACCTGGAACAGATCTAGATCTGCAAGTAAGCTTGTTATGAGCCTCATGTGTGTGTAAGTGGTTCTCTGGATGTCATTTGCACAAGTAAAGCCGTGGCTTGTTACTTCAGTTATCACCCGTTAGTTCTTGGAGTACAACTTGAAATAATGAATTTATACAGGTGACTGAGGGCCCTAAGCCCATACTCTTTCATTCATATATTCCCTTGCAGTGGGTTCTCTTGACATCATGGTACCAAATTCGGGCTGCACTCCATCCTTTTGCTCCCCTTCTCAAAAAGCCTCCATTCACTGCATGCTTTCTTTACAAATCCTTATTGTCCTATGATACCAAAATATGGCCTGGAGACCTGTGATAATGCAAGGTACATTTATTTATATGCAAAAATCTTAAAAAAAAAAAAAGAAAAAAAAAGGATTAAGGGCCAGACCCCTGGCTTCCATTATAAGTGGAATCCAGGTGACATTAAATAATCAACACTGCATATCCGGTTAAAAAAAAAACAACAAACCAAAACAAAAAAATCTGGAAATTAGCAGTTAAATCTGTCAGCCTGCTGCACATAATTCTTTATAACTTGGTTTCCCTACACCTGTCTCAGGTTGGTTCCTCCTATCTTCTGATTGTGAAAATGTGTACAAAGGTCAAAATAACAAATTGCTAAGAGACTGTTGGAAATACATTATTTAAATAGGAAATGGGGTTTTATAATCTATGTTTGCCCTACTCCCTGTAAGGGTAGAAGGGTTTATAGTTGTAAAAAGCAGAATCTCATCAGCTGGAATGTCTCCAAACATGAGACAAATGTGATGAAAATGAAGCAATTGCATGTAAATTGATATATAGAATTACATGAGAATTGTATTGCAGCACAAAAAATTGGGCAGCATTGCCACAGTGTGTTCATAAAGTTGAATCTCTCAGCCTTCTTAGGTGGAGAACAGGACAATCATTTTACTAACTTTATGGCTGTGGTCAGACCTCACCCAGTTCATGTAAAAAATGCTTGAAAACAACACACTCGTGACCACAATCTACTACGCGGGGAAGTTAAGTCATTCCCTGCCCAAGTCTTTTTCCTTACCAAACAGGAGAGCAGACCCTGGGGAGTTCTTAAGTTAGTCCTTTGCTTCTTTTCTGCCTTGAAAAAAATATCAGTTTTTCTTGGCCAGCTTCTGATGGATGACATCTTGGAGTATACTAACATTGCTGTGGAGGACAAAACCAAAAGGCTGGATGTGCACCACTTGAAATATGTGGGGAAGTGAAGAGATTTCTCAGTACTATTTTGGGCATGGAGGACTTGATGACAGATAAAGACTGGTGAACTACATTTCTCAAATTAGATGGTTCCAGACTTGCGATTCCAAGAGAAATGACTGGTATAACTTCTGGAGGAAATTCACAGGAAAAAAAAAAACACAAAAGAATTGCCAAACTTTACAGCAACTATCTCTCACACCTTTACTCCACTTGCTTTTCCAGCAACTGTCTCTCATACCTCTATTCCATTTGATTTTTCCACTTGTTTGCCATGTCCACTATTCTGTATTATAACACTGATTGTCACTTGTTTTTATGTAGCAATTACAGCAAAGGTTACTAAGCTTGATAAAGCTTAATGAAGCCCAGTTAGTGTCTTAGCCTGATTAAATAACATACTGAACTTTCTCTGCCCCCCAAACACCATTTATAATTTGTTAGCTGTGTTTCTGTGTAGCTTTAGTCAACATGAACAAGAGATATCTCAAATGCCTTCTTGGAAAAAAATAAATACTGAATAAATTTACCCCTAAAAGGAACTTTTATATATTTATTATGCGCTCAAATACTTAAAAAGAAAGAATATCATCAAAGAAAAGCCTTTTAATTATACATTAATATATTAATCATTTTATCATGCAATAATTCTAATGCTCACAGTAAAATTACTCAGTAAACACTATTGCAGTGCTAATACACAATAGTAAGCCTTGAAACGACCTCCGGCTAATTTATGAGAATGGAAGAGCTTAGTATGAGTTATATTCTAGGTTCTTAAGGTCTTTTATTAGTAAAATCTAATGTTACATATTTCAGCATCTTTAATTTTACTTTAGTGTCTGTGGATGAAGAGCAAGCCAAAGAAAATGTATATGTCACACTCTTGTAGAATGAACTCTGCTATTTGTCTTCTCAGAAAGTATTATGGTTTTTTTCTTTGTATAAATATGTTAAAAATGAAAGAGAAAAGGAAAGGAGAAAGAGACAAAGAAAAGGTGTGCAGGAAAAATACATAAGTTTTAGCTGTTATTCAGAACACTCTGAATTAAAAAATATTACAGTAACTCAATTTTTAAAAACATTTTGGAGATTTAAAATTTATTCAGATATGTTTTGATCAAGTATTGTCAGTCAGTTTTTGTGTCCAGCCCCAGACAAAAAAAAATATTTTTTTCTTTCATATGATGTATACTAGTACCACAACTGGGGTTGCAAGTACAGTCTCAGTTTTTCTTATACCTATTCTTATTGATATTTGACTTCAGTCTTGATGTTGAACTCAGAGGAATTCTCTAGTTTTAAGCACTGAGAGACTTGCCTTCAAAGTCCAACATTTAGATATTGCAAGTCTCCAGAATTCCCGTTTTGCCATTGTCCTGACATCTTTCAGAAAAACAAAAGCAAAACCAAAGAAAACCTCAAATCTGTTAATTTCTGTTTAGCCCTTTCAGCTTAACTGATGCACAAAACTGAATGCTGAAAGTATATGACAGACTTGGTGTTACAAAACATTGCCATATGTGTCTTATGCTTTAAGTATGCATTCATTTTCTTGAAATTTCCTGCTAATGGCTTCTATCCTGAAGAAAGTTTTTCACAAGGTTTAAGGAAACTAATTCAGATTTATGTGTGTTAGAGATCAGAGAAAATTACTTTTCAATTTGCTTTTTGTCGACAAACATATATATGAAATGTGTGGGGGTTGGAAAATGCTTTTTTTTCATATGGAAATAGTTCACTGAACGTTAAAGGTTTGTTCTAGATAAGTGTTTTTTTTTTGTTTTTGTTTTTTTTTTAACCAAGCGAGCTAGGAGTGCTTAGAAATTTTGTACCTAACACACATATTCTTACTCTTTTTTAAATGTTTGTTACTTTCATCTTTCAGAGTTCTACAGGTACACATCTGTAGTATAGTCTGTGGCTGGAGAAAATAGGTAAAGGCTGAGATTCTTCTCAGCACGAACAAGTAATATTGTTCTCATAATGTCTCTATTACTGAATATCTAAATGAGATGATAAATGACCTGAGTTCTGTTTATTAATTGATCTTACTGAGTTCAAATTTTCTTCAATGAAACTTCATGTCCTCTTCCATAATATACATCATTGCTCTAAGTGTTAGCTTAATGAAAGTCATTTAAGTCAACTTGCCCAATCTTTTAGGATCACATGAAAAGGATTGCAGTGTGGAAACAATCCTCTTTGGCTACAAAAGCAGTGCAGAGGGTCACATTCATATGATTGTACGATACTTGCTTTTTCCAAGCTGTTCCTTTGTTACAGATGAAATTTTAGCTACTTATTCCTTTACGCTTATGTTTGAACAGAACCATTTACACTTTACATTTGATCATATATAAATGGGTTTTCACTCATGCTTGTGCTCATAATTTTACCAAATTATCACAGAATCATGGAATAACTGAGGTGGGAAAAGACCATTGAGACCATCTAGACCAACCTCCAACTCATCCTTACCATGGCCACTAACCATGTTACTCAGTGCCACATCTACTTGTATATTAAACACTTCCAATGATGATGATTAAACCATCTCCTGGTCAGCCCATTCCAACACCTCACCACTCTAAGAAGAAATTTTTCCACCCTTAACCTTTCCTGGTGGAACTTAAATCTACTACTTTTTGTCTTATTGGCAAGACAGGACAAGATGTTGCCTTTTTTATGGAAGATTATAGCCATGATAGGCAAGATTGGTGAGCTATCTAGCCAAATACTCTAACAGCAGTCTTAAGCTTCTTGGCAGGTGTAACATGAAGAACAGAAGTTGTCTTCTTACAGTAAAAATCCTGTCAGATGTGTTTGTATCTACGATTTCATCAGACGCTGCAAACAACTGGTATACTACATTTGAGTTTTCTCTTAGCTTAGCGCAAAAACCTAAAGCAACCTCAGTAGCAAAACACACATGCTTAGAGGAAAGTAGAGGAATCAAATATCAGTATTTTTCAGAAAAGCATTCTCCCAGTCACCAACAATATATGACACAGGGATTTCCCAAGACTAAATTGTATCCTGTTACTGATGAATTTTTCTTCCATGAAACTGCCTAGAGGTTTTTTTTTTTTTTTTTTTAACCCTTACACATTTTTTAACATCCATGGTTTGCCATTTTACATTTTATTATTGGATCTTTCAATGCCATCCTTACTAATCTTAATACCTTAGAATCATTGTACCATTTTCTACCTATTAATACCATTTCAAATGATTGATCACAATAGACTCCTTTGAGACTTCTCAGCTAATTTCCCTGTATTATGAAAACTGACCAATTACTCTCAAGGTCTGCTAAAAAATTATTGTCCAGTGGCTTAGTTTCTTTAAAAGTGATTCAGAAGGCTCTTTTCTGAACTTTTATCAGTGGTAACTATTTTCAGATCACAAACACAGGGATTAAGTAGGAAGTGACAAGAACTTATCAGTAATGCTTCTCAATTCATGATTTTACTGAAAAGTGATAAATATTGTCAATTAATGATTATTATTTAGACTTTACATTCATTTGATTTTTTTTTATTAGAATATTAGAGTCTGTGGTATCTTGTCAACTATTCTGCAAAAAAACCTCTTTCTTTCTTTCTTTCTTTCTTTCTTTCTTTCTTTCTTTCTTTCTTTTTTTTCCCCTTAGTAGATATTATCATGGTGTAGTATATAAAGCAAGTTTACTTATGTCCATGTTTAGTACAATCAATTATATTATTCTTCATTTTTTTTAGTCACATGTCATGCTGATTAATCTGTGGTGTCAGACTAGAAAGTCTATCATTTCTATAATCCTGCTTATTTTTCTAAAATATGGTGACTAAAATAGCTCCATTCCATTTGAGAATAGTGTCCCAAATTCCTAGAGTTACTGAAGAGCAGTCTTAGTAGTCTAGATAGTTCTTTCTTTAGTTCTTTTCACAACTTGCATATTTTCTAGAGTTACTGATTCAAAAAACGGCTAGCTTTAGCAGACACTGTGTAATATCCAGGTAATAAATTTTCCAGCAGAAAGTGTTTCATTATCATAGAGTACTGTACCTATAAAAATTCTTTTTCTTCCAAGCAGAATTCATATGTCGTCTCATAATTATTCTGGGCAATTCTACAATTTCCATTTCTCACAATTCCTTTTTTTTCTTCTAATATTCCAAATATTCTGTCCAATTGGAGGTTGGGTAAGAGCACAATGGGATGGTGCTTTAATTTAAAGATGCAAGGACTGCCATCAGGTTTTTCATTTATGTCTAGTGAAGAAAGATAAGCTAACATTTCTGTCTCTTAAAATGGTTCATGTAAATATGATTTTGGATAATTATGGAAAAAATACATTAAGAGATCAAAATATGAAACTGCTGTGTGTGTTAGAGGAATTCTGCTTCTGAAATTGTTCAAAGTAACACAGCAAAGAAACATTTGCTTTGTTTGCAGAAAAATATTCCCTGTGCCTTTACCCTAGCATTCCTGGGAATGATTCAGCCTAAACACAGACTCTAGGGAATGTATGGGACCCGCACAAGAGGATGGCAGATAAAACGTGGAAGCCACAGGAGATCTATGTGCTTCTGGAACATCAGGTGGTGGTTGGGCAGAATGACAGAAGTCATCTAAAATGGTCTGTATTTAGGCAATCTTGCATTATTGCCCTTCTACAAAGCTGGGAAGATTACTTAAATTAATGATATCAGTAGTATTCACTAGCAATGTTTTTATTATCATTTAATTTTTCACTAGCATCTGAACTCAGAACAGCAGACAATACCTAGAAGTAGAAATACAGTGTAGTGTATAATCCTAAGTAAGCAGTAAAATCAAGTCTCAAGCATCTTGAACATGTGAAATGTTTGGATACGTTTCATCCTAAATGCTATTTATAGAGTAAGTCATGAAAATGTTAAAACACATGCTGATCAAAGACTTGCAGAAAAGAACAGTAGAATCTCATTCTTCTACTGACTCATATTTAGGCTGTGATGTGGAGTAAATAATTTCATATGCTTGCAGATCCATTGACATACTTACAAACTCAAACTAGTCGTGTTTTCCATTTTTATGTAAGACTTTTTGGTTTTTACAGATGAAAGAAATGTGTCCACAGCATGTAGTGTTTTAGGAAAAGATTGCGAGGAAAATAAAGCTTGAGTAAACTGAGAGGTAGCCAGTACTAGAGGTACCTCTAAAAGTAAAGAATTTGCAATCTATCTGTTAAAAGCTTACTAGCTGCTATTTTTCTTCAAAACTAACATGTTAAAAAGGTAAGATGAACTCAGAAATGTTTTTATTAAGTGGGAAAATATTGTATGGGACATGTTTTATTAATTGGCCTTATTCTACTAAATGAAAGCCTGAATCATGTAATGGTACCTTGAATATTAATATACAGACATTTTAGCAGCTTATCCAAGTGATCCTCTTTCAGTCATGCCTTTCAGCACAGGTTGCAAACTGCATGGTAAAAATGAACAAACAAACAAACACCTACAAAAGCAAACAAAGATCATAATAACCCGTCAAACAAACAAAACCCAAACAAATGAAGAAGAATACATAAATGAATCTGAGTTCCTTATTTTTCACTTTATTCAAGAACTGGAGGCTCTAGCAGATCCATCCATAGATTAAGACACAGAAACTGTCATTCTTTCAAAATGATTTGGGGTATATGTCGAAGTTTCTAGTTCAGATAAAAATTCTGTGTGCACAAGTCTAGGTACAGCCTTTGCATTAAAGGAAGTATTTGTGTGTTGTATTCGAAGATATAGTGTGAAAGTTTTTGGCTGTAAGGTTTATTTTTTTTCTAAGTAAAAACTGAGATCACCAGAACAAAGGACAGACAAGTAATTATTTTCTAAGCTAAAGATACTTCATTAATTTTTAAATATTCAGCTGTTACGATAAAGTAAGGTACTTTACACACTTTACTAGTTAACTGAACATTCACTAGTTCTTGTCATAAACTCATATAAGAAAGCCTTGGGTGTGCAAAAATAAGAAAAAAAAAATAGCAAAAGAGAAGCATTTCCTTCTTTTTTTTCTCATTTAATGAAAATACACTGTGACTTGTTAAAAAAAAAAAAGGAAAAAGAAAAAAACAAAACAAAGCAAAACCCTGCTCATATTAATGATAGGAGTAGGGTTAAGATGGCTTGGATAAGGTTTGAAGAGTTCACTCAAAGTCTGAACTCTTATAACCTGTATTTGTGAAAAGCAAATTCCACCAGAGTAAAAAAAAAAACAACCAACCAAAGAACAAAACAATCCCAGTCATCTATTTAGTTCATCAGTCTGTTTCTGCCTGTGGTAGAGATGTTCCAGAAGAAGGTACTAACATGTGGAAGAACTTCTTTACAGAGAGTGTGATGGAAAACAGGATCACATTGTCCAGAGAGATTGTGGAGTCTCCTTCTATGGAGATATTCAAGACCTGTCTGGATGTCTACCTGTGGGATCTATTGCAGGGAACCTGACTTTTGTCATTCCATGAAGGTGTATAAAATGCTGCACTGTTTCAATGAATTTCTTCATATCACCAGCTGATTTGAAACAGATAAATGATCTCTAGCAAACAGCCTTTATGAATTTAAATCACTTGAAAAAGATTAAATATGTATTTACAGTTCTTATAAAAGTATCAGTTCTATAAATTCAAAGGTCTTGACCTCAATATCCTGTGATGATGACTTTTAAAGTTAACAATGCAATGTATTTTGACTATGCCTAACTAGTAAAGGAGTAAAAAAAAAAAAAAAGGAAACATTGCTAAAATAAAAATTCAGTGAAGTTTAACTACTCAAGCCTTCAAAAAAATATATATATATATTTTTTGAATTATGTTTAAAATATTTGAATATTTTTTCCTGTGCACTGAAGTAATGTAAGTCAGTCAGGATGACAGTGTGCATCTTACATATTTAGATCTTTTTACTTTTTTACACACCTTCTGAAAGATCTTTGACTATTAGCAAGTGCAAGATGCCATATGTCCTGAAGCACGTGGCTCTGATTCAAAAAAGGAAATAACAAAATTTTGTGGGACAGATTCTTAAATGAAACAGCCAATTCTCAGAATATGTCCACCTATATTTTTTACATTGGAAATATTTGGACAGTTCAGAAGACTTCAGATTAGTATCCAAACTTAAAAGTGGGGACTTTTAATTTTTTAAAAATGGGGATTTTTGAAATTTGGCCATCTTTACTCAGTAAACTTCAGCCAGTAACTTTTTAATACTGACTTCATGTTTCACTTGAATAAATAAAAACATATGGTATTCTTTTCACATATTGTCATTTAAACCACCCAACAACTAGAAAAATAAATATAACTTTTAAATATATATAAGTAGAATTATCCTAAGCATGAGAGTGATTTTTATCTTTATTAGCATTTAACATTTACTAAAGAAATGATATATTCTTTTCTGCAAAAGCAAGATTTTTCTACAGTGTGATCCTCTGGCATAAGAACTGACCTTGATCCTGAAGGTGTGCCTCAAGCAATATCTCCACTGCTTCAGGACTTTTATGCCTAATAGTTTTTAAGAAATCTCACTGAAATATCTTCCTTCTATTATATTTCATGCATAGAGAGAATATTAGGATACAGATACTACCTTGTCTCTCTGGGAAGCACTCAAAACTGCAGACTTCTGAAACGTGCTAGCATTCCTAGTTACCATAGTGTTTATCTCATTCAAATAACAAAGCTTGAAATCCTTTAATAATAACAATGAAAAAGAAAAAGAAAGAAAGGGGGGGGGAAAGAACCTCTGATAAAAGGATTTGGAGTCTTCTATAATAGTACAATTCAAACCAAATTGTTCTAATTCAAGTATTTAGAATGCAGTAACACATTTCAAAACCATAATGTGTTTGTAGATAACCCGTTTTCTTTGTGTATAGAAATCTCAAAAGAGAGATGTGAGTTCGTTACTGAGTTTTGATCATTTATTTTGTATAAGTAATGACTATAACCTAAAATACTCTGTTTTTAATTTCAGTAAAATATCCTCTATTCCATGTTTAACACATGAAAAGATAGGTTTTTCTTTTAAAAACAAACAAACAAAAAACCTAACAGATACTGTAACTATAACTCCTTAAGAAGTGTTTGCAGTAAATGTATTTAGGTGCAATAAAGTGAGACTAGTCTGGATCTACAGCTAATTGGGTACATTTTTATTCCCCCTCAATGAAGCATAAACAGTGCAATGAGACATCTCCAGAGAAGCAGCTCTGAGTGCAATCCTTCACAAGTGAACAGTCCCTTCTCCAAGTCATCCCATGCAGGAACATTTATTTATACGGGCATCACATGGGAGATATATACAGGCAACACATTTCCTACCAGGATTTATGTTCTGAATAGTGATACCAAGAATTCTTCCCACTGTCTCTCACTTTAAAGCCTCACAGGTCTGAATGGAGTAACCTTGGCCAGAGTATACTTAATGAACACAGAAGTCAGAAGGAAGAATTTGTTTTGGTGTTGTACCTGGAGGCAAACCTTTTGTAGTCAAGCACAAAAGTCAGGGTGTCAGTCTCCCAGGATTTTTCATGTAGCTAGGAACAGGTAACAACCAAAGCAATGAAGCAAAAAAGAGAAGGAGAGGAGAGGAGAGGAGAGGAGAGGAGAGGAGAGGAGAGGAGAAGAGAAGAGAAGAGAAGAGAAGAGAAGAGAAGAGAAGAGAAGAGAAGAGAAGAGAAGAGAAGAGAAGAGAAGAGAAGAGAAGAGAAGAAGATTGCCTGTCTATTTGCAAAAGGCAGCAAAAATAAAAGAACAAGATGGCATATCTGGTCATCCTACCCTACAGAAACTTGCTGTAAAGTTAACCTGGATCCTAAAGACACCTTGGAGGTTGAATCTTTCCCAGACTTAAGTCCTTAAGCACCGTGATAATGGATGAGGGGAGTTTCTTGCTAACTCCCCTGTATTCTGCACAAAGTCTGACTACATGGACTTAACAACGAACAAAAAACAATGTGAAGTTAAAGGGGAGGGTGGAAGAGAAGTATTTCCCTGGAGCCCAAAGCTATAAAGTGCAGAAGTTTTGTTTCTGTAACCAACCACTACAGAACTACTCTGCATAGCGGCTCTGCATGATGCAGAGACATAATAACAGCCCTTCTCTCAGTGTGTTCCTTCCATCTTCCTCTTTGCACCCTTTTGGAAAGAGACAGAAATTGTGCAATAACATTAAAGGACACACAGAATTACAGACTATGTGCAATTTGCCAGATGGCATCCTTTTGGCCTCCGGATCCTTTTCCTATGAGATTTAGTATTTGGCATAAAAAGATTTAAGGTTTGAAGGGTTTACTTGAACTTGTTTAATAGACATTTTTAAAGCTTCAGGCAGTAAATACAGACTCATTTAGATTGTTTGTATGCCTGAAGTTTGAGAAAGAACTGTATCAACTGAAAAAAATTACATTACAAACATTATTAAAATATACATTTACCTAAAGAGCAAGTTTGTTCCTGTCTGGGTGCTCTATTTCCTGCAGATGGAAAAGACCACATTAAAATAAACAAATGAACATTTTAGTTGAATGATCACCCTCAGAAACATAGAAGAATATCTTCACAGCTAGGCTACCCCCTGCAAGTTTGCTGATAGCATTGCTTCTGGCTGCTTACTGCTCTTTTCTCACACACACTGCCTGTAAGAGAAGACTGCAGTAGGCTTTTTACTTCATTTTTTTACAAGTGATTGCAATGGGATCAACTACAGTCTTGCATGAATATCCGCATTGCTACTCAAAATGTCATATATAGGGACAAAAAGGAAACTCATACAATTCAGCTTCTAAATGTGAACTGTTACATCATTCTTACACTTTCTGCAGAAAAAAATAAGTGCCTGAGGATTTCTTACTTACACTTTCCCACCTATTCCTGTGTGAAGTCATCATAGAGCTCTTCAATGGTGAATTATGATGGGTACATGAATTGAAGTGCTGGTGGGACATTCTCTGTGAAGCCGGGTTTATTTAGGAGTCTTCTTATTTTAAGACTCTCCTCTTTTTCAAACTAGCATATCCTATGTCTCTTTACCTTCTTGACATGTTACAGGGCTGCACAAAGTACAGGTTCAGCTGGAGCGTTTGTATATACAACAGAGATAATTACATAGGTCCTAGACTTGCAATTAAAAGCCTATCTGTCTGCTTTTCACAGGAATAGCTATGCCAATTCGTAATGACAGGTCAGTAATTCTTTTCGGACTGCAACACTTTGTACAGAATATGATATCTTTAGTTAATCTGGAACATGATGAAGTCATCTCTGGAATCTAAAAGTTGTCATTAGACTTCTATTCAGATGCCAGTTTGGTAAGTAACTTTATACATCCCCTTGCTACTTTACCACCCTCAACAAAACAGTTCAAATTCCTGGTGTTGCTTTGACAAGATTTGCACAGTCAGAATCTGGAAAAAAATGATTAAAAATAATGTAATCACATAGCTCTGGCATGGAGTTCCACATGGAAACATTCCAATGTAAAATACTTTAGGTTTCCACAACTGAGAAACAACTGAGAAGCCATTAGCCTAGAAGTTTTCCAAACTGAAATCTACTATCCTATTGCAGAATCATAGAATCACAGAATGGCCCAGATTGGAATGGGCCTAAAAGATCATCTAGTTCTACCTCACTTACCACGGACTAAACCAAGCACTAGATCAGTTTGTCCAGGGCCCCATCCAATCTGGCCTTGAATACCTCTAGGGGTGGGACAGAGATGAGAATATCTATCATCCAGACTTATATTTAGCCAAAATAGAGATCGGTCTGGAGCATCAGAGTAATTTAAGTTTGGGTCCCTGTTGCAAATTACAGTAAAGGAACACTCTGTGTGGGGATCTTTCATGAGAGCCAGGAGGTGGCATTCCCAGGTGGACATCTTTGTAACTGCAGACCAACTTAAACCGAGAGCAGAACACTGCTAACTAGAATCCTGTTCTTAATCCAGCTGTATCAATTAATCAATAAATGCTCTGACTGTGCGTCACTTCTTCCTCTTTGAGTTACCTCTCTGATACTGGTCACTAGAACAATCATCTTTACTGCCAAAGTATTGGATGATCATTTCGTCAGCTGTTTCAAGTGAACTCAGACAAGTTAGTGCACACAATCATATCAATTGCAGAACTAAAATGTCTGATTTTCCTTCAGACAAATTAGGGAACATCCATATGGATTTATGGGTTGCTCCAGCATTTGACTGTCAAAATTGATAACTTCCAGGTGGAAAAAAATGTTAAGAATCTAGGGATGGCAACAGCTTCCATTCTTACAGATAGTGCAGAAGACGTAAAAAGTAAAATTAAAGAGCAATGTCAGTAGCAAGAAAATGATGGACATTGCACACATCTCCATACTGTGTAATGAATGGACACTGGCAGAGAATCTCAATCTAATACCAGCAGAATAGCTGTGAGTTGTGAGTAATGACTAAAGTTTAAGTCTTAGTAGTAGGACAGAAACTTTCAAAACTGAGAAGGAACCACAGATGACAGATGGATGCTTTTTTAAACATCACAGACTCTGTCTTTCAGAACTAGTTAAAAACTGTAATAAAGTTGTCAGAAAAAAAATATCTTCAAGAGTACATTTTTGTATGCACAGATAACACATTTTCAAATGCAGCATCTGCTTTTGGAGCAATGCAGAAAGTGATGAAATTGTAGCAGTACCAAAACTGAAAGGATTGGTTTGTACATTCACCTGAACCCTACAGATGTATTTATATATATTTACTTTCAAAAATTGCATAAAATGCACAGTGCAACATTTATTTATTCACCAGAAACTTATTTTAATTAAACCATAATAGTAAAAAAGAGAAACTCTACAAGTATAGGGTTCTTTGATATTAAATGAGTGCATTAGATTTGCCACTTTTCTACTACAGCCTAAGTAGAATAGTGTTTGATCACTAATAAAATACAATAACCATTCTACTCATGAGATTAGCCTGAGAAATCATTTGCTCTTTTGGGCCAAGTTATTCTGTTAATCTATACTCATGGGATTAAAAGTGATTATATCCTCTGGGAAATCATGTATCCTTCTAAATATATTTCTAGTTTTCTTCTGAAGTACTGGTAGGAAAACAAGAAGTGAATGGAGTATACGGAGTGATTTCCCATGGTCTTTGAAAAGCAATTCATCTAATTGTATTACATTTACATAACTCCTAGGCCTTTTGCTTAAAAACTGGGTTTCCTTTAATCCATCTGTCGTACTTTATTCTGCTACAGGATAGAAATCACAACATGCTTCAGAGAGTTAATCATTAAAGACTACGAACTGCACTTTTATGCACAAAAGGGCATAGATACTGGCACAAATACATATTATATCATCTTATCACCCTATCTGCTACACATTTAGCTGCCTTTGATCTTATCTAATAATAGATATATTGCTGAAATAATCACCATTTAAATATATTAGGTTGTTTGACATAGGTACTACACACAAGGAAAATCAATAATGATTATACAATCACTAGATACAATGTAAACTGCATACCACAAATGTCTTTACAGGGTTAGATAACATCACAGAAATCCAAATGAAAGTCAATAGCCATTAGTTTTTAGAAGCAGCACTTGAACTTTTGGGATTTTTTACAGTAACTCGTCCAACATTAGGTGCAAGACTTTAAAACAAATGAAGATCAAAGAAAGAATGACAAGTAGATTTAACAAATATATCTCTGAAACTGGTCAATATTTGCTGTTCTTTTGAAAAACTAGTAAATATATATTCATCTTCTGTACTAAGTGTAATCTATGACAGCAAGATTACCCAGAACCTTAAAGCGAAAGTGTAATTTTCAGGTCTGGTTGTAATGACAACACCATCTGCTAACTTTCTAAAATTTTAAGTGGTGTGTCTTTATAAGGGGTAAGATCACTAAATGAAATTCTTCAGCAAGGTTTGTTTTTTTTTCCCCCACAATCTGAAATAATGCAACAACAATACCCCAAAACAAACAACACACACAGAAAAACATCAAAAAATCCAACAGCAATGAAAGCTACAGCCTCTATTAAACATATGTTCAAAACCAAAACATGGTTTATAATTAATTCTCCAGTTTAGTTCATGTAGAAGTGACACCTTAGTTAGACATTTTGGTATTCTTTCTGAAACTACACTCCTGTTTTCTATGTGAATATGTGAGGACTAACTACTGAAGACAAGAAATGATAGTTTGAGTTGCAAAGTGCAAAAATTAATGTTTTTTTTATAGAGAAAATGTAGTGGCCATTAGGATTTTCTTAGAATATGAGAATTAAAACCTTTTCACATTTTTTGACATAAAAATGACAGAACTTTTAGCATGATGTACAACATTCACATTTAATGAAAGATCTGTGCAGCTTTACTTCTACACAAAATCAGTTGGTAGATTTTAGTTCTTCTCATCTGTAAAAGAAAGGGCTCAGTATAACTGCACTGATGTAAAAGTTCTGTTGCTTTTCTAAGTAATAAGATATGGAAAAGATTTCACAGATAAAGAGACATTGAATATAGTTGGAGAACTGAAAAAAATATTTCATCTCAATTAAGCATTATCTCAAGGAACATTCAGAAGGTAATTCAATGTTTATTTTATGATTATGTGGCTTCAATTTACAATTTACAAATCTAAATTTATAAGTAAACACCAAAAGATAAAAAGTTTCTCAAAAATATAATCCACTCATTCCTATATTATTATAAAATTAAGATATTTTGGAGGTATAGAATCAACAGTAGTCTGTAACCCTTATCTCCTATCCACTCTAACATGGCTGTCAAATTTACTGTTTAAGCTTTTCTTTGCAATCACACTATTACGCACTTCATCACCTTCCCCACCTCCATCATTCGATCTAATGGTTTTAAAGGGAAAGGAAATTACTTGTCTTCACTGCCAGCACTTGACACTTTTATGGGTCATTTGTAATGAAGCTATTCTTTGGTTTTAATGGAGACCTTGATTTGGACCAGTGTGAATAATTGTCAAAAGGTGATTAATTAAATAATCACCACCACCCTGTAAAATGGATCAACATATTACATTACACTGATCCCAAAGTTATTTTATTCCTGCATTAGACTTCAAATCCTATGCATTTAAACAAGCCTTAAACTGGGCCATGTAATTTACTACACATTAATTATACATATATTGTGGCTAAAGTAAGGAAAAGCGTTTTACACCTTTTTTAATTCCATAAAATATGCTGCCAAGGTTTGTAACAATAAAAGATCCTTTGGGGGAATGATACTTCTGACTGATGAGACTCTCTCACATACACACTTCCATTCTTCAAGCAAATAGAATTATCCACATAAAAACATTTAGAAAGATCTGTCTGTTTTAGAAACACATAAGTTTAGGTGAGACAGTATTTTGAAAGAAACTATCTCCACATTCAGTTACACCAGAACAAGAGAGCATATAGTTGTTAGTCTATACAGAAGAGGGATAGATATGTGGTCTTATATAATTATTATTTAGTTTAGGCACTCCTACGTGATATTATTGACTGCTAACTCTTCCAAGTAATAAACTTTGTTTGAGCTGTAGCCTTTGTCACAGTTTATTGCATTCAATTCCTTTTAGATAGCTGAAATATTATGAGCGTTAGTATTAATCATTTGATCACCGTCTAAATACACGAACTGTCAGGATTTTAAGCCTCAGTTTTTGAGAATAAATAAGATATAGCAGCATTTTAGTTATTGAATGTTTCCAGAAAAAAATAAGTTAAAAAGTATAGCTCCTTAAGGTATAACAAATCACCAAACAAAACACATATATAAATAATCACAGTGGGAAACTGGAATTTTTTTTTTCCAAGCCCATTTCTGCACTTGTTCCAAAGTCTACAAAATACTTCAATGGCTGACAACAGAGTCACATTTCAGACAAACATTAAATAGTACCAACATGTTAAATGATGATAGAAAAGGCAATGCTTCACAGAAAAATGTAGGTGTCTGCTGTACACAAAAAGCTGTTTTGAACTGTGAAGACTATTTAAAGGTTTAGTGTACACCTTGGATTCCTGCTGCCTACAGAAGTACAGAGACCTAAATCCACTGCATACTGGGACTAACTGATCAAAGCAGTAGTTAAATCTATCCATGGAAAATCTAAGTAGTCTTTGGAGGCAGCTCTTTGAATGTAGATTAGTGATTTCATTGAAGTAGTCAATCAAGTGCTTTTTTTTCTGGTTGTTAAAATGTCACTGTGTGAACATAGCAGATAAAAAAAAAGATGAGCAAAAAATAATATTTCAACTTGAACAAACTTGCTATTTGTAGACTGGATCACATGAATCTGCTTCAGTCAAGATCATTTCAGAGGTAGCTACAGGAATGAATCCCACAAAGGGACTAAGTTTAATCATCCAATCCCAGACTGTATTGATTTTGGAACTACTTGCAATGACTATATAAATAAGCCATTTCTTTGCAACTGTATCTGGAGTCGGTCATGAACCCAAAACCTTCACAACCTAGTCCAAAGTGAATTATGCCCTGAAGAAATAAATTAATAAAACTAACACAGCTAGGCTTCTCTACCAACTTATTTTCACGTTCCAAGAGCTTAAAAATATAAAATCAATAATCATTTAGTCATAAGGGTAAATGAAGCGACATAACATCAAAGTATACCCTTTAGCCATTCAAGTCATTCTAGGTAATTTATCTCATCAAAAGGCACTGGTAATAATCCTTTCCACTCTGAGACAAGCCGCCACACAGCTGCTGTATTATCCTAGAGTAAACAAGTTTGGAGAAAATATTAAAAATCAATATCTGTTTCCTTCTATCAGGCCAGATGGCATCCATCATAAATCTGCCTTTGTAAAGAGTTCTTTAGGTTTAGCAGCCTGAGTGTGAAAGACAACTGAATTAACAATATAGAACTCAGGACAGTTTAATAGGAATTGACAGCTGGATTTCCTTAAACTTACAATATTGAGGCAACTGAACAATTTGTTAAAAGTAAACAGACATGGAAAACAATCCATTATATTAATGTCCTATCTAAAGAAAGCTTTGACTAATCTTAGACACTCTGAACAGTAACATTAACTTCATGGAATCCATAACAGTACAAACATAAAAGGCTCCCAATTGTCATTTTTCACATTCCTGTGGTTCTCATGTCACAAAACACAGCAATCACCTCTCCTTTGAGGGTCTGCCACATAGTCCAATTGCTGTCAGGCACTACTTACACAAAGTTTTTTGGGAAAAAAAAAAAAGTGAGGAACCTGATTACAACATCCTGAACACAATAACACAATAGCTACAATTATCCATCAGATTTGGTAACAGCTGTTTGAAAAACAAAAAAATCTGCAACTTCATTTCTGTTCTTTACATACAGCTTTCATGTTGAATACTTGCAAGCTATTGATGGTGCCGCTAAGAAGACAACAATTTCCTTCATCCTGCAGTACAAACTAGGCTCTCAAAGTGAAAAATCCTGCTTTAAGGACTATCATATTTCATTCTTTGTGCCCTGCCAAAGAATCTTTTCCAAAGTATTGAAAAAAAGGTTTATCAAGTGTCCTTTTGCAAACCTGCAGAACAGGGTGCATCATGCTGGAGAGGGTTCTCAAATGGTTACAGTTTAGATGCACTAGCTTCCTTATACTGACATGTGAATGACTCTGCTTGGTAAGCTTCTATCATCCTACCCTGCTGCTTTAGTTTAAATGACCTCCTGTTTCTTGGGTGGATCCGGAAAGTGGGGTTCACAACCCTAGACTTCAAGTGTTAAAGAATCAAGAAAAACCTACCCTGTCAATGTTCAAGGTGACATCACTGCATGTTGGATAGATTTGAGAAACTGTCTTCAAACAGAACCATTGCTGTAGGCTTACTGACAGTGTGGCTAATCACCATGCCATGATACAGTCTGATGCCAACTCGATTTCAAGGTTTGAAACCGTAGGAATCTAGGTCTCTTCTGGTTCACACATGGCAGAGATATTTATGTGCTGAAGGGGTTTCAATTAGTCACCGACTGTAGTATAACTTACTTGTGACATGATACTTCGAATTTCATCAGAATCGTATGCTTTTTAATCAATCCATCATTTGTTCCCAGTCATCTGTACTTTCCCAAAGTGATGCACGTTCATTTCTCTGTGCTGGAGAATGACTCAGACATCACTAAAGTATTCTTTCTTATGCCTGTATAGCACAGAGTATAATTATTTGCAGTCTTGCCAAATTCCTGGCCAGGAGCAGATGAATTATTTGCTGAGCTTTTTGTAGTTCCATATTTGGCATTAGCTAATAAGATAATTTACATACCTTCTATTCAGTTACAAGAAATGATAAACATCATCTGATAAGGTAACACATCTTCTCTCAAGAAAACCTGAGAAAAAATATAGCCTATGCTGAGGAAAGGTCTTGTGAACAGAAAACTGTCAAGTTACTGTGACTAAAGGCAGGCTCTATTTTATAAAGAATGAGGAATGTTGCTGTGACAGACACAGGCCTTCCCCTGTCTCTGACAGCACTCCCCACCTGCTGTTTTTTTCTCTAAGGAGCAGAAGTAATGGACAGAAAGATGATTTGCCTGGAGGAATAACGAGCTCTCCTTGAACAGCTTTCCAAGTTCTTAATTTAAAAAAAAAAAAAAAAAAAAAGGGAACTCCCCCAAATTTAGGGGTTCTGTGTCACACAAAAGACCATACCATACAAATTGTAATTGCCCTATCTGCTTACAGAATTGTCAGGCTAGCAGAAGAAGCTGCTGTTACCTATCCTTTAGTCTCAGTTTTTGTATGTCATAGTTTAAGTTATTTTCAGGAGCCTATGGGAAGCTATCAAATCAAGTATCATTCCAGAGATAGGAGATCTGGAGTTCTTCCAGCTTTTGGGATTCTTCTTCCACTCCCATGCTAACTTCTCTCATTCTCACAGATTCCCCTTTCCCTCTGCTCTCTGATCCTGTTATTGGGTTTGAAGTGCCAGTGACTTTGTAGTGAAATTTGCTAGCATAATAAGTTTCAGTTAGTAACTGAGCTGGAGGGCAAAGAGAGTCTTGTGACAAGATGATATTTTCCTATGAAATTGCACCTACAAAGAGAGAGGGGACAGAGAACTGCAAAGCTATGGGAGGAGGGAAGAAGTGAGAGAGAATAATAATAATATAAAAAAAAGTAATGATCCTCTGAAAGACCATAAGTAGAAATAGCAAATGAACTAGAAACTTAGTGAAGATCTAGATATACTTCTGGGAATAGGATCTGGATATCAGATGTCTAGAAAGATATTTTCTTTCTTGTATCTAGGTGTTTTGCGGAAGTGTTTCTTATGCATTTCCAGCCTGCTTTTCAAATCAGTATCAATATACTCATTCACATGAAAGGGTACAGAACGAAGGACTGACTGTGCCAGAAAAATGATTAGATGTAAGTTATTTTCCCTTGCTGCAGATCTTCCAAGAGATATGTTGGCTATGCTGAAGGTAATTATATAATATATGATCATTTAAATAATAAAGATGCTGAGACAAACATGGTAGTTATTTTCCCCTTAAAACTATAATCATTTTACCAAACCATATTATGTCAGTGCTAAAGGCAACGGAGTTATGCTTTTATTAAGCAGAATTCTATAATTAGCCTGCCTGTTTTATTTTCTCCAAATAATGTTATTATTGATGTTATCATCCCTCTGAACTTAATGGCAGACAAATAAAGATAATTATTTCCATATGTATTGGCAGTATTAAACATTTAATTATGTAAAGTGGGAAGATTAGACAAAGTTTCTTCTAAAATACAATGGATGAAATAATATTCTTTGGTATGTTTATCACACTTACATACTTTGACTTTCTTAATGGCAGCATTAACTCACATGCCCATGACTGGTATACTCAGTTAAAAATGTTTCCAGTGGTTCACTCTATTGGGCCTAAAGGTTTGGTTTAATATAGCAACAAGTGACAAGAATCACTTCAGATGTCTAGTTTTCAAAAAATGTTTCCCTTGCTTTAGATATTAAGTTCAAATTGTGTAAGCAGAGGCTGAAACAGTTGTCACAAATTAAAGATATTTGGAGAAAATAATAGGAAATCCAGCAGATAAAGATAACATCTACACCTGCAGTAGAGAATTGCTGAGATTTCCTTCATTTTGACTGGCATGTCTGAGTACCTACTTCACCTGAACTTCAGAAAGTGACAAAATTCATCCAGGTTTGAAGGAGAAGTGAACTACAGATTGAGAATATCCTGCAACTTCTTATATATGTAGATATATACACACATGTAGAGATATGATACATAATTTAAAGAGAAATTTTCATAATCCTCTATAAATGATTGCTATGGATTTGTGATCAACTGCTCAAAACCGCTCTCAATTGAAAACCGCTTCTACTTACCAAAGAGCTGAAGACAAATTAAGAAAGTTCTCAGGCTCAAGAATGAAAGAGTTGGTGCAAAATTCAGTATCACACACATTTATTTTCATCCTTGAGAACAGATTCCTTTACTGTAACTTTGTCATTTAAAAGTATGTGTAAAAATGCCACCAGAATCTCACCATCGGATAGTCAGACTAGAGATCAGCTAAATCCTTCTGCCACATCTAATCTTAATTACATCCAAGCTTAACTCAAAGTTATCTCCATAGATAGAAAGACTCACACTAAAACTCAGACCATGCTAAAACTCTTAAGGAAAGCATTTTCTATGAGATATTTCTTACCAAGGAAGCCACTAAAAAAGAATCATTTTATGGAAAAGTCTCTACCATCACTAAGATTTATTTATACAGGTTGACTCTATCTGGCATGAAATTCACTTGCATGCTGTAGACCATAATTTTATAGGCAAAAGCCTTTCCTGAAAATCAAGCACTAAGTTACTTCTTTTTGCAAAGAAATTCAAAGTACCAAATCCTAGATAATTCCAAGCAGCTTTAACATCAGATCCTTTGATATAGGCACTCCCTACAACTATAATTCTTGATTTCTTAATTTACTCACCTTAGAGCACACTAATATCACGGTTAATAATTCAACAGAAAAGTTTAAATTCGATTAGTATACACACAGAAAAGCGCGTATATTGCACAATCCTAATTGTAAAGTGGAAAATAAAAAATTGATATGGACTTGTAGGAGAAACTAAACGTTATTTTTAGAACTGTTTTAATGAACAGATTCTTTCTTTTTTGATAAGTATCATGAAAAATTGAGCATTCTTAATTTCTATTTGTGGTGATTCTTTCATATTAGACATTTATTTACACAAATTACTGGTATTAAATTGAATTATATTCTTGAAACTTCCCTGTTTATTGAATACTTTTAATCTTTAATAGAAATAGAGCAGCTTTCCATTTACACAATGTACCTATATTATGAAATCAGGATAGTAAAGCAATACTGTTTTCAGATGACAAAAGATATTAAATGACAATTATTCAATATCTATACACATATTATAATATAACCATGTAACAAATGCACACATTAATCAAACAAACTATTAAAACTTTTTAAATATTCACACTTGTCAGATTAACTACGGCTGTTCAAGAAGATGTGAAATTCCATCTTGCCAGACATTTACAGAAGTCATATTATTACTTATTACAATTGATATCTTTATCTGCAGTCCATTGCCTTGTGTAGCGACAACTTCTTCCTTTTCTATCTACTGCAGTACCAGTTGTAGAAGTGGTCCTACTGCATCTTTCAATCTGGATCTTTGTACGTGAAGATCACCTACTGCCCAACAACACACCAAAGTTTTGGAGAAGCTAAATTCTTCACCTTTGAAAAGCTAGAGATACCCTGGCTGAAAGAGCTTGACTTTTCTCAGAATTTTCTAATTGTCATGATGATAATAATATTTTCCAGGCTGAATGTTGGTCTTACAAATACAGTTACATACTAGATACAGTATTTAAGATGTGATTGGAATTTAGGTGCTTGAAGAATTAAGCTGATTTCTCCTACATTTAAAAGCCATTCTTATGTTGCTGAGAAGAAAAAAATAATTTGACAGTCCTAGCTCAGATTGTAACAGAATCAAAATTCTATCAGGAACCTATTAATGAAGAAAAATGTAATTTTCTTCTGATTGGTCATTCTTTTCAGGCTTTGACAAACTTCTTTTACTGCATGCTTTCAACCACTGCTGCAGTGACCATTATTTGTCTTTTCCACATTTTAAATCTTGAAGTCACTTTTGTTCATTTGCAATATCTGAAGTAGGTGCCAAGATAATTAGAGAAAATTAATTTCTGGTTGAAGTTGATTTACCTTGATTTAAGAGAGAACTGAAGAAGTGATGGAAAAGAAGATTAATATTAATGAAGTTAGGTTTTCTACTACCCTTGTAACCAAGTGACATGGATGAAATTGGGCAATGCACAGAGAAAACTGCCATGATCAATCAGACCTTGTTATAATGCATTCAGAGTTGGAGGTGTGCCGATGTTCATATCAAAGTGAATCAAAAGCTTTCACTAAATATGGTGGTTATGGTTTTATACTGACCATACTGTTGGTAGACAAACTTAAACTAAGAAGAAAGTTTCTCTAGGTACCTAGACCATAACTTTACTTTCAATAAGTACTTCTGCCAACTAAGTCCATATTTTTCTACACTGTTCTTGACCACAGTTCTTGTCCACATGTTGTCTGCCAACACATGTGTTTGTGTACCCTCCCAATGTGAAATGGATTGCTCAGCTGAAACACAGAAGACCTAGACAGAGGGTATCCTCTGCTTCCATCGAAGAGTTGGGATGGAAGAGGTTATGTATTTCGTATTCCCTTTTTGCTTCTACTGAGAAATATTTTAACATTTCTGTACAAGAGGCTTATGCCAGACTTTGAGGTATTTATTCTAGTACCTGACCTACAAAATCTGTATGTTGACTCGTTCCATGGTGTAGCTAGCACTTACTTTGTACAAGAGATTAGTGTCAACCAATGAAAATGAACGTGTAGGTACCTTCTTAGGATTATGAGATATTTTTGTCCCTGATGAGGTTAAGATAAGATCAGATGTGAACTGAATATAGCAACAACCTGGACCCTTCATGTTGTGAAACATTGGTACTCATGGTGGGGAGGTATTCATTCTGCACCACTGTCTGTATGGAGAAATAAGTGACACCCAATAAAATAAATCTCTTCACAGATGAAACTGTCAATGAAGTCTTGAAACTAAGGTCCTTTAAAATGTCTTCCTACTGTCTGGCTCCATCTTCAATATGCCAGTTGAAGTAGTGCTTACCAGAGAGCATCTAACTCTCCTCAGGCATTAAATTAGACAGCCTAGCACTAAATCCAGAGAGAAATAAAGGCATAGTGAACTTGTGTCAGCTAGGCATTCTAGGATGGTAATTCACAATAGTGAAAGAGTCAATGAGTTTACCTAAACTGGGATTTATAATAGTTAGCACGCTTAGCACAGTTCTTCCAGAGCAGCCACGTGACGTCTGCCATTAAGTTCATTCTCACTTGTCTGACTCTGCTAACTTATCATGCGAGAGATTCAAAAGCAGTCTCAGTTGCAAGTATATTTGTATATATCTTATTACCTAGCTGTTTTGAAATTTATCTCTGTAACATTCGTTGTCCTTTGAGAAATCCTGACAACACAAATTCTACAGTGGACATTGTAAAAGGCTTACTTTAGGAAAGACAGTGCCTGGACATGCTATTTCAAATACAGTATACTAGTTTGCACTCTGTCAAGATTTGGAAAATATTCACAATTCACCACTCATGTTATTTTCATGGCAGCAACACTGGGAGGGAGTTGCTCTGATGAACCTTCCCCCAAATCTCTTTCCATGTTCATTCCTGATTTTTCCCACTCTTACATTGGATAGTGTTGCAGGGTGAGAGACTTCTCCACACTTCAGGAGACTGATATCACTCAGAGAAAATTCCCTGTGGAAAACATTTATGGAATACATTTTGAATTAGTTACTTTTCCATGAAGTGGGTTCCAGGACCTACGGAGGTACTTAAGCCAATTAGGAAATAGTTGATCTACTGACTTAAAGGACTTAATTTGAACTGCTTTCAAGAGTAAATGTGCCTTAATGTCAATAGTAGTTGCAAAAGTGAGTTCCAAATTTACAAGTTTGCAATAGCACATTAATTAGTTGCTTTCTCGATCTGTTCTCTGACTGAGAGATCCAGGAAGCGAGCAGCAAACAGCTTGTTGATAATATCCCGTTGAAATGACTTTTCCCAATGAAAAATCTTTTTTTTTTTTTTTCCTAAGCTGAAATTTTCTGTGCACTTTGATGTACTGCTCTGATACAAAAATGACTGCTACATGGCATTCCCAAGAAGATTATTGTCATTGCTACTTACTATAGATTAGATGGAGTATAGGCAGAAGACAGAATCCCAGACATCTGCCTCTGGCATCTTTCTCCTTTTCCTCCGATCTGGATATAGGAGAAAGCATACGTTTTGTTTTGGTGTTGTGATGCAACACATACATATTTTTCTTTTTTTAAAATATAATATTTTACATAGGCTGTGATTTCCGTTTTATATCCAGTTCTGTTGTCAGAGCCTCTGACATTTCACACAGTAGAAAAACATGAATATTTTTGTTGTAGCATCTATTACTACAACAGTCATTTAGGTCAGAAGTGATATTGAGGTGATCACATTCATGCAGTATTGTAGGGATTCATGAGCTGTTCATCTCAATTACAACCTTGTTTAGTTATCTCTGCTCAACAGTCCCAGCTTGGGCCAGAAAATTCAAATAGTGGAACTTAAAAGCATAACATGTAAACTAACAATGCAGAGTTACTGATTCTGCCAACATAGGTTATCTTCCATACTCCTTAAAATTAAAACTCCCCTGAACGCAACTAAAGATGTTTGTGCATAGGAGTCAGGTAAAAACAGTCGTCATATGAACATTCAGTCCAGTGATGCAATGAAGATAAAATGTAGAGAAGGAAAATGTGGGGGGGGAAGGGGAAGAGAAGGGGAGGAGGTAAAGAAAAACAGTTTGCAAAGTCAGAACATTGAGAAAATTTCTCATACCTACTTAGCAAAAGGTACTATAGAAAAATTGTATGGCATTTTATTGATTCAAGCCTTTAGCTTCAAATGGAATCATTGATATATTGATATTCACATATGTAAGTACTGTTTAATGCCATGATCTCATTTATTATATGTACTTGTTGCAACAAAACATTTTTAAAGGGATAAAATATTTTTAAGTAATGAAAATTAAATTAACACCTATGCAATTAATCCCCCTTTGATCTTTAAGAACCTCATCTTTTAAAGGAAATATACGGATGCTATCTAGCTTCAGTTTATCAGCTAAACTCAAACCTTTGAAAAAGGTGCTATGATAAATAAAAAAAAAACTATGGAATGGCTGATTTTTCACAGCAGTGGAATGCTGTCAATGAACTGAAATTTAATGTTATTAAACAATAATTAAGCACTTGAAGCATAGTCTTTTACACTTGCTAATCTTGGTGACTGTTGACATGCTACTGTTTGTTAAATGGCAAAGTTTATTGATTTAGCAAATTCAGTACCATGTTGTATATTTTTATTCAGTCTGTGTTTTTACATGTGGTTCAGCATTTTTAAATGTCAGCTGCAAAGTATTATTGATCTGTAATTAAAAGTGCTAAGAAAAATTAGCATAGTAGAAGTTTATGGTCATTAGTACAAGTGCTGTTAGGCAATTATTTAGCTAGCTTTAACATCATTTTCTTCCCCAGGTATTGACGTACAGCATGATAGTCACCCGCACACATTTATTTCACTTAAAAGGCATGTTTAAGACTTACCAAGCTGTGTTACTTTATGGATTTTTTGATAAAAGCATTTTGTGGAATTAGCTACAAATTATCCAAATGCTTTTCTTAAATTGAAGAATATTAAAAAACAAAACAAAACAAAAAAGCAGACCAACCCCCCACCCACCCCCACCAAACTATGCATGCACAAAAGAAAGTGTTACAGGTATACTCACTTTCCAGAAACATTCAATGTCTAAAATCAGAAAACTTCCTATAAGAATAGATGTGAGGATTATATGAGGTTGAACTTTTCTTTCCAGCTTGAGATGTAGATACATTAATGAAATGCATACTACTGACACTGGAAGTGAGCTAGCTGGACTCATTGTGAGGGCTTTAAACTAGAGCTGCTGAGGGAAAGTGATGTACTGCCGAGTGACAGAGAAGAACCAGGGAATGCTGTCACCCTGGGAGACAGTGAGGAAAAACCTCTGATACATCCCAGAGGTTTGTGGAAAGGCTCCTCTAGGAAGACAGTGCATCTGAAAGCCCAGTTGAAGTGCCTCTATACCAATGCACACAGTAAGGAAAATAAACAATAGGAGTTGGGAACTGTGGTGCACTTGGAAGACTTTGATCTTATTGCCAGTACAGGAGCATGGTGGAATGATTCACACAACTGAAATACCACCATCGAGGGCTATAAGCTTTTTAGAAGTGATAGACAAAGTAGGAGGGGTGTGGGAGTTGCTCTCTACGCTGAGAAGTGGATAGGCTGGGAGGAACTCCCTCTGAGAAACAGACAGGAGCAGGTTGAGAGCCTCTGGGTTAAAATTAGAGATAGGACTAATGAAGAACACTGTCATGGCTTGGCAAGGTCCTGCTGGTATATCTGAGGGAAAAGAAGGGTGTGCCATGTGGGAAGAATACAGGGATGCTGTCTGGACTTGCAAAGATGGAATTAGGAAAGCCAGTTCACGGAACTGAACTTGTTGAGGGATGTTAAAAACAATAAGGGATTTTACAGGTGAATAGGTCAGATGAGACAGCCCAAAGAGAGGATACCTCCTCTGCTAAGTAAGCAAGGAGAAACTGGTACAACAGATATGGAGAAGGCTGAGCTACTTAATGAGTTCTTTGCTCTGGTCTTCACTGGCAGCCAAATTTCTCACATCCCTGAACCTCACATCCCTGAATCTCTAGATGGGAACTGAAGGAGCAAATTTCCCCTACCCCACTGTAAGGGCAGAACAAGTCTGAGATTGACTCATGAGTCTGAATGCATGTATGGAAAAAGAAAAGGCTGCAGGGATACCTCATTGCAGCCTTCTGATATTTAAAGAGATTTTATAAATGTGAGGAAAATCAACTTTTTACATGGATAGATATGATAGGACAAGAGGGAATGGTTTTAAACTAAAGGAGATTTAGATTAGTTGTTAGGAGGAAGTTTTTTACTGAGTAGTGAGGTGTTGGAATAAGCTGACCAGAGAGGTTGTGGATGCCCCAGCCCTGGAGGCATTTAAGATCGAGTTGGATGGGGCCCTAGGCAATATGATCTAGTACCTGCTCTAGTGTTTGACAGCTGTAGCTGTGGTGGGGGGGGCTGGAATTTGATGAAACTTGGGGTCCTTTCCAACACAAGACATTCCATGACGTGCATAGCTATAATATAGTATAATGCTAATAATGCTTTCTCCTTCTTTAGATATAGCATATGTTCTTTCCAAATGCTCTAGCATTAATTGTTTTCTTTATGAATCATTTTAAGATCAGATGAATAATAACTGAAGGTGACTAGCAGCTCTTCTATGACCTGAATGAAAGGCTTTCAGCAGTCCAAGTATGGTTTAAGGTAATTGTCACTGATAAGTGACACTGCTAGTGCTATCAATAGAGAGGCTGAGAAACATGAAGAGAGGACCTGTCGGGATAAGGGGAGTAAGAGCGCGAAGCATCTGTTGCTATTGCAATGTCTGCTACATGGAAAACGAGAGATGGGCTTCCATGTCATTGACCCAGCTCCCAATATTCATATTCATTTGATAGTATGCACACTTACTGTACAATACTGACTTATTGATGATTAAGAATAATTTGGAGTATATGCAGACACTTGCAAAGCTTCTTGCTGCTTGTGTGATGTAGCTTATAGTTCTCAGACACTGACAATGTTTGGGCTTCATTTAAAATGAATTTTAAATTGTGAAATAAAAATATAATCTTTTTAGCTCAAGCTAGTTCAAGTAAGCCTGAAATATTTCAAAAGTTGAAGTTGTCCAGGAACACGAATATCAAATCAGTTCACCACAAGCTATATTTCCTTGAAATACCTGCTAGTACCATGCCTCTCCCATGCAGAACTTCCCCTTGATGGACTTTGTGTTACACCATGACTCTGGGATATTTTCTGTAGTCAGTAGGAGCAAACAGGAGGGTTACATGGCTCATTTTCCATTTTTCACAGATATGACATCCAAGGTACTTTGGTTTGTTTTCTAGTAGCCTTTGAGCTCTGGGGCATAATTCTAATTTACAGAGATATCTGGTAAGGCATTCCAGCAGCAAAAATATAAAGCCTTTTAATTCTGCAAGAACTGCATTAGGAGCCTTGTGAGAGTCATGAAACGAAAGTCAAGCTTGAGACTTTGATGAGCAATGTTTTTTTTTTTTCTTTTCTGATTGTAAGCAACTCATGATGCTTCTGTTGAAACGTCACCTGAACATAACTCATTATTGAATTACTTAATTTTCCTTTTTAAACAAAAATAAATACCTTGCCCTCTTAGATGAAAGTTTATAAGGAATTTATATGGGACTACAAAGAAGGTCTAGAAATATTGAAAGCTTCTAAGCTTTCAAGGAAAAAAAGAACAGCCTCTTAAACAGTTACTGTGTTAAATCTAATATCATCACAGCTGTGGTCCAACACAGTATTATCAAGCATGATAATGGTGAGGTAAGAAACATATAACATAACTTATTATTTCAAAATTCAAAGCTGCCTCAATCTAACTTTTTATCCATAGCATGAAAGCAGCTCAATACTTTTACATACAGGTGCTAGCAAGATAGTCCTATCTTTGCTCAAATATAGAATTCCCTCTCTACCCCACACCTGCTATTACTCTAAGCTATGGATAATATGTTGTTAGCTCTTGGAAAGAACAGAAATTGACATTTTCTTGGACAGCATTTTGCTGAGAACAGAAGACTCCCTTGAGGTGTCTTGAAAAGTTCAAAAATCAACTAAGAGCATGAGGAATTACATTCATACAAAATTCCTATTTCTCATCTTGTACAAGGAATTTCATACAGGGATTGTCAATAATTTAGTAATTTACAGTAATTGTTATTACTTTAAAATATTTATAGCACAGTCTTTTCTATCCCTGTTCACCATCAGAATTGTGACCACAAGCTGTAAGCATTTTGAAGCATAATATTTACAATCACTAAGGTAAATATATATATCTTTACAGATTGAAAATTAAAGGAGATAAAAAACAAACTCCCCAAAACTCTTGTTTCACTGAGCAGCATCCAACATCTCTGAAACATCCCAGAGACTAATTTTTATTTTTAAATAAAATATTTGGCAAGAAAGTGATGTCTACTATCTGTGGTGTCAACACTGAGATTTCAGGTTTATTCTTCCTGATGGTAATAGAAATATAGTATGAAAATATTTTGAAAATATTTATTTGGAAGGCTAATGTAGTTGTGAAACAAAATATTTTTCCAGTTATAAAGTGTGAAATTATTTTATTGAAACTTAGGGCCTTATTCAGCCAATAATCAAAGCCTTTTTTGATTCTAGTGGAGAATCATCTAAAATCAAATTTCTTCTCTTGCATTAACAAGAATGGCTGCCAAGGCAAAACAGTACTTTTTAGAATAAAAATTTTATTCAGCGATAGACATTTTGGATTTCATGCAGAAAACAGAAAAAAAGTTTCATTAATGTGACATTAATGGCAATTTTTCTCTCTGTGTTGATATTACTGAAAGTAGCAGTGTACTTTCTGGAATGGTATCATGCTATCATCTCTTTTTCAGAGACTGTTAACTTTATCATCAGTTGATTTAATGCAAAACTCAGAGAAATTAGTGCAAGAATGCCTATGAGATTTTTATAAGTTTTGCTATTATGATAATAAATATCCCCTCTGAAATACATAGTATATATATATACTAAATATCATGGATGATTATGAGACAGAGTCATGAAGGGAGATTTCGGACCCATGGCATCTAGCACTGAAGATCTTTCATTTTTAGCTGAATTTAATGCAATACCGCATTTCAGTTATGTGTTCAGTGACATTACCATAGGTAAGAAAAATGGAAAATAGAATGTTGGAATAGAACACCTGGCCACAAGTATATTTACCCACAAATATGTTATTGACTTGAGCGACACCTTTATGACAGCAGTACTGCTGTATGTGTCATTTCCTTTAGAGACTTGTGAACTGAAATTTCTGTTTTACAGATTTGTTGGTTTTTTTTTTAGCTCTTAGCTCTTCTTTTTTTTTGACAAAAAAAATTCAAATTTTGATCGTACAGTGTGACACTATGGTGCTTTTTCTATCCATCTTATGATCACATGTCATATTGCTCTTATTGATGCATAAATCTCCGAAATACTTTTAAGTAATATTGAAATATGACATTTGAAATATTTTTATGACCTGGAATTCAGAGTATTTTTTCTAACTTCCATAGAATACATGAAGTAACAATTAGTGGTAAGACATATACAATAAATCACTGTTCCAAAATCCCAAAGTAACTAATATTTTTCTTTTTAACCCATAGTATGCTAACTAAATGACTATGTACCAAATCAGATCATGTTATATTCTATTTCTTTTCTTTGCGTACCATTATGAAAAAGATAACATTTATGTTAGTGTTAAAGGCTTCTGTAAAGCCTTTTGAATAGTACTCATAATGCATTGAAAGATACACACATGCATGCGCACACACATGTATACATGGAAAATATAATCATAAGTGTTTTCAGTGTAATAGTAACCTTTCCATAGACTTTCCAACTTGACTGGTCTTCCTTGAAGGTCGATTGGGTTTTCAACTCTGTTATCTGCTAGGTGTTTGATGGAGTGGTCCAGATAACAGAAAAGAGAGCAAAGGAAAGAGAATTTTTTGAAGATCAAAAGTGTCTATTCATTTTGTTATCTGACCCTATCTGTTGTCATAGTAACAGGTTTCTTTTAACCTCTGCCATCAGATGATTTGTCTCTATCTACTATGAATTCTGCTTTGACTAAGTAGCTGCTGTAAAGTAAAAGTGGGTGCCATGTTTTCTGGTTTCCTATGGCAATAGTAAGAACTGAAAGACAGAAGATTAATTCTATTTTCCTACTGAGTAATTCAATATCTTCTTTCTTAGAAATACAGAACTATCATCCTAATTTAACCAAATGCATAAGGCTTCCAAATGGTCATATAGTAGTCTCAGTTCTAGGGCTAATATGTATGTATTAGGTCAAAATCCTAAAAGGAACAACACAATTCCTGATTAAGTCAGCAGAACGTGAAGTTAATTATTAAATATTTATTGCTCCCTCCCAAAGCAGGAGTGGATAGTGGATTGCTTAGTCACCAAGGGATTTAGAGGAACTTTTTTTTTTTGCCAGATGTGCTCAATGGCAGGTGACTGTAGCAGTTCCTATTTGCAAGGGCTACAAATTCTCTCCTCCCTGGAGTGACAAAATTATAATCTAAAATATTGATGGACAACACAGGACTTAGAACTTGAATGGAGTCATCACACCTGCTTGTCTGCAATTGTAGAAATCACAACTTATTGTTCATTTCAAAAATAGAACAAACATCACCTTCACCTTACAATTTTTTTCTCCTTTTTCTGCTCTTTTCTTTTTCCCCTTCAGTTTCCTGTGTTTCAGTCTGCTCCAGATTCATATGGCCAACATCAATAGGTAACCTTCTCCACCTTATTTTTGTTAGGTTCTCTGCCCAGTCATTTCTGTCTTTTCTTGTAGTATGGACTTTGAAGCTGTAGCAGCGACTTGTGATATTTAAATATAATTGTATAAATCAGGATACAATTACTAATGATTGGATAGATATACCAATACACAAACAGTTTAAACAACAGGAATACATAAATATGTCATTTAATTGTGATGGTATATTTAGACACAATATATAAGAATTTTATGTAAGTAGGTGAACAACATCACAGTGAAGGAGACAAAGGTGTATGTTGTTGCAGGACAGAGGATTGAAGGAGATTTGGAAGACAAAAAACACATGATGTAGATGGCTGATGACACATCCCTTTGGGAGTCTGGTAAACAGCATTAAAAATCAAGGAAAAGCAAGGAAAATTAGGTAAGAAATAAGCCAATTTCTGTTGCACCTTCTCCCCCAAAGAGGTCTTGAGCCTGATCTTGTGTATACTCAGAGCTACTGAGTATACTCACAGCTAAGGTTATGTGTCAAGATTGAATAATTTTTTAAAGAATTTTAACTATTATCATTACATATAATGACTTAGCTGTTAAGAGTGTGTTGATTGTGAATTAGTTGAGTAAAGTTTTGTGGTAGTGTTTGAATGGCCTTTATTACTACATCAAAATGATCTCTAATATCCTGACATAACCATATAAATGCAGCTATTTAAATATTCAGTTGCAATAAATATCAATTCTTCCCATTATAGTAGCAAATGTTTGCTTCAATTGATTTTGTTTCTGTAGTGCAAGTGACTGAATAGTATATTCAGCACACGCCCTCTCAATTTCTAAACATAATTTTTATGTCCTATAAGCAGCTTCACAAAATGTCAATGGCCTTGATAGACTATCTATCAAATGACATCCCATAATCCAGAACTCAGAATCTCAGTCAATCTAAAAGGCTGAAAGTTTTAAACAGTTTCTCCTCTCTATAATTTATTAAATGTATAAGTAAATGCCTGTAGGTGATATTCATCTGATATAGAAACAATTTTTATGTCTTTTTGCTCATTTCAAAGAACATGAAACTCCAAATAGGAAGAACTCATCTGTATATTAAAAATAAAAAAAATTTGAAGATGACTGAAATGACCATCAATAGACAATTAACGATTGTTAAACCTGTTTATTTATATGGATCTAAATAAGCTGTACTCAATTGACTTACCAAAACACATTACAGTAGTAAATGAGTCTGTGAAAAAGACATCTGTTCAGAGAGATATTTCCAGAAATATGAAAATATAGCAGATTTTTCAGATTGGTTTCCTGGAAACAAACGAACAAACAAACAAACAAAAATTTTAAAGTAAGGGGATCTAAGAATCTGCTTATTATATTTTGAAATTATTACCAAAAAATTATTACCACAAGAATAGATTTCAAAAATTAGGAAGTTTCTACAGGCTTTGAGGTGGTAGAATGGAGAATAGCCTGCAGAAATGAGAGCTGTACCATATTTTCTAATATTAAAATCAGAAAATCCACGTGGAAATGTGTAATGGAGGCATTAATCCATTAGATGTGGATCAGTTCAACCACAGAAGTCACAAGAAACCAATCTTCCTAACTTCTGTAGTTCATAGAATGGTTACAGATGCTATTGATACTTGCAGTTGTGGAAAAATCCTGATTTAGGAGATGCCTAAAGTGAAATATCCTTTGGATGTCAGATGGCTGGGCTGTGATTGAGTGATGTGCAGCTGACTGAGATTGCCAAAGGACGTGCCACAGGGAGGAGGCTCACAGATTAGGCAAAAGTGAGAAATTACGTTGTTATGTGATCTATACAAAGCAAGAGAAAGAAGAGTTTTTTTGTTTGTTTGTTTGTTTGTTTTAGAACCCACTTTGGTTTCTTTAAGTAGAAGAGTTTCTTGAGCTTTATATGCATTTTAGTGGGGTTTTCTGTCAGGAAGACCTTTTGTATGAAGCTAAAGTGACTGACTACCTGTGGCTAGCTCTCCACTGAGTATCAGCTTTCCCAAACATGGGACAGATCATTAGCAATGAACAGCTCACAAAACTCTAGCTGATCAGAACTGTCAACAAATTTTTGTGATCAGTGGACACAATAATGTAGCCGATTAACAATATTAGAACTTCCAACAAACAGGAAATTGTGATTAGAAGTGTTTTGAGTTGCTTTACAGCAGTCACTGGGAATCCACGTGGGAAACTTGCCAGAGAATCTGATCTCCATTTGTTAAGAATAGAAAACACGTAAGTGATACACTTTCTTAAGAGGTATATGCCCATGAATTTTGGGTATTGCAAATCAGTGGCTGGAGTTCAACTTGAAAAACATTAACATTAAAAGAGTTTTAACATAGTTGCTCACTTGATATTAACCTGATCTGAAATTACTTTGATTACTGATCGAACTTATTGTTTACTTACTTTTGTACTTAGTTTGGTGTTATAATGAATATTTGTTATTTAGCAGTGCATTATATCTGTACTAATCTTTTCACTTGCAAAATACTATTGGCTTTTCTGTGGGTGCCTCTTCTGTTCTACAGGCAAATTGATTTCAAGCTTATCTGCAGATTCTACCTGGTCTTGTGATAGATGTCCTGAAGTTTCTGCAATGACTTTGAACTGCACTATTTGCCAAATATCAGACACATGACGATCTGCCATGGGCATATATGATTTATGACAGCTGGAGAGCACGCACACTGTGACTAAGTTCTATAGGCAGGTGTGCAGATAGGAGTGTCCTGAGAGGCAGTTGAAACCCACTTTATTCTTTGACTTTTCTAGGGTTTGCCCTCACCTTAGTAGAAGGTGAGATCAGGTTTAGTGTGTTGGTGCCTGAAGTGTAGCAGAGAAACTTTTCCTCAGTTGAAGGAGAAACATCTACTTGGGACTACTTGTTCTTCAAATTGTCTATCTAACTACTGTAATTACTGCTATCAGATAAGTTCTGATTCAGGATGAGGGATCTCAGTTTTACAAATGCTTATACATGTGTTTAACTTTAAGAATGCAGATAGTTCCATTGTGGTTTACGAAACCAGCCATATGCATGGAGTTATGCATGTGCATAAATGTCAGGATTGCTGCCTAAGGACATAATTTACCAGTAATCTGTAAGAAAAATAAATATCTTCTACAGAGGGCAGAGATTTCTTTCAGAAATACCTTCTTAGGATATTGTTTGTACAGTCATTTTTAGATGAGTTACTTTCAAAAAATACTGGTTAATGGAATTTTCTTTTGAATGTTTTATGGACATTTTTCCTTTTTATTGAGGTATTTTCTGGTGAGAATTTTAAAACAGTTTTCAAAAGACAGTCAAACCCAGCTTCTTCTCTTTAGAGCAGGCACGGGTGGGCCTGGTTCCTTTAGATCTGCAAACTGGGGAATCTATAGGCAGGTCAGATCTCAGGAGAGGAGTTTGTCATATGGAAATGTTTAACGGTCCAGCTTACATTCTGCATAGTCTCTCTTTTATCTTTTCAAGGTTTGAACATGATCCTTTCAAAGCCAGATAACCCAGAAAAATCCTGACGACTGCTTTGCTTACTCCCTGATTCCTATAATCACAGTCCAGAAGGAATAGGTTACTATGACAATATCACTGCCATAGTTTTGTAAAGTATTTTTTTTCCTATTAAAAAAAAAAAATCCTCTCAGTGCTAAAATCCTTTTCTGCTCTGCAAAATGATAGTTGTTGTCATTTTACTTATATTATGATCAAGAAACAAAAGAACCAGAAAAAATATTTTAGTATATGAACAAGTGTTACCTCAAACTATTTACTTAAGCAGAGGAACATGGCTGGAGACATCCATTTAGAAAATACATCTATATGCTAGTGAAGCATCTTTATACAGCTTTTGTTGTTCCTAAATATCCAACATAATAAAAGGGCCATGTTGTTGTGTCCCTTCATTATATTGATAAGATCATCATGAGAGACTACAGACATTAATCCTTTCTTCAGATTAATTTGTGCTTTTGAAAACCTTATGCTCATTAGCAAGTGCCTTCAACAACTGCCATATAGAAGAGAGAGAACCTTCAGACAACAACCACCAGAAGTCAGGGCCAAAATTGTGACATCTTAGGTCTATGTAGTTAATATTTGCTTTTTGTATATTTTTGTAAATGGTGGTAATGCTGTCATGTGTGAGAAGATGTAATTTAAGGTTTTGTATCTTTATGCTTTTATAGGATATTAGTTATAAAGTTATGAAATCCTTTAAGAGGTCTACAACCTCAGTGAGCAAGCTGAGAGGTTAGACCAGTTTTCTGAGGACTTTATCTATTCTGCTCCTGAAATCCTCTAAGGACAGACACCAAACTCTATCTTGCTTGTCTTCGTGCTTCTATAAGCCTCATCAAATCTACCCAGTCCTCTGGGACCAAGATTCCTTTCCTTGTCTTCAGTTTCAACTCTAATTTCAGCCCAACTCATTGCTTTAGTTACTGATGAGAATGCTAATTCTAACAGAAAAATCTTGGCCAACAGTTCTCTCGTGCTTGGTATTCTGCATGTGCTTCATGCTTTGCTGTTCCATGCCCTAATTCTGAATGATAGAGTGCAGGGAACATTTTGAAGATATAGTACAGTATTAGATACAGTAGTATCTAGTATATTGAAGATATAGTACAGTACAAGATACAGTAATTAATTAGTTTTAAATATTTCACTCATGAAGACAGCTGCATTACTAGGATTGCTACATTTTCTCAATTCACAGCAAAACCCACAATACTTGCTACATAAAAGAAAACTGTCAGTGGTTTCTAAAAATAGTTCCTGAAAACAGTAATTTCCTACCAATGCTTTGTCTCCTGTGAGCTGACATTTTGTTGTGATGTGAATCTCATGTTGAAATGTAAGATTGGTTATTCATTAACAATATTATGATGTAAGTAGATAAGAATATGCCTACCTGTTCACAAGCAGAGGATTGTGTCATAATTTGCAATTACATACATATTTTTGTAAATATTTTACAAATTGCACTTCCATAGTAATAAACGATGCTATGAAGGAAGTGGAGTGAGGGCACCCCCCACAGAGCCATAGTTTCTGGTTCTTGAAAGGCACAGAGCCGAAATGGCAACTATATAGTACAAACCTTGTTCCTGCCTAGATGGAATCAAGTCGCAGTTTCATTCTAAAGTTGTCTTATAGCGAAAACATTTTATTTTGCCTACCCATAACTCATTACAGACAGTATAAAATATAACCACTTATAAAATGTAACATGATATAAAAGGTGTTCAAAAGCAGCACAAAATATTTGAGTTTATATCATTATATGCATCCTAAATGATCATAAAGTCTTTGAAAAAAGATGATAGGAAAGAGAAGTCAATGTAAAGTAACCCAGATTTAATTAGGTATTAGACTATGCTGGATTATATATTATGATATAAAGATTATAAGAGACCAGCTTCTAACAGCAAAACATGCTTTTAACAGCTATGAAGAAGACACTGATGAAGTAACAGACAGAAAGAGGTAAAGGATTCACTCTAGCAACCAGCACTTTAGTGTGATTTTTAAAAGATAGTCACTGGCCCTTGGAGACCATAACTCTCTCTCTCTTTTTTTTTCTTTTGTTTTCTTCCCAAGAAACAAGTACAGCATAATGAAAAATCCTCACTTTATATATATTTGAACTCTAGTACGTTTTTCTTGTGAATTTTACTGTACAATTCAGGGACATTTCAGGAGCTATTTTTGCTGTAATACTCCGACAAATTGGTGATAAGCCTGGATAAATACCTACTGAGGAAAACACTGGAGGAGGTAGAAAGCACCATTTGCTCCATAACCAGATAATTCTAAGGTAAGCAAGGGAGCTGGAATCTGGGTATCTGGTACATGCAGGGAGATCAAGGCATGTGGGAAAAAGGGCCGGAAACATATGGGGTGCAGAGACCACATGGGGAGTGGGAGAGCTGGCAGGACAGCTGGTCCCCATATGATACTGAGATCAAATGACTGAGTACTTCAGCATGGCTTAAACAGTTAAGAAGTGTGGAGATGGAACACTCCCTCAAACACAAGAATATGTGTGTATTACTGCTCTAATTAAGTCTCCTTCCCTAAGCATGAATTTCAGGAGGAAAAAACCAACAGAGTCATTGAAATGGTTTCCCTATAAAGACCAGGATTTCCTCTAGCATCCTATAAAAGTCTCTGAAACGGTCTAATCTTTAGAGAAACCATGCAGTTTACAGGTTATGAACTCACTGCTCATATTATAGTTGTTATAATCAGCAAAACAAGTATCATCGAAGACATGGAACTGTGTAGACTTTAATGCATCTTAGTAAGCAAGACACATTCTCAGGGCCTTTGCAGAATCTATGTAATTGCAAATGCTGCCACTACTTCATTTCTCTTGCTATGATTTATGTCTTGTGCTTGTGATCTTCACTGTGTATATGAATGATTGAATATGCTTATATATACTATAATCACATCTTTTTCATGTGATGGAGGCACTGAAGTAGGTGTAGGCATGAGCTATTCCGTTTCAGTACTCAGTAGCTTATAGAATCTGTTGTAGTGTAGTTCAAAACAAAACTGTAATTCAAATCACTCAAAATTTCCCTAAAGCCCTCCCAGTAACTTACTGTTGCATGGAGAATACATGTGGAAAATTTTATCCACAAGATGGGTCAGAAGCTTAGACACCATCATAGAACATGGAACCAGAAAGAAAACAGGTAAATGTAAGTAGATGGGCTGCTGACTTGCCATTACTCTTACTGCTATAAAAATGTTGCCAGTAATGTGATGAGATCAGTCTGACCACAGCTGTCATTGTCTTTAAAAGGCAGTCAGTAAGGTATGGGTGTGTTTTGTTTTTTTTATCATGCCACATCTGCTTTAAAAAATAAATAAATAAAATAAGATTCAGAAGTATTCACTTTTGGAGTGAGAGCAATATGTGAAGGGGATTTTACCTGAAAAAAAAACCACAAAACACATACATACATACATACATATATATATATATGTATATGTATATACTAGAAGTGTAATAAGAGCATTATAAACAAATGATTTTTATTCCTCTGTTTTCAGCCTCATTGGTGAAGATGATATGGTGTTCTAACAATATTAATTCTGGTATCTTTATTGTTCACCCAGATTACTAGTTTTTGCAGGAAGATTTTACCTGCTTTCTAATTACAACATATTAATTTGTCTTCTTGAAACTATGTACTCAGTTGGTATTCAGCTCCCCAGAAGCTGGGGACCAACTGACATAGATTGGTAGTCTGTAGAGAGGGTTGAATCTCCTCAAAATGAGAAAACCTTGGGTTTTATTGGCACAAGCTGTGTCAAGTATGTGAACATATATTTCCGAGGTCTGCAGGGGGAACATAAAATCAGTGAATGTTTTGGGTTGGAAGTGACCTTTAAGATCGTCTAGTTTGAACTCCCTGCTATAGGCAGGGACACCTGCCTCTAGACCAGGTTGCTCAAAGTACCATCAAGCCTGGCCTTCAATGCTTCCAGGGAGGGGGCATCCACGGTGTAATTGAGCAGCCTGTTTCCTCACCTTCACAGTAAAGAATTTCTTCCTAATATCTAGTCTAAATCTACTCTCTTACAGTTTAAAACCATTTTTTCTTGTCCTGTCACTACATGCCCTTATAAAAAGTCCCCCCCAGCTTTCCTGCAGGCTCCCTTCAGGTACTGGAAGGCTGCTATAAATTCCCCCCCAGAACCTTCTCTAAGCTTAAGAGCAATTTCAGCCAGTCTTTGAAGGGGGACGGTTTCAGATCTTTTAATATCCAGCCTGTGTTTTAGGTAGGTTGGCTCCTCCAACTATGGGGTGACTTACCATGGATCTGAGTTTACTGGAGGCTACCTTCCCTAGAGAATGGGTGATCTAGATGATTATTCATGTTAGTTAATAGCTTCACACTACATAGTTGAATATTTCTGATTTGCACAAGTTTAAAATTGCAAATAAAGTGCTTAGAAGACATCTATTCATACCATACAAGTCTTGCATTTCAACATATCCAACAAAATATCTGAACATCTAAGGAAAAGTATCAAAATACCTGACATTAGATACCAGCATCCTGGATTGAAATTAAAATGAGTCTTTAAAATCCACTCACTAGGTATTTTCAACTGTCTCTCTCTTGGATTAAAAACTCAAGTTATCAGGTCTAGAATACTGGTTTCAGAGAAACTTGCCCTATACATTCTTCTCCGTACTTGTTGCCAAAGGCAGGGATCCAGAGAATAAGAGATTTTTTTGTCTGATAGGCTTGACCTCTGTGAAGTAGAAGAATAATAGTTTGTTTCCCTTTAGGTTGAGAGATAACATGTTACTCATGATATGAGGTTGCCAGGAAAAAAAAAAAAAAAAAAAAAAGACAGCAGTCAGTGATGGACAGAAGATCAAAACTATGATCTGATATTGTCTCTCTCAGAAGATGGTTCCTTCTGTTATTAAATACTTGGATAAGGTGAGCAAGGAAGAAGGGGGTGATAAATATGTGGGTATTTGGTATGACATGTGATGTTTCAAAAGTCAATAATTTTATCTCTATTCTGCCTTTTCACACCATGACTTCATGAACCTTAAGACAGAGGAATAACTTTGGGCTTCTAAGACTTCCTGAATCAGAGTTCTCCTTACCTGTGATCAGAAGTGTAATCTTTCCAGGGTTGGAACTTAGGGAAATTTTACAAGAAACATCAGAATACCCTAAAATGTTTGTAAACCTTCACTGGCATATTGATTAAACACTTTTTGGAAAAGGCACGTGGCAGAGGTGTATGGCTGGGAGGCTGGTGAAATGATTTTCAGCAATTAAAAAAGAATATTTATTTCAGAGAATACAAAACAACAACAACAACAACACAAACAAATAACAACAACAACAAAACATTTGTCTTCCTGGGCACAGGTTATTTATTCTATGGTTTATTACCACTATAAAACCATTAAAAAAATGAATATCTCCATGTTTCTACCTAAAGTTACCCACTAATCCCCATTCTATTCTCTGCAATTTCATTTTTAAAATATACATTTTAATTTTAATTTTAGTTTAATATTTTTATATATATTAAATCTTCTGATTTTCTGTAGCCTTGAAATAATGGCATCTAACGCAGCTTCTTACTGGTTTATTGGAAAAGAGAAATCGAACCCCCAAAGCCAATAATTAAATGAACAAACTTCACTTTTGATTGTTGTGTCTTAACAACATTGACAATGTATTTCTATTTGTGACACCAGCTTGTCTAGAAATTCTGGCCACTGCACACTGAGAGATTTCTTGTTAATTTTACTGGCTACATGACATACATACCTGCTAGAAAAGATCTGGGATTCAGTGCAGATATAATCAAAGGAAGATATTACCAGTTACACTGCTAGCTGAAGTGATTGAGAAATAATTATATTATCAGAAGGAAAGATAAACCTTTATTAAAATGTCATGTAATTTTTTTAAAAAAAGTACTTATGGACTTATCAAAATGTATGCGTACATACATATATTATGTGCTTTAGTAATTCCTGAAAAAAGAATAAAAGCCAAAAACAACAGATATTTCTGATGTACTATTAACACAATTTTGTATCATTGGAAAAACTGTTCTGTCGTGTCCTTTTTTTAAAGCATCCTAATGCTATTTTAACAAGTTTGATATTTCATTTGAAGGAAAAATAATAGAGTGTTTTCTTTGTATTGATTGAAGAAATATAGTGCTTATTTTTTGCTTGGTTTTCTAGTAGTTATTCAATAGGTTAAAGGGCAATACCATCTGTTTCCTAACAGGACATTTTGTGTAAGATTTGCAAGTCCTACAGGTACCTTTAAGCATGGATAAATATGCACTCATGGTTTCAGCTGGATAGTTTTTCACCACCAAAGGATGATTACGTTGTGTGCCTTGAGACATAAGCTATAATATATTTCCTGTCCTTTTATTGCATTTTGGAATCATAAACAATGACTGTTTGGCTCAAAGCCATTTATTCAGCCCAAAAAGACATTATTTGCACAACAAAAATCAATAAAAATGTTACTAGGTCTGGCTGGATACTTTGCTTAACTGTGATATTTGTCTGTCACTGATGGCATGCCATCTCTCGTAGGAGACTGGGGCCAAAACAGAGCTATTGATCCAGTCATCAGTGATGGATACTGGCATTTGGAATGGGCTGCTGCAGAGAATCTCGATTAAAAAAATATTTCTATGTTTTGCCTGCAGCAGAGTCAAGATAACCCGAACGAGGAGATTTTCTCTTTAATATTGGGTTTCTCCTCTTGTGGTTGTTAAATGCTCTGGACCAAAGTTCATTATTGAAAGAATTAAGTCAATCTATGTTTAGCCAAAGGCTTTGACATCATATCAAGCTCTCCTGATTTAGACACAAGCTAGTTGTCCTTTTCATCACCCTAAAAGCGTAGGGGAAGTGTTTTATATACACTGGTGTTAGAAGTGATATGCTGGGGTGTGCTTACACTTTTTTTTTCCTATTGTAAAACATCAAATTATGTCTGAGAAAAACAAGACAAAATCTCGTTCTCACACACTGTTATAAAACACTGACCTATCCTTTCAGGCACTGAGAACTCTCTGCTTTTGATTTGTCAAAAGTTTAAGGTATTCAAAAAAAAAAAAAAGTTTAAGGTATTCAAAACTTAGAAACTCCTAGTGTTTGACTTTAGGTTACTTAATTATGAAACGTCACTGAAGCTACTTAGGAAAATACGTTGCTGCTAAAATGTAAGAAACTTTTGGCCTACAATCACTACAATCACTGACATTTGCATGTTGATATTTTAAAATCTGTTTTTTTTTTCCACCACATTTTCCAATGTTTTAAATTTACATCAATTAGGAAAAGAAAAGGGAATTAAGTTGCTGCCTAAATTGCTCTTTTAGTAGCATCTTCAAATGCAAGTTGTGCAGATTCTTTTAGTTTAATTCCTTTTCTCTCAGAGATCAGAACTCTCTCACAAAGCATGGTCATACAAATATTTTAGGAGTGACTAAGAGCAGATAAACTTCCTAGAAATAGTTCATTCATAGCATAGAGAGGGACTTAGGAGTAATGAATAACTTTACTCAGTTCAGCTGATTTGTATGTTACAGCTTTAGCTCTGAATATCTTACAGGCACCAGAGTAGCCACTCTGATTTTAGCAGATCTATTTGAACTGCATATAATCAAGCATATATGAAAGCAGTTTTTGGATTGTAATCATCAGAAAGCAGCCAGTGAGCTGTCGCAATGCAATTTTCAAAGCACTGAGCACATTTTGAAAGACTCACCCTTCCTTATTATACTGATAATTAAGAGTTCTCTTCCTTATTATACTGATAATTAAGAAAATGAAATTTTTATGTAAACTAAACTCCTATGTAATAACAAAGTTGTATCAAGCATTATTATTCCTCCAAATGTAACTTGAGAACTTTGTTGGTTAGAATGGCTAACAGAGCAACTTGGGTTGGTTTGAAAGAAGTTTGTACAAGTTGTTTGTTTTTCTTTTAAATTTCTCTTAATTATAGTTCTCAACCAGAGGATGAAATACTGGGAAGAATTATACAAAACTACACAACATCTACAAACCAGTAATTTTCAACCAAGAGTTTATGGAAGGGAAAATCATGAGTAATAACATGTTCAGCCTTCATATGAAGGAACACTTTCTATATATTTATAAAGTGATTAGAGGTAGAACATCTAAACCATCATATCTATGTTTGTTATTGCAAGTTATCATTTAGGCTGTCTTTTTAGCTTTCTAGAAACACCAGGAGAAATTAAACATTTATTTTAGATAGTGGAAAAGATGGCAAAAGAAAAAGAAAACTGCACTGACTGGGATTTTAATGTGAACTTTCAATGTCTGTTGACTGCCGATTACTCAGAGATGGCTGTTGAGCGCAAATTTTATGAAGTGAAGTTTGCACTATGACTTGCTATATAGGCATTCCATCCATGCCCTATCAAAATAAGAAGCACAAAAAAAGCTGGCACACAGCTTGTACTCTGAGATCTTCCAACTCCCTTACCATCTTAACCTACTTGTTATTATCTTGTTACAAAAAAAAAAAAAAGAAAAAAAAAAAGACTTTCTACTAGCATAATTTTAGGAATGATAAATAATTCTAATCTTCTTAGTATGTCTTGCATAGATAACACAGTTGCAGTAAAACAGTCTATATCATCTGAAGGCATTTTCACATAGAAGTAGTTTGGTTTGGATGAGAATTCCATGCTTAAACACAAAGTTTTTTGGGAACGTGTTCTTCACTGTCATGATTACTTTCTTGCTAGAATTTTTGAAGTAAAATCAGATTTAATGCATTTTTTTTTAACCACCATTATGACAAACTTTCCAGGACAGAAACTGTAGATGAAACTACAATTCTTGGCAAAATTTCTTGGCAAAAAATTCTTAGCAAAATTCTTGGCAAAGCTGTTTTCATTCTTTCTTAAATGGAAACTGAAAATTACCAACATTAGGACTCTAGGTTATGACGATAATGAATTATATGCATTTATGAGCAGAGAATGAAATGTTTTCCATATTCACTTATATAAGTAATTAATATATATTTTGAATATGACACTGTAGATGTCTAAACATTTTTGCATTCGTTGTTTTTAGAAATGTCCATAATTATTTAGATTATTTTATTAGAATATTTGGCTAACTGTGAAGACTAAAGTAAAAAAATCATGTGTAGGTTCATTTCTTAAAATGGAAATCTATTCTAGTGTAATAAAGCCAGTGAATTAACTTTATCCAAACTAAGATGTTCAGTGAACTGAAATTTCTCTTGTAAAGCAATAAGACCTTTGATGGTAGCTAATATTTTTCTCTGTTTTCAGTGACAGGAGAATTGTTCTGCCAAAAAAAAAAAAAAAAAAAAAAAAAAAAAAAAGTTGAAGTGCTTTAGGTGAGTGTTATATATAGATTATGCTTAAGGAATCCAAATAGGAATTGTAGCACATGGTAAAGATTTAGTAAATACTTTTCTAGTCCAAAATCAATGCCATTGATTGTCATTAAAGTGGCAAGCTAAAAACAATGAAGTGGTTTCTAATTTTCAGGCTTCTGCTGGAGTCTGCTCTATCTCTTCTTTTTTCCAGTTAAGAGCATCATTAAATGGTAAGAGCAAACAGCATATTGAGAGGCCAAGTGTTTTATTAATTCATCATCAGAATTATCTTAGCACATTAATATTAATAGCTTCAAATTGGATTTCATTTAGGAGGTGAAATAAATATGCTGATAGTAAAAGCCTACATAGCCAATGAATCTTTTGAAATGGCTTATACAAAGCAATGCTCAAAACCAGATTTGATAAGTTATGCTGACTTCCTTTAGGGGAATTTTTCAGGTAGAATTTCATTCTAATCTGGAATTCACAGAAATTTTTAACTTTTGAAGAGGGCTCATCTCTTCTGAAAGGTTTTTTTTTCTTAAATCACTGAGGCAGAAGTGGACATGCATCTCTTTATCTGACACTTTTCTTATTCCCTGACTGGAGTAGACTATCACACCTAAAAAGCTTATGTTTTGTTCTTCGTATGTGTGTGGTTACATATCTCAGAGCATTATTTATATACCTACTTGCTTTGAATTACAACTAGGTGTATATTTTTTGTCTTTTCATTATAAAAATTTCTAGACCCTTAAAGTCATAAATTTATTTTGTAACTGTTTGCAGGGAGAAGTATTATGCCTAAGAACATGAAGTGTCCCCATTTGCAAGGATGCCACATGGCCAAAAAAGGAGATAAGAGAAAGATTAAAAATGATACTATAGCTTTCAGTTGGCTAAAGTATCAAAAAGGACACCAAATACTTCCTTATCATGTGAGTCAACAGTGATAGCTCAGGGCTTCCCTCTCCCTTCTCTCATCCTATAAACCGATGCTTTCAATACTTTCATCTTGCTAATGCTAATACATTGGCTAATACTACTGTTCATTTTCTAGTCTGAGAAAAATGAGCACATGGGAGGAAAATGCTCAGTCTTTTGCATACGTGTATTTTAAATAAGGTGCTACCACTGCATCATATCCAATTCAATCTTTTTGCAAGAATGACAGATTCAGGCAAGACAAGGAAAGTTTGCAGTTGCATTCACTATTCAGTTAATTCCTGCTACTTGTGGCTTTAGGGACATGCACTTCTGTTTCTTAAGGATCTTTATCACATGGAGATGACCAAGTCACAGTACCTTTCAGTCATTCAAAGAGCCTGCCCTTGTTGCCAAGGCAGCCACAAGGCTTCCTGATTTCTGAATGATTGTTATTGCAAGCTGGGAGACATTTGTCAGGCACAAAAAGAGCATGTTCCTAGGAGTCTAGTAACTAAAACCACTAAATATTGTGGTATTTATTGTACTATGTAGCAAAAAATTAATTTTTCTGTTCTTCAGTCCTTCTCAAGAGAGAAGGAGCCACTTCAGTGCACCAGTGAAAATGTAACATTGCACAGAAAACTGAAGTCACATTTAGAGTCGAATACATTCTCTGTAGTGGGTTTCACTTTGTGACCAGTATTTAGGGACTGTAGAGTCACCTCTGAACTGGCATTGAAGACTTGCTAGTTGGAATTTGCTAGTACAAGAGTCCACTGGTGTATATAATTTTCTGTATGGAAGTTAGGGATTTGGGGTATTTTCTTGCTTATCCACCATGCAGTTTATGTGAGCAGAGATGGGAAACATAGGCAGAGGAGTAATCAGATGCTCTTTCTTGAAGCTGTAGCAAGGATAGCAGAACATCAGAGCAACTAAAGGAAGCTGAAGAGCATGACTCAATTCATGCATCTCTAGCCTAGACTATTTCAGTTCTGTGTAATAACATGTGTTTACATTTTTATGAAGTCCAGCTAAAGTAAATATGTTCTTTTGATGTTTCTATATTGATTGAAACTGTTTCATTTAAATAGGAGAATAGGAGGAAAGCAATTGTGATCAAAAGAGAGAACATCCAGCCCCATACTTTGTCTCCTTCCAGGCAAATGATTGTAAAACTGCCCCAAAGAGGAGACTGGTACTTAGGAGAAATGTACTTGAGCATCCTGCCTTCATCTTGCAAGCTCTTCTACCATAATAGATATGAATGAAGGCTGAGGTGTGACTAAATAGATTTTACCACCACAAGGAGAGGAAGCTCTGGCAGCTACAAATTTGCCCGTGACAAGGTGTGGCTGCCTATCTTAACCTTTAATTTAACTAGCAGAGAGATTTTGTCCCCTCTGTAACAGTCTGGGGTGTTACTTGTATATCCATAGATCAGTTGGTTTTTTTTCACTTAATTATTATTATTTTTTTTTTATGGCTGAAGGTACTACATATTCCTCAAGAAAAATAAGAGAGAAGAATGAAGAAATGTTAGTTGTTGGAACTGATGCTAGTAAACAATAGTTTGCAATCTGAATTGATCCAAAGCCTGAATCTCACTTCAAAAACTTAGCTTTATATATTGCATGAACATTTTGTCAAGAGTTTAGTTCAGCAAACAGCTACAGTGTAGAGGAGAAAATGGAACAACTATTTCCATGTATGATAAGTGTTAAACAGGAATGGAGAGGCATCCATGAGGGAGTTTTTCTTCCCCCTCTTTTACCACTAGAAACATACAAGGAGATTACTCTTGTGGTTGTGGCCGTGGACTGAGAATTGCAACATGATTCCTGGCAGTGCAGCAGATTTGTTGTCTATTCACTTAATTTGTTCATGTTTTGGATCCCAACTGACCTTACAGAATGATTCTTTCTTTAATGCAACCACAATGAAGATGCTTTCTGTAATGTTTGTGAGAGGCTTTGAATCACTGGTGAACAAAACTGGTTCAAGACCCTTGAGATGTTTAAATTATATAAGTTTTATGTAAGTCATCTTTGTCACCTCAGAATATCTGGGCTATTCCCCACCAACAAACTAGACTTGTAGCATGCAGACTTTCATAAGTGATAATGAAATTGTGCATTCAAAACATTTATCTGCCAGTCTGTGCTGGCTTAAGCCTCAAATATTGTTCTCAAGCTAGCACTCCTGAAATTTATTATGAACTTAAAAGAACTTCCCAACAGCCTGCCATTAATACTAGAAAAAGAATGTACAACAGGGACTGCCATTTAGGCCACCATTTGGAACATTTAGGAGCTACTGCCTGGAGTTGATGTCCAGAATAATGAGGCTGACATTAAGAAGAGCCACCCAGCAAGCAGAGGCAGAAGTAATCTAATTATTGCTTCTTTCTTTCAGACTTCTCCACCTCTATCTTTCCCTGGCTTTCCTCCAAAATAAATTACTCTAATTGTAGCAAAAAACTGGAATTGAGAAGAGTTATTCTGTCTAGTTTGTGAACTGGTATTTTCAAGTTTCCTTAATGACTAATATAATTGAGAGGTTATTATCAAAATATGCAGAGTCCAGACTGTATTAAAGCTCTCTTGGTACCTGGTTTATTATCTGTTACAGTTCAGCCAAACCAAACCCAGCATGTTCAAGTAGATAATCTCTTGATTCTTACTTTTTGGTGTTTGTTAACCATAGCACAGCACAGAGTCACAGAGCTAGTTGGATGTTATTGACTGTCTTCCATGCTGCTGATCAGTGCAACAGCAATCCATGAAAATCAAGAGGCTCTTTTTTTGTCCATTGCTCTTTTCCTGAGGCAGACAACAAATGACCAGTTGTCTATGAAGCTATAAATAAGACTGGCCATGTCTTGTCCTCTCTTTAGTCACACGAGCTCCTCTTTTGTATGACATTTTTATTCTCCCTTCCATTCTTCATTTTTTCACCAAAGTAATGCAACACCCTCAGAGTCAGAAAGAAAATCCGTTATACTGTTTATACAAAAGCAGATAGTGCTAGGAAGTTTCTCAGAGCAGTAATTTTTCAACAGTGTGTCTGAAACTCTGTTTGTACACTTAATGTACAATAAGTGGTTCCTGCTCCTCCTCCTTGAGGAAGTTGGAATCATAAAATCATAGAATTAATCATAGAGTTGTAGAATAAATTGTGCATGTTTTCCACATTTTTAATAGAAATTCAGTACCTGCCATCAGAGAAAATCCGAATAACTGACAAAAAACATAAAGGGATTACAATTTTATGAGGACTAAGGAAAGTAAAACTGTTTGACAGAGGAAGTGACTCCCATTCATATGACTTAGATCTTTAAAATATACAGGCCTATATGAATACCTCCATAAACTGGAGAGCAGAGATAAAAGTTTCCCTCTGAAAAACTCTCAATTTAAATCTCAAATACTGAACGTATAATTTAGATGTATATGTTGAGATTTCTTTCCAGATTAAGAGTCATTGCACAGTTTATGGATGCTGGCACTGACAGGGCTAAAATTCTCTGCAGATGCCTTTTGTTTTGAAAAACAAGGCTCTGTATTTCACACATAGGTCCCCACTTCAGAAATATTCAATCTGTTTCTCATTAGCATGTTGATGGTTTGATACATTTTGTCTGCCAAGCAGAAATTAATGAGTTAGATGTCAAACTGACTACTCCAGCCTCATGGTCAAATGTAGTTGAGTGTACACTGTTGTGACATAATCAAATCTCCTTCAGGCCATAGAGACTGACAATAAAAGAAAATAGGAAAACCATCATATACAAATGATTATAAAAATTTATGCTAATTTATGCTCTCAAACAATTGATTAGATGATTAGGTTAGATTCACAGCTCTGTAGTTTCCTATATTCTTGTGCTCTTTTTGTAGATGGGTATAACACTTGACAGCTTCCACTCCCCAGATTCCCATGACCTTTAAGAACGGTAAGCTGTATGCCCACTGATTTCTTGAGAACTCAGGAGTGAATCTTGTCAAGCCCCATGGACTTATGAAGGTGGAATTTTTAAAGCTGTTTTCTTATAATACTGGTGACCAGAGATGGATAATTATTAGTCCTGCAATCCTGGTCCTCTAGCTCTGAGCTCCAGGCAGCCCAAGATCTACTGTTACTACTAATTATTGAGGCAAAAAAAACATTTAATGTCTCCTTACTTCTCAGATGACTATCCTCTCCAGTTATCAGTGACCTTCAACCTCCTCTTGCTATTGACATACTTGAAAAGCCTTTTTGTTGTCTGACACCATAGTGGTCAGTGTAAATTCCAGTTTGCGTTCTCTTTTCTTATTTTCTCCCTGGCGATGCAAACTTCAGCTCTGTACTATCCATATGAGCCAATATCCATATGACTCACTTGCAGTGGGTCTTTTTCCTGTCCTTGTTCAGTCATGCTTCTGCCCTGCTAGCTTGACATGTGGCAGAGCAGTATTGCTGACTCTTGGGCTTTGAAACCAACTCTTGTGAACACCTAAACCCTCTAAAATAGATTCCCAAGGAATCCTGAAATTCTCAAGGAATACTGCTCACTGAGAAAACTTAAAATTGGCCCATTTACAGTCCAACATATGTCTGGGAATGTTTCCATTCTGTTTCTCAAACAAACGTATTTACAGAAAGTAATCAGATCCTCTCCCAGCTTCTGTTTCACTAATGTCTTCTGTTAAGATTCATTCTCTAAATCCCTTCCCATCTGAGTAAGCTGGTTTTACGTTGACTTTATCCTTCTAAACATTGCCAATTAGAACTGAGCTTGAAATTCTAATGAATCTTAATAAAGACTACAGAACATAATTAATATTTTCTTATCTTTATTTAAAATATCTCACCTGATGCCTCTTGGAATTGAATTGTTCATGGGTATATGCATTTACATTGTTTAATCATTGAGAGATATTTCCAGTCCTCTTTTCTTTTTTTAGCTGCATTCTCTAGCAAGGGTTCTTCTAATTTGTCCATAAGCAATTGTGATTTAACACTTTGCCTTAATAAGACTTAATAATATTCTCCAATTATTACTGCAGAATTCTTGATCTTCCTAAACATTGGAAATGGACTGCAAGTGTGATATCTGAAAGTTATATAAAAATGCAGTTAGTCCTTTCACTGAGATGGCTAGTAGTCATATTAGTGCTAATTTTTATAGGAAGGATATATTTTTACGCTTCAGAAATGAGGTCTGCTCATGTATTTTTACACTCCTATGAAATGCATTCTCAAAATCTGCAAGAATAACTGTCAAGTAAGAAGTAGAGCTAAATATAGTAGCTGGCAAAGCAAAAATAAAAACAAAACAAATGAACAACAACAACCAACAAAAACCAACAATGCACAATTATTGTGCTGAAACATTAGATTGATGCATTCACAAAACTCAGAAAGAAATGTCAGAGGAAAAATACCCAACTGATTGTTTTGCAAATCTATCGTGCAAACTACAGAAACCTTGCATTGAGCAGCAGATGTGAAGAAAATGATCGAGAGACTCCATATGCTAAAAGAAGAACATTATTTAAATACCAGCAGAAGATGTCTAGAGACTTTCATAATCTATATGACCAACTAAGGAGATGAGAAAACGGATGATTCAGGTAAACTCATGTAGCATCCTATAAATATTCAGCTAAGCAAAGCCATTGCAATTTTAAATGTTTTCTTCTAATAAATAAATAAATAAATAAATAAAGTAGAAGAGATGTGTCAAGACTTATCAACAGCAGGGCGAATCGATACCATCATTTTGTTAACTTGCTTAATAACACAATCGCTGTCATAAATAGATTGAAAACTTCAAGCAGCAGAAATAGACTGGCTGCCATATTTTAAATGTTTTTATTTAAGACGTGTGATAGATTGAAAGATAAAGTTCTATTACGAATGGAAGGAAAAATGGTCAAATTCTGTATGTCCGCTTCTGTTTTCCGTGGAGGTAGGTTGTGAGACAAAGAGATGAACGTGGGGAAGTTGGCAGAGGACATTTGGAATTGCACCAAGCCAAGTACCACACCTTACATTTAGCTTTTCTGAAGGTAATTAGTTTTACATAAGCTCCCTTTTCAATCCTACTAAGGTTCCTCTGGATGACATCCCTTCCTTCTTTCATATCAACATGGTTGTATGGTTGCACATACAAACTTGCTGAGGGTATACTAGATCTGATCAATTATGTCATTAGTATAGATGTTGTAACACTACAGTGTGATAGTAAGTGCAGCAATAATAGTGGAGTGGCAAAGTCTTTGACTACATCAAATGATCACAAGCCCAAAGGCAGCAGCTATGGACACACACACACAGGAAAAAAAAAATGAAATTAGGCTACTTACCTTTGGCTCCATCCCTTTCAATCACTAAGGTGCATATACAAGGGTTTTGTTTCAAGGTAAAAACAAAACAAAACAGAAAAACGTGTTCAATAAAGCAGAATATTATAAGATTAATCAATTAGAATTTACAGTAACTCAGTGGCTGTATCAAATATCATCAACAATAAGAGAATAAATATTTAGCCAGAAGGGAAAAAATTAGCTGTGGTCCTTGCAAACTTCATTTATTTATTGAACTTGATTTGTCAAGTGTTTTATGCATCTAGAACAAGAGTCAGGCTTTGAGTAGTACCTGACTCAGTGGCATAAGGGGATTATGCTGCAGTACTGTATTTGTTCTTCCTTACTCTTTGAAGAGGCAAGTCTTTTAGACATTTCATTTCACTTGCTGTCTTAACAGCATAAACTTAGGTCTTTTCGTAGCAAAGCACACACATAAAATGTAGTCAGTTGGAATAGCTAAGGCTATTCCATGTAGATCTTCAGCATGTTAATTCTAACTGCAGTCTACAAGGTAGAAATTCAAGGTTAAATATAATTAAGTGTTGTCCTGAAGATAGTTGATTTTAGATTATATTTTGACTGCCTTCTCATATCAGAACTCTTTCTGTTGTGTCTTAGTACTTCTGTATGGAAAGAGTGGAAAGTTCTGGTCAAGATTTGAATGCAGTGTTATGCTGAAAAAAGATACATACACAACTTGGCAGCTATTTTGAATCTTCCAGAACTGCTCTCTAGAAAGCACAAGTTTTGTTAGAACAATATTTATTAGATAGTAAGTATTCTAGAGTAACAAGCTCAGAAACTGCTATAAGGGTGCCTAAAAACTTTTGTAATGAGTACAAAAGGTTATTAAAGACAAAAGAATGTAATGTGTCAGTACAATCCCCAACAGAAGTAACTGGCAATCAATTGAAAAAAAGAAATATCTTACAACGTATCTAGGACCATCATCAAGTTGAAAGGAAACTAGAGATAGGGGAATAGTCTTATTTACTTGCAGTATTATACTGAATGTGGAATGTACAACAAGGGAAGAATTGTTTTCAGAGCATTCTCAATGCAATTTAAGATGTTGAAAATTGGAAAGTGAACAGAATCTGGAACACTGAAGAGAAAAATGGACATTAGAGGATTGACAAAAATCTGGTATGCAGAAGAAATTGGACCAGATGACAATGAGGTTCTGGACAGACATATTCCTGATGAGTTAAAAGTATACGTTTAGGTAGCTGGAATCATTTCTGAATCTAAATAATCCACAAACAAAAAATCTGTTGAAATTCTGTTGAAATTCTCTGTAATTGATAAGATAAAAAGAAAACAATTCAAATGCTAAAACTCTGTACAATTAAAAAAAAAAAAAAAGAAACAGCAAATCTAAAGAAAATACCCTTGTTTATTTTCAGGCACAAGCAGAGTTCAAAGAAGTCTCAATATTTTTAAGAACTGTAGAAATATACTGAAACTGAACAAATACTTTGTTATGAATAATTTATTTTTTATACTCATAGTTCTGGTAATGGCCCTTTAAAATTCAATCAGACTCCTAGTTTTGGGAGTCTGGGCATCCAAATTTCAATTCAAAAGCTGTATTACCAAGTAAGAGAATAGTACCTAGAATACTTGCTAGTGACAATTCAAATAAGAAGGTGAATTTTGTGCATCACTGCAATTTTTAATGCACTTGAAACAGAACAAAACACAACAAAAACATTTTCTTCCGTAATCCCATTTAGACCTAAATATTGTCCACTTTCTTGCATTAATTCCTGCATTTGAGATCTATCTATCCATGTTGACTGATGTATCAGGGACTTCTTACAAAGCACATTGTATTTTATTTTCTTTTTCAGTATAGTGAAGTACACAGATCCAGAATGATAAACACTATGTCTGACCATTGTTTCTAACTAGATAAATGAATGGATATTTTATTTAATTTTCTAATAGTAGACTACCAATGTGCAACAATGAAGCCATGCAACTCTTCAGCATCTTTTAACTTTGAACACCAGATGATTAAGCATCTCTTTCAGTCTTAGTCTTTTTCTCATTGAAGGGACTGATTATTTTTAGAGTAAACAAATTTCAAAGATGACATACCCAATTAACTGCCAGTAGTATTTTGTTTATTTTTTAAGTGGAAAGCATTTTATTTAGAATCCTCCTACTTTCTAACTCTGTAGCAGATATTTGACAATTTTTCTTTATTGTAGATATTATTTCTTTTTGAGTTTCTGACTTGCACATATGATAATTTTAAAAACATGAACTTCAGTAATAAAAAAATATGTACTTACAGTATTAGATTAGATTAGATTAAATTCCTGTCTAACAGGAAGAATTTCCACAATGTTCTTAGTGAATTAAGTAGTCACAAAATGTGAACATGAGTGATGTTTGACCTTCAGGACTTTGCACAATCATTGCTGTAACTGTACTCAGCAATTGCAAATTTTTCCCCCCCCTGTGGTGGGAGTGAAAAGCAGACACTAGAAAGCTAAGCAAGGAGAAGCAAAGGGCTTGGATAAGATATGAGAAAGACACATGCATATCTATTACTGCAAGAGGTAGTCTGTAGTACACTGAAGTTGAGGTCTGAAGAAGAGGCCCCAAGGGACTTCTAATTCATCCAAATGAGATTAACTGAAGTAAGATTTGTGGTCATTCCATCTTGTGAATTCAGGTTGCTCAGTTTTCAGATCCAACTGTTTACATGTGGTATGCATCTAGAAAGAAAGGAACACTGCATAAAACCAGTGCTGTTTGGGGGTTTGCATAGCAGTCAACCATTTTGTTATAGTGATGCATTTGCAAAATGTTATTAGAAATTTTCTATAGCTGGGAAAACTTACACCAAGACCCTTAAACATAGTTTCATTGTAAGGTCCAGTTTTCCAAGCAAACCAGAAATAGTTAACTATAAGGAGTTATCAATGGAGAGTAACAAAAATGTTCCTTTCATCCCAAGATCTGTCACACTAAGACTCCCTTCTTTTTCTAACTAGAGGATATAATGGAAAAATATAGTTACTTCCCATAAAAACTTGCAAAAAATAGGAGGACAGGAAATAATAAAATACTGGAAAGTTATGTCAATGGAAATACCATGCAGCTCTGCCACATTGGAGGAGGACAAAATTTTTTTGATGTTTCTTTCCTCTGTTGCTAAAGACCCTGACCTGAATTCTGTACTTACTTTGAGCCACTGAGAGTTAACTTCACAAACAACATTATATCTTCTCCTAGAAGCTTCCTTCCAAGTTATAGCAAGCTTGTTCATAAAGACCTCATGACATAGGAATCTCACATCTTCTCTATGCCTCTCCATTTTGCTTGGAAAGGACCAGGGTACTGATGTATATTCAAGCATCTAGGATGCTGTCTGTTAAGCACATAGGAGATAAACTTGTATGTGTGCTATAGAAAGTCTTGAAGCACACATTGCAACATAGGATGGAAAAGGAATGAGTAAACTGAATGAAGCTAAGAAAAAAATGTGCTAACATTTCAGCTGAGACACTCTAAGGATGGTTGGACTTTTCTATGAATACTTCACAACATCACTGAATCACAGAATCCCTAAGGTTGGAAGAGAACTCTAAAGAATCATCTAGTTCAGATCCTTTGCATAAGCTTGGATAACCAAAACTAGGATGAGTTGCAAAGCACCGTTCTGAGTTGCAATTTGGCTGTTTCCAATGTTGGAGAATCCACAACTGCTCTGGGCAGGGTGTTCCAGTGAATGATCATCTTCACAGTAAAACAGTTTTTCCTAATGTTAAAGTAGAAGTTCCAGTATTTCAGTTTATGCCTCTTAGGTTTTCACTGTGTACCACTGTAAAGAGTCTGATCCTGTCATCTTTACATCAGGTATCTATTCACATTTATTAAGATCCCCTTTGTAAGAGGCTTTTTCAATGCTATACAAACCCAGCCTCTTCAGCTTCTCTTCACACATCAGATCATTTTCAAGGTGCTTGTCTGGACTTCCTCCAGTACATGCATAACTTTTTTGTACTGGGGAGCTCAGTGCCATACACATTACTCCAGATGTCTTCTCACTAGTGTTGAGTGTAGTGGAATGATAACTTCCCTTAATTTGATGGTGTTGATTTTCCTAGTGCAGCCTTGGTGCTGTTCACCATATTTGCTGCAACACAATGCTGGCTCATGTTCCACCATGACTAGTGCCCACCAGACCCCCAGAATAATTTCTGCAGTTATTTTCTATTTGGTTGCCCTCCAACCTGTTTAGGTTTCTTTGCGTGGCAGCACAAACATCTGGTATATTATTTCCAGTTCTTTTTTTTTCCATAAGCTTGCTGAGAGTACATTCTGTCCTTCATCCAGATCATTAATAAGGCTGTTAAATTATATTGGCCTTAGTATTGACCTTTGGAGTACACCACTACTGACTGGTGTCTTGACTTTTCGCCACTTCTAACCACAACTGTTTTATCTTGTCAGTTCATCGAGCTATTCAGACCACTTCACTTTGAATTTATCTAGTCTGTACTTCAACTATTTGTCAGTGTAAAGGCTATAGTAAACAGTATTGTAAATCTCATTAACGTCAAGACAAGCATTATTCAACAATCTTTCATCATCCACCAAACTAATAACATCATTGCAGAAAGTTTTGAGGCAGGTCAGGCATGATTTCTCCTTCATCAAACCATGCTTACTTCAGTCACCTTCTTATACTTAATATTTTTGTAAATTTGCCACAATGTCTTTCCAGGGCCAAAGTGAGGCTGACTGGTATGTATTTCACTGTCTCCTTCATCTTCTTCTTGAAGAGAGAGGCAACGTTCGTTTCTTCCAATCCACAGCAACCTCCTCTGATCTTTCCAAAATAACTAAGGATTACTGTGGCAAGGACATTAATCAGTTTCCTTAGCATTTATGAATTGTTGAGTACTGTGGACTTAAATATGTTCCATTGACTTTAATAGTCCTTAACTTCACTATAAACAGAGGGTAAGTCTTTATTTCTTCAGTTTACCTCTGATTTCAGGGGTCTAAGATTCCTGATGGCTGGTTCAACAAGAATGTGTGTAAGAAAGCATTGAGTACTTCAACCTTTTTTGTGTCTTTTGTCACAAGAACCCATACCCAAAGTTATGGGTCCACTTTGTCCCTAGTCTTCCTTTTGTTGTTCAGAGGTTTATAGAATCCTCTCTTGTTGTCCTTCACAATCCTGACCGGATTCAGTGTGAGCTGTGTTTTGATTTGCCTAACCTAATTCCCACATTCTTGGGTAGTGTCTTCCACTTTCTATATACTTCCTTTTTACATTTGATAGTAAAGAGCTCCTACCACTTTTTCTTTATATCCCAGGTGTATGAAGATTCTTGCTTTTGGAGGTGATCTTTGAAAAAAAAAAAAGAGTTTTCCTGAACCCCAATTCTCTCGATAACTCTCGTCTTTTGAACCCTTCCAAGCATGTCCCTGAACGTGACAAAGTCTGTTCTACTCAGAGACAAAGTCATGCTTTTTGCCTTATTCCATTCTCTCTGGATCCTGAACTCTACCATCTCTTGCTTAGTGCAGCTAAGAGCTTTCCTGGTCTTCACATCTCCCACAAGGTTTTCCCTTTTTGTAACTAAAGTTCAGAAAGTCACCAGCTCTTGTCTAATAACAAGTTACCTGTGTTAAGAAGTTGATATCAATGGTTTTCACATTTTCTTTGTTGTGTACAGAAAGCCACAACATCATGCATATTCATCTTCCCTCTAAGCCATAAGTTCTTGACTGGTTCATCCCAAAGCAGAGCTCCACGTCTGCAATTTTTTCATGTAAAAGGCAGCTCTCTTCATCTTCCCAGCTTGTCTTTCAAAACCGTCCTGTGCCCATCCGTTGTAACACTTTAGTTCTGGGAGTCTTTCTGCCACATCTATGTGACAGATATGTGACTTGTAAGTGCATACAGACCTCAAATTCCTCTTGTTCTCCATGCTGCATTCATTATGTTTCTGGCACTTTAGATGGTCAGCTGGTTATACTGATTTCTCCCCCAAAACTGTAAGAGCTTTCCATATAATGCTGCTGTCTTATTAGAATGCATATGCTTAAGGTGGATTGCCTTTGCATAATTTGACTACTGTCAAACACAGAGGTTTTACCCTAATTATTTTCTGTCAAAATATTTGGTCAGCCATCTGACAGACATTTGATAGATATTAATTAAATGTATGACATAACATATTTGACAAGGGTTTGTTGTTGTTTGTCTCTCCAAGAAAAATCTGGCTCAGAAACTGTCCAAAATATGAAATTGTTTTACTGAATATTCATTTAAAGTTTTTTTACAGAATATGTTGCATAGCAGTTTTGTTAGCAGTTAGTGTGGACTTCAAGATGAAGAAGACAAGATACTGTAGAAATATTTCACCTTAGGTTTTAAGTTTTTGAAACTAACCAAGAGTGAGTGTGTGCATTTCTGAAAGGGAAGTTTGAGCATAGAAAGTTTTAAAGTTAAAAAAATCAACAAAACCATGCCTTTCTCCTTCTGACCTGAACACAGCTATTTCCTACATGAGAGAGACTAAAAAAGTAGCTAGCTATGGGATCAACAATTGGTGTCAAAATTATAAAAATCATATCTATTATATCAATTGTATCATAGGTTAATTTGTCATTTCAAACGAGTAATAAAAAATTAAAGTTAGTTAACTTAGAAATACATATATTATACATATAAATATGGTTTTTTGTTGTTCAATATGCAGTTCTTACAGCTTCCCATTCTATAACAAAAAACTTCCCAATTTACAGACTGAACAAAACTCAGCAAATTGGCTCCTTAGGTTCAGCTCTCCTCCAGTTGTCTCACCCAAGACACTATAAAGAACTGCCTTGTAGGCTTTAGCTGTGAACAGTATGCTCTGATCTACTCCTGCAACTTCACAATATTTGAACTTTCTGTTTCCCAGGGCACTGCAAAAACCTTTTGCTCCTGTTACTCTTGAAATAAAAAGCAGTGTTCTTTATGAATTTTTAACACAGCACACTTTTCCTGCCAGTGCTTTCAGGCAAGTCACGTCAGTATCTGGACACTTAGATTTGAAGCTCAAAGCCTGACTGCCTCTATTTGTAAACAAGTGTGAACAGCCTGAGCACAGTAGTGTCACTTTCCAGTAAATTCAGTGTTAAGAAATTACAAATGTATGTACTATAGAACTGTTTGACAAAGCTGTATTGAAATACATTATTTATAGTAATCTTTTTCAAAACCTGACATTTTTTAAAGTTTTCAATTTTGTGCATCATAAAATTGTAATGTTGGTTTTGAAAATGGGAAAAGCATCAACAGCAGAAAGCCTAATGCGTTTAGCCTTTTTGCTTTCAACGAACCTTCTGCAAAGTAACAAAGCTGGTATCTTTTTTCTCATCTTAAGAACTAATTGCCACTTTTGTCTAATTATTGCAAAAAAATAACAGCTAATCTTTATCTGCTGTGGCACTCCAAGCTTGCATTTTGTGTGTGTGTGTGTATGTGTGGTCAGGGGAAGTAATATTTGTTGAGACCAGATTATAAACTCAGTTCTAAGCCTTTAAACCCCATCAGAACACTGAATAATTGAGAGGCCTATGGATGCTGACATTTATGGCAAAGCAGGAAAATAGATGTCTATTGATGAGGCTGTATCTCTGATCATAGTTCATGGCTTCTTTCAGTGGTGGAGTTAATGTTACCTGCTTGATGTCAGGTGCTGCAGTGATTGCTGCCAGATGGTCCCATGACGATGATCTCAAGTCTCCTGTGCCCATGATAGCTCTTTTCTGATATGATCAACATAATTCAATCACTGTCAGTACTTATTTCTTCCCTGTTTCTCCATGCTAGTAACTTGCTGACTTTTCCCATCCATACTTACTTTACTTCTTTAGCAGAAGGGAAAATAAAAGTGAGCATTTGCCAACTTCAATCTTAATAAACTTCAGGTTTTGCTTTGTCCTCTTCTTTCTCACAACAGTATTTATGAATATAGTTTGATTTGTAAGAACTGCCCTGTGAATATCGGGAAAGTTTATGTGCTTGAATGTATCGTGACCTAAATGGAATAGTCATTCTGTTGAGTTTTAGTAACTCATTGAGTTATATGTCTTCTATCTAAAGACTTTTTATCACACTTTTGAAAAACTAAGTGGCTGTTACAAATCTTATCTGAAGCAGATGTTATAGATTTATAAGTTCAATTTATGTATGCTAAATATTCATTCATGACTTTTTAGTGTTCAAAATATTTTATTTCCATTACTGGGAAAATATTACACTGTATAAAAGTAGCTTTACTGTTTTCCATTCTTTCTTTAGGATGCTAAAATAAGCGATTATTTACTTTTTTTTCTCTTAATTCATTAAAAATTGCTGTGAAGAGCCTGTGGAAAATAATGGCAGTTCCAGCATTCATGCCTCTGTCTTGTACTGTAACCTCCACTATAAATGCACTTTTCCTAGCCACAGAGCCTCTCACTGCAGTAAAATAAGATCAGACCTGAAGCACATGTATTGATTAGGGAAAGAGATGTTGTCTCTTTCTTCCTATTACCTTCCAAAACTTTCATCACCTCCACAGTGGTATACCTCATACCTTGATATCTTATTTTTGTATTGCTTCCATGGTTTCCAATGGTACTGTCCATCACTTTCTGACAGCTTCTCCCATTTGATTTACACTGTAGACTGACAAATTTATTCTCCATTTCAAAGTAACATTTATAAAATTATGTAGTACAGTAATGATCTTTTCAGTGCCAACTTCTGAGAACTCCCACAAATTATAACTGTTAATTAATTGTCTCCATAGCATAGTAATCATTCTATCCAGAAGTCATGCTACTTTGGGTTCCCTGAAACTATCTAATCATCTTTTCACCTCTTACTTGTTTCATTGAACAATGAGAAATTACTTCCTTCAGTAAATCCTGCAAAAAAACAATCCATCTATCTGATTATTTTATGACTTATCCACCTTTATTGAATTTTAAAAGGAATAACTGTGCAACTGATAATTACATCAGAGTTGAAACAGAATGCATAAGCGGGAAACCAGTTGTCATAGTTCCCTGTGTTTTAAGATGCACTGATATGTACATAAGTATACAGCCTCCTTTTCACTCATGATAATTTACAGCCTTCTGTGGTTACTCTTCAATACTGTTAGTTGAGAAGTTGTCTCTGTCCCCGCTGGCCCAGTTGTTCTGAATGATACTGAAGTGGCAGGTAGCTCATCACTGTAAGATGCATGTTAATTTTACACTTCATAAGGTACGTGTGTTTTACTAGTGTCTCCTTCAGCATAACACAGCTATATACAGAATCTTATATATACTGAAGATAGTACTTAGATGTAAATACGTCTTAGATACAGATACCTCTTATAAAGAAATAGAAATCTGCAGCTATACCTGAAGCTATAAAATGAAACATTATATATATATATATATCTATATATATAGCTTCTGACATATATATTATACCTGTAGTATATAGCGTGCATATAGCGAATAACTGCTTTGGTATGTGTTAGTACCTTTATTTATACCATAATGCATTACTAATATCTTAATTAATACCTATATATATACACATGTATCCATACAGATTTATTCATATGCAGAGACCATATGTCCAAAAACAATTGATTAAGCATTAACCCCTATAGCAGAATAGACAGACTTATTTCTAGTATGAATGTGCACTGAAAAATCCATTACCAGAAAGGTTTTAGAAAGGGATTTTCAGAGTGGGGAGCTGACAAAGAACATATTTTCATTTGTGAAGGTGAAGAGGCATTGGAACAGGTTGTCCAGACACGCTAAGGGGTCTCTCATCTTGGAGATCTTCAAAAACCATCTGGACTTGGTCAAGGGCAACCTGTTCTGGGTGACCCTGTTTGAGCAATGGGTTTGGACCAGATGACTTCCAGAGGTCCCTTCCAACCACAGCCATTCTGTTATCCTGCCACAGCTTTGAGGCCAAGCTGCAAATGATTCAAATAAAACACAGCTGCAGAAAATGTTGAAAGGGATTGTGTATGTCAAGCAACTGTATACCATTCAAAACTCCAACTGATATGAAAAACAAATACTGCATGACCAACCAACACAATTCAAAATGAAAACTTTGCTCCTTTTACTGTTTTTACCTTATCACTCCTAAATAATTATTTTATTTTTAAATTTGCACATTGCAAACACAATACTGACTTATTTTTTTTTAAATACTTCTGCCATTTGAGACATTAATTTTTCTTTTATTCTGTGCCTGATGATTGCTGAAATAAACGTGAAGAAGAAATTGAAAAATTATTCAAAGGTTTTGTCCATGCTTGATAGTGTCTCCTCAGATTAAATTTATCATTTATTTTGCACATTCAGTTATCAATATATATAAGACAAAATGCTAATGCCTACTCTTTGAGAGATAAATCTTCTTTATTAAGTAGGGAGAGCTCCTGCCCTAGAGATAGTCATAGGTAGATGATTGGACTGGATGGTCTTTTCCAACCTGAATGATTCTGCGTGACCATAGTGTTCTTTAGTAGCAATTATGATTCGTATTTTTAGATATGATGAAAGATCTACACAATCTTCTGATTTTGCAGGATACAGGTATAATTTAATTGACTGAAGAAGCTAAATATTTTTTGCAGTAGTTTCATATCTTCTGTTGGCAATCCATTGACTTTCAGAAGCACTTCAAATATGAGGTCCCAATTTTCCACATCTTTGGAGTGTCTTGGCCAGATGCATCAGAGACTGCATATTCATTCATGAGCAGCCATTCAGAACAGTATAACTGACAATGCCTGAGGTGAAGCTACTGAGAAGCAGAAATAAACTTTAAGTTCAATGAGCATAATGTCTCCCTAAAAGTAGTCCCTTTAGGTCTAATTTCCAGATTAACAGTGAATTTGATAACAGTGTAGCAACAGCTGCAATTTGTGCTTTGTCTTCTCTACACATAAATGGACAGATCACAGCAAAGCACAGCACATGTGAGGTCTTGTTTGCAAAGGGCTGCATTAAGGATGTTGGAGATAAAGTAAACGTAAAATCCAATTCAAAATAGTCTGCCATACTGCTAGTGTAATGTACTGTTAACATAGCGAAGAACTCAGTAATGAGAGAAACTAGTTACTCCACTTTTCAGAACTCTATCCCATGAGAATTAATTAAGGAATGTTATTTAAACAATTTTGAATGGTTAGCACACTGTTCCCATGCATATTGCCCATTTTCTTGTAGAAAAGTAGAGATGGATTATAGATAATGCAGAAGTGTTTGCTGTCATATATTAATTAAGGCTTTGGTAAGTCTGTACTGCTTTCACATACTGAGCCAGAAGACTGCCAGAAAGTTTCCATACTTATTTCAGCAGAAATGGCAGTATCTGAAGTATAATGTATTCTGGTCAAACTTGAGCACGTAGTTACTATTATTTTTCAATCTATAGATAGAGTTTGGAATAGCACAGAACATTTTTACAGTAGAAAAGGATGAAATTCCAACTTACAGCCCACAAAGATAGATACGAACCTTTCTTTTCCTCATCTGAAAACTGTGACTGAAATGTACAATCCAATGATCAGTTGTCAGGACAAGGGGTAAAGGCTTTAAACTAAAGGAGAACAGATATTTGGAAGAATATTAGATATTTGGAAGAAATTCTTTACTGTGACATAGTGAGGTGCTGGAACAGGTTGCCAAGAGAAGCTGTTGATGTCCCATCCCTTTTTCAGATGGGGACCTGAGCAGCCTGATCTAGTGAAAACCCATCCCTACCCATTTGTGTAAGTTCATATCTAGTAATCAATTTTCTTGTAAGAAAATAGCATATAGATATGTGTATCCACAGGTGATTTTAGGAGTCAGCAGTACTACTCAGAATGCTGATATTTATCAAAGTAGTGCCCATAAGTTTGAAGTAGATTGTATCTAGCTTCACTCTTTGTAACCCATGTATTCACGGTATCCAGAATTTAAAAATTGTTTTAATCTATGGCATTCACATTTTGATTTCACTTGCACAAAAAATATTGCTAAGTGAATACATTGAGAGAAATAAATATGGCATAACATTGTAATCTAGATTAATAGTAGAATTTAGAGTTTAAAATAGTCCAGCTGTCTCCCTTCTGGAGGGAAAGAGAAGGTAAAACCATCATAATGAAAGACATACTTTGATGCACCTTAGATGCATTGTAGATAGCTCTCAACAAAACATAAGTTATCATCCTATTACTTGGAAAAGTAAAGACAGTATAAGAGTTATGCACATGATGAAAGGAGATACATCCAGAAAAATTAGTTTAAAAAGATGGTTTTTCATTTTGCAGAATGTTACTGCTAGCAGAAGTGGATCAGATTACTCTCTCCACCCACTTTTGGTATTTTGTATTTTGTATAATTTTAATCATTCTTGTGTATAATCTGATAAGTGGTAAAGTAGTAATTGCAGTTACAGATGGGACACAATTACTGAAGTGAAACCAGTTACAGGACAGGTTTGAAGAAAAATAGGGAATACTTCGCTCAAGATTAAGACACTGAATTGTTTTTTTCCTGTAAGAGGATGATACCATTGGTGCTGGAGAGTCAGTGCATTATTCAAAGTAAAAATTAGTTGCATCTTTTTCTTTTCACCCCAGCATATAATCTTAGTCATAGACTGTGACTCAGCATTTACAAGGCTCCTGCAATATAACAAAGCCATGCTCAGATTTTTGTCTCCTAGTCTGGCAATCAATATAATATTTGTATTTCCATTTGAAGACCTACAGAAAAACTCACTTTTAAGAAACTAATATTCATTGTCATGATGACAAGCTTAAAAACATTTTAAATTGTTATTCATAATTTCCTTTGCTTCATTGCAAATTACACTGGGTTAATTTGTTCTTAGTGAAATACTAGAGAATGTGAATGCATTATTTTTTAATCAAAAACATGGTAATTTTCACATCTGCTACCAGGGTATCTGCTAGGACATATATCGAGATATCAGCTTCATGGAACAAGAGATCTACAGAATTTACATGAATTATTGTGAAACATCATCTGTTGAATGAAAACTCCTAAACTCCATATACTCCCCTCGAGGAGTCTGTGCTTCAACATATGCTGTTTGAAACTGGAAATATCAGAAAATAATTTTTAGTTTTCTAAGATAATTATTTGCTACATTTTTCAATGTATAAAACAATGGAATTTGGAAAATTGAAAAATCTTTCACTCAGAAAAATTTTATTTGTCTCTCTCAGTGAAATAATACACGTTAAGAACTCAAGGTATACAATTTCATGAGTCATCCCTTTAAGGGCAAGCTTCACACAAATAAAAATTTGGACCAAGTCACAAAAACATGTAAAGGGTGAAAAAAAGATACAGAGTTAATAGCCAACACCTGCAAAGGTACTGCCATGAATTTCCTAGAAAAAATGTTGCTGGGAAACAAAGTGCCTTCAGAGAAAGAATTGTACACAATTATGCAAAATGACACACATGTATACAAAAAAGATACCTCTTGCTTCAGTATCATTTATTTGTTTTAAGTATTTGTGGGTTTTTTTTGTGTGTGTGTTTTATAGTCAGAACATTTGTTAGTTCTTTCTTTCAAAATGGTAGAATTCGATGACACAGTTCAAAAGCTAGGAATAAATAATGTTAAATTTGTGATTGAAAAAGTTTGCCATATAAGTAAAACAAATTAACCTCTCAATAGAAGTGACCAGAGCAAATCTTCAGTAGTAAGTCTTTAGATTAATGCATTCTCAGGTGCACTATTTTACTGTTCTATTTTCATATAATCATAGAATTATTTGAGTTAGAAGGGGCCTCAAAGGTCATCTAGTTCCAACCCCCCTATCAGCACAGATACCTCCAACTAGACCAGGTTGCTCAAAGCCCCATTCAGCCTGGCTTTGAATGCCTTCAAGGTTGGGGTGGCGACAGCCTCTCTGGGCAATCTGTTCCAATGTTTCAACAACTCTCACAGTAAAGAATTTCTAACATCTAGTCTAAATCTATCCTCTTCCAGTTTAAAACAATTTTCCTTTGTCCTGTCGCTACATGCCCTTGTGCAAGTTTATCTTCCCAGCTTTTCTGTAGGCTTCCTTCAGATACTGGAAAGTTGCATTAAGGGCCACTAGAGCCTTCTCTTCTCTAGGATGAGGAGCCTCCAGCGCTCTCAGTCTGTCCTCATAGAAAAGGTGCTTCAGCCTTCTGATCCTTGAAGTTCTTCTTGTTGTGTGGGAGGGCATTGTACTCCAGATGGGGTCTCATGAGAGCAGATGGACAGAATCACCTCCCTTGACCTGCTGGTCACACATCTCTTAGTAAATCCAGGATATGGTTGGCTTTCTGGGCTGCAAGCACACATTCCCGACTCATGTTGAGTCTTTCATCAACAGACACTCTCAAATCCTTTTCCTCTGGGCTGCTCTCAAGCTATTCTCTGCCCAACCTGTATTTTTACTTGGGATTGCCCAAATCCAGGTGCAGGACCTTGCACTTGGCCTCATTGAACTTCATGGGGTTGGCATGGGCCCACCTCTCAAGCCTATCCAGATCCCTCTGGATAGCATCCCTTCTGTCTAGCATGTCAGCTGCACCACTCTGCTTGGTGTCATCTGCAAACTTGCTCATGGTGCACTCGATCCCACTGTCCATGTTGCCTACAAAGATGTTAAAAAATGCTGGTCCCAGCACTGATCCCTGAGGCAATGCCACTCATCACCAGTCTCCCCTTGGATATTGTGCCATTGACAGTAACTCTGTGTGTGACCATGCAGACAATTCCTTATCTAGAGAGGTGTCTATCCATCACATACATTTTTTTCCAATGTGGTGACCAGGATACTCTGTGGGACAGTTTATCACCATTTAAGATATAAGTATGAAATGAATGTAAGTAAGCCATTGTTTTTTGATTGCTTTTGCATTAGATAATTTCATTGATAGATTTTGCTAGATCCAGTTATAAAGTAATGGGGGGACAGCACAAGTAGAAGGGCCAGTTGTTATATTTAAGTATTGAAGGTTCAAAACTGATTTTTTGAAGTAATACTATTTACTAATCAAATTGCTGTGTATAAAAAACATTTACTCAACTTACTGAAGTTCTTAAAATATTCTTTTCTCTATATTTTTCCCCTTGAATAGCTGACTTTAGGTTTATATATTGCATGGAACTAGAAAAAACAAAACAAAACAAAAACCAAACCAAACCAAAAATATATAATGTAAAAATGTTAACTCTTTAGCTTTTACTAGCTCAACATTGACTCCTATAGAAGAACAAATAACTTGTTCAGTAGTAACAGAAGTGTAAAATATGAGCTAGAAATCACACAGGATTAATGTTCTCACTATATATAGCGACATATATGGTTAAGAAACGTCTTGATATAGAGATTTTCAGAATTTTTTTTTATCTGAACATTATCTACTGAAATTGTTATGAAGTCTGCTTAGCAGACAATAGAAGGTACAAAGAAATACAGGTTTTTTTTGGTACTGATCTCATTTCACTGGTTTAGTCTTGTAAACAACTTTTTAAATAGTCATGGAAGTGTCAGAAGATGATAAAAACTAACATGACTATAAGCAATTTCGTGTCACAACATTTTAGTTAGAGAAACCATCCTCATAGATGTATTGGCTAACAGTGCATAGAAATGCCTAATTTCCTGGCAGGATAAATATATGGCCATGGTTATTTCATTAAAGACTGGGCTTCTTAGCCTAATCTGCTAGAAAATCAATGTTTATTTGTTTGTTTTTGTTTGTTTTGTTTTATTTATTTTATTTTTTTGCATGATGAAATTGGGGAATGAATAAGTAGGCTCTTTTCACAAAATGGAGGAAAGACAAAACACCAAAGTGACAGTGATGTAGCCTGTGTAGTCTCACTGTATTTGTCTTTTTTGTCTATTTCCACTGTGCTATGAAGCCAGAGTTGTGTTGCACCATAGGAAAGGAACGCAATAATAGCTTTTGCTTGCAAAGTTAGAGATAAGAGTCAAACATTGGACTCAGAATCCAGATGAAACAGAAAATCTACTGTCTGCAGCTTATTGCTGTGCAACTCAGATTATAGCTTCATGAGAAACTGCAAGACTTGAATTGAACTTAATTTTTAAGGCTCTTTTATCTTTTTTCTATATCAAGTAAAGAAGATGTTATCTATCATCTGTTTAAGAAAGCATGAACAGAAAACTCAGAACTCACTGCTGCTATCTATTTATGGTGTTCTCCTTGTTCATTACTGCAGTAATGGAGGTGTTTAAGAAATATGTAGATGTGGCACTGAGGGAAAAGCTTAGTGGGTGTGGTGCTGATGGTTTGGTTGATGATTGGAATAGATGTTCTCAGAGGTCTTTTCCAACCTTAATGATTCTATGATCCTAAAAATTTAACTCAATCTTTGCACACAAAGAGAAAAACCTCTTCCACATGACTAGGAGGCATTTCAGATGTTGAAAGTTTTACAAATGAGGGAAGAGCAGTGTCAGAACTAAATCCAAGTAAATTCTTCTAATACAGCTTCTATGTTTATAAAAATATATCAGTAGTTTTTGATCATTCTGTGTGAATAATATTATTATTTTTTAAAAAAATATATCACAGAAGTATTTGAAACATGAATGCAATTTGATCAAGAGGTGTTTGTTTATATGCATATTTCAAATTGCAGTAACATAGATTATTTTTATTAGATCATCTTTGATTGGAGAGATTGAAGATTACATTGTGAAATACTTGTTTCTGAAAAGAATTCAAATATTCACGTCACATGCCATTAATAATTGTGTGAGCAACATAGCTGTTCTATGCCTCAGCAACAGCTTATAACTGTAACTTGTATTTTGGTTACCTCTAAAACAGGTATGCTCTCTCTATTGTCTCTCTAACTCTCAAACGCATGTTAATATACTTGAATGTTTATTTTAAGTAATGATGGAGATCAACAGCTACAATTTAAGTCTTTGTTCTTACATGGTACTTAAGTGGGTTTTCAGGCATTATATTCTATGGGATGTTTAATAATTTTCTCTGGCTAATATAAATATTTTCCCATATTTTTATATAGTTCAGTCTATCTAGACTTTATAAATGGAATATTTCTTTCTCCCCTTACGTTAAGTCAGCTGGCTGTTTTCTTCTTAGTTTTGAACGCAATAGTACTAACTCATAAAATTAATTCCCATTTTGTGGGATTGTCAGAAATGAGGATTGCTCTGACCCCTGGTTGAACTCATCAGCTGAAATGAAGTTGTTCAGTGAGCTGGAGAAGACAAAGCTGAGTTCCAAGAAATTAATCAACTCCATCAGCCTCTGCGATAGGCCTGAAAATGGCACACATCAGACTGACCCTGAGCAGCTCTGGATTCCCTCCGTAAATGAAAGTCATCATTCCTGGCAAGGAAGATACTAAATTATAGGCTTTTAAATTTAATTTTCAGTTTACTTGTGTTTTCGATTAGTGTGCCATGTTTCATAAAGATGGTAGTACCTTTAAGTAGTAAATGTCCTTCATAGACCAGCTCAACTTCTGTTGTAATAAAAAGGTAAATTTGAAGTAAAAACTGTTAGCAAATGAAACATGTGTCATTTTCCCTTTTTTTTTTTTTTTTTCTTCCTTTCTCAGTGACACCTTAAGCAACAATACCAAATTATTTTCTTCATACCAAAATCAATAACAGGCCTGGAAATAAAAAGTAGCCCTGCAGCCTGAGGCCACAGATTTTCATGACAGGCTACTAAAACTATCTTTCAGTAGCCTGAAGCTCTGCCAGCTAATCATTCACTTTCCTTTCGCTATTTAGTTGTCGGATATCTCTCCGGGCTAGTAAAACTTAAAGGCTAGGTGACAAATTGTCTGCTAAAGAAACATTGTCCATTTTCATCTTCATGGAAGTTCCATCTTTAGTGTGTAGGCTGAAAAGTTCACATTGTTTTGGAAGGAAGACAAAAATTAAAGCTGTAACGAATCTTAAATCCCTGTGAAATGAATAGCTTCTTATTCATGAAACGCAAGGCAGTAAAATCATTGTTCTATACCTTTTCAAATCAGTAGCAAAACTCTCCTTTTTTACTTTTTTTTTTTTTTTTTTTTTTTTTTCCCAAAAGGGCAAAGTGTATACATAAGAGAATTCAAGTTTAAGATATCTCAGTTAATCTTTAAGATGAGGGAACAGATAGTTAAGGTTGAATACGCTACCTGGGTGTACCTACTTTGTGCATTTGCATATGCATGATAATATAACCTATAGGTAAGTAACTAGAAATCTCCAGCAACTTTTGCAAGTGCCGTATCTTCTGTTGCAGCGATGGGTGGAAATTAGAAGATGATGAATGCTACCAACTCTCCACAAAGTTCTCTTTTGTATATATTTGTGTTTAATAAATCTGGAAAAATTGTATATATTTTGCAGAGGATTCTAAATTTCATTTACTTATGATTCAAATTCTAATGGTTCCCAAGTAACAAATCTAGAAACTTCTTAATAAAGTCAGCAGTAATTTCCCATGAGTGTGCTTGGGAGGCATTTAATACAGTAGCTTGACTAGCATCATCTTAGTATTTCAGGCTAATCACTAGTTTCTAGCCCTGTACTTGCATATTCTTTCAAGTGCATGGCTTGAAGCAAAATACGAACCTTTTCTTCTTAACTATTCCTTAACAATCCTCATATTTCTTGTTTCCCGCTTTACCTCTGTTCCCTCTACTGCATATTGGAAGGGTTTTTTGCAGATAAACCAAACTTAAGCTTTCAGATACGTAAGTATCATAATCTCTGCTAAACCTTTACATCATCTTAAAGAGATTACATCAATGTAAGTCTTTAGATCACCTTAAGTACCTGAGACCCATTAATTTGTACTCTGATAGGTGCTTAACTATACAGGTACACAGATGAGAGGTGTCTGAGGCAGGGCAAGTCAGTTAGCCCTAGTTTGAAGTCCTTAAAGTGCTTTGCTACTGTGGCTATGTGCTAAATTTTAGTGATTAACCTTTCATGGCCCTAGATATCCTGCTATAATGGATACTGTACATCTGTTTAGCTTAGTTAGAAAACAACAAGCCTTTTCACTCCTAATTATTGCCTATCAACTTCTATATTGAAGACGCAAGTTTTAAGGTTTCAATTCCTCATTACTCTTCTGCAGAAATAGCTCAAGGAGTCAATAATTTTTAATGTTTTTCAAAACAATGCATAGGGAAGTACACAAATGTATGTGAGTGTACAATATATAGGTACTATAAGGAGAAACACGCACCTAGGGAAAGGGTGAATCTGTACTCTTCTCCACTATTCTTTTAACGCAAACAGGCAGAAGTTGTGAATTTCAAATCCTTGTTCCCTTCTATTTCCACTATACTATTCCCCTTAAAAAATAATCTTGCTGCTGCTGAAAATTCTGATTAAAGATATGATGACTAGGAATATAGTAAGACATGGTAAAGAAAATTATTGTGTTTTGATCTAAAAGTGTTTCTGATATTAAAATTTATCTGGATATATAGATATCGCTGGGATAGCTAGAAAAGTTAGCTGTCTCTCCTGTTCTCTGTGCTGGAGCTTTTTCCATGCACATTACCAGAGGTTTCAGCTTACATTAACACCTTCTCATATTTTCATGTTAACTCTTATAAACCCACCCAGAGGTAAACTCAAAATGGAAATGCAAGTAGTCAAATATTTCATATGAACTACGGTTTGATCACAGTCGTCTCTGCATTGCTTATTTTCATTTACAGTTTCACAGTGAGTCCACAACAGGACTGCTCTAAAAAGCATCTTTATTTATTTCCCCAAAATATATTCTTCACCACCATAGAAATCAAGTTACATTAAACACATCTATGCGAATGTTCAGCCTCAGTCTCTCCCTTGCTCTGATAAATTACATTTGTATGTTGAGCTCATCTCTCCCTCTGAAAGCATCATTTGTTTTCTTCCTTCAGTAGTATGCCTCAGTACAGATATCCACAATGACACACACTGGTAGAAACAAGGTGAGAACAGCGGTGCAGACCTCTACTGCTGTATGTCAGTTGTATCATTATTGGCACTTGATCTAGTGGTATGCATTTGTTTAATGAAGCATGGTTTCTTTAATCTTCTAAACTGTCCCTCCCTGAGAAGTATCAGCTCTCTCCTAGAAACTGAGTCATGACACAGTAACATGTTAGTTATTATTGTAATGATAACTGACCCCCCCACCCCCCACCCCCATCACAGTAAAGAGTAATTTGATAACCTTCTGTAACAAACTGTACATGCTACTCTTCAAATGAAACATTAACATATTAATAGAATATACAAAATGTTCTAATTCAGGACTATTAAATTTGCTTTGTTTTGGAATTCACTAGAGAAATAAGGTCTCAAATCCTAATATTGATGTTAACTATTTTCTTAGTAAAGTCAGTACAGTAATAGTAGCATCAATTTTCCTAGCTTAATACAACCTTGTAGATTCTAGTCTGAACAAATGGTTGATTTGTATTAACTAGTCTGAAATATTACATATATAACTAGAAGCTGGGACCTCGGACTGCAATCTATTGATAGCATGACACTAAGGATGAACAAGGGAACAGACTTGTATAGTTAACATTTAATACAAAGGTTGCTTTATTGCTATGTTAACATCAGGGTTTTGTTGCAAACATAAAAATCAATAAGGAATTAAAGTGGAATACAATAAAGATATGTTTGAAGCAAAACATTATTATATTTGGGAAATTCTGTTCCTTCTCCTTCTTGGAATGTTGCTAATCAGAATGACAGTACTGTAAATTAAAAGAAATAGCTAAATTTTTTTCTTAGTTTTTTATTGCAAAACAGCTGTTTATCCTCCTTGAAAGAGGAATTCAGCTAAATTTTATTTAATATTTTGTCTGTGTACTGTGGAAATTCACAGGTGTTCTATCCTGACTATTATTTGTATTATAGGAAATATAGGCTTGAATGCAAAGTAAATTTTCAGATGTTTTTCTATTTTTCCTTGTAATCAGCGTATCATGGAAAGAAAGCTTACAAAATATAAGTCTAAATAAATGGTTAATCACTGTGACCACTTTTTTTAGTTGGATACATTTTATAATCAATTTTTTAAATAAAAGGTATTGTGGCACCTGAACAGTACTGCTTGTGGTTGTGATGCAAAATCAATGTAATGAAAACTTCAAAGACAATGATTCAGAGTGAATTTCTCTGATTTGAACATTAGTCTTTGAATCTTTGTCTGAACAGCAGTCTGGAACACTTATATTGTTAAACATGTGTGCTGCACTGACCTTTCACAAGATTGCTTGCAGTCGAATATTTCAATACACCATACCTGCAACTGTATTGACTAGAGTATTTTGCCTGTCAGGATTAAGTTAATGTTGTTATCTTTGGCTGTAATGGGTTTTGAGCCTGCTGTTGCCTGCCTGCAAATGCAACTGTAAATTACTTTGCAGTAAGATGATGATTTGCTAAGTCTCTTGATAGGTTCTCTAGTCAGATTTAGTACAAAATATAAGGTGGGAAACTTTTTGTGCGCTGTGTTGCACTCAGTGTTTCCAGAATCTTACCTGTGATATACATAACAAATTTCACTGATTTCCTAGAAATTACAGCACTCCTAAGAAGACCAAGAAAGGTAGGGAAAGAGTAAAGAAGAAAACAGTGGCTATGTGATTTCAATAGTTCTATTTTATTTTTAAAATAACCAGGAATTTCTGAGTCTCGCCTAAAAAATATTTCTATCTTCTGAATCCATTTGTACAAATAATTGCCACGTTCTCTTCAAGAATTTACAGCAAAACCTATCAGTAATCTTGTATTTCCCCATATTTCCTCTTCCAAATCATATTGGGGGATGCAGAAAACAAGCTGGTACAGTGAAGCTTATACCTTGGTTGTCCTGTGACTGAAGCACCAGATATGTCTCCTATCCAATCAGGAAAACTGAATTAGTGAACAAATTCTTATAATTTGCATCTCACAGCGTAATACTCTTTTTAAAATTTTTGTTTTGACAAATTCAGTCCTTTCTTGTTTACGTTTGTCCAGGACATTTCTATAAAAATTACTTTGTTAGGAATATATTAACTTGCAGTTCTGCTATCTTTCCATAGTTGCCCTTTGTCTACCGCACCAAACTTCTTGCTTCCAACCTGACTGTTGAAATCTATCTGGACGTTATTTATTGCTGCACCTTCCCTGTCAAATAATTAAACTCCAGTACTATCTGACTTGTGTTGACACACTTTCTCAACCTCCTTTGAACTTTCAAGCAAATGCTTGTATTATATCTCTGACTCCGTTTCTCTCTTTTGAGAGAAACTTGATGTAAATTGATCACTTTTTTCCAGGTACCCTTTTAAAAGGGCTTGTAATAGAATGACACCAAGAGATCCCTCCTTTGATAAATACAGATCAGCAGAGAAATGCTGAAATGAATGGGAGATCAGCTAAAATTTGTACTGTAATAGACTGACCCATGGCATCCTAGACATCAAATTCGTCCTCACCAACACATCCTTGAGTTTTAGGGTCATCTGTTGAAATCATGATACTCACAAGTAGATATGTAAGGAAAGGAACCTTGATATATTCCTGTTATCTTCAAATATTGAAAGGCCTGATCAAGAATGCCATAGAACAGAGCTCATATTTAACATAAGTTGCAATTGGTATTTTCCATCTGGATATTTACAGAAAGGTCAAACAGATTTCTGCCTCCTAAGGTTTTTCTCTGTAATTTGATCACAAAGCATAGCCTGCATATCTGAGAACACCTCTGGTGGGGTAAGAGAGAACAATGTAGTTATACATAGGATAGTATTGCCTAAATATTCCTTTGATGTTGGCCAGGTACACAAAGATTAGCAATGTGATTATTTTTATCACATTTTTAAGAGAAGTAAACAAATACAAGCAAACAAAAAATACTGACGTAAATACTGCAAATGAATGGAATTTTCTTAAAACTTGTTGAAGGATTCTGAGGACTGATTTCACAAGTATACAGGGTACATGCAAAGTATTTCACATTACTGAAAAAAAAAGAAAATAAGTCAATAGAAGCTTTGGGAAAAAAAGAGTATAAAGACCTTCTTGCGATTTTGAGCTTTCTGTTCAACTATCTCTACATCTTCCAACAAGATTTGTTTGCACTGTAATACAGCTAGGAACTTTATAACCACAGCTCTTCCTCGCTACCTGTAGAGCCAGCTCTTAGTCTCCATCTACTGCTGAACTTGTTTCACTGTTTGTTACACCATTGTTAAAGTGCATGCTAAAAATTGTAGATCATTTCTGTTCACTGCACAGTACATTGTTTTACCATGGATAATGTTTTATTTATAAGGAAAATAAATTGTCAGAGTTAAAAAACACAGTGCATTTTGTTCTAGGCAACACATTGCTTTTATCACACAAATAATTTATTGGTTCTGCTCCCAGACGAGTTCTGTGCTGACCTTTCCAGGTGTACTGAATATTGCAGCATAATTTGTCTTGTTGGGAAAATGTGTTTATTTTAGCCATTAATATAGGCTGTCATAACCTTTGTATTGAGGAGCAAGTTTGTTGTTTTAATTCTGAGACCCACTGTTATAGATGGATGTACTAAAACCAAAACTTTGCATCTTAATGCCTTTGAATTCTGAGTACAAGAGAAAGATTCTAATTTGAATTTATCATATAATCTCTGGTAATGGATTGGAGTCAAAACCAGAAGAGTCATGTTTCTCTGTTGTAGTGCAGGCACAACACCATTCCAGTTCAGAAACAGTCTCTGTGAATTGTCAGCTCAAAGTGGCAGACACTCCTTCAGAATAAGTCACTGAATTTTAGCAACACCCAACACAAGCTTGGATGTCTTGTTTGAACAACTTTCAAGTGTTGCTTCATAATGCTACCATATTATATGACTAGTTCAACCACCATAGCCTATCTCTAGCTGACTATTTGCTTTGAAATTCCTATAAATCAAACTATTTATCTTTTTAAAATAGAATGTGTTCAATAATAGAATGTTCAACAACAAAATACTACTGGAAGTACATCCCATGAAGTAAAACATGCTAGTTAACATGTTGCTGATAATATTTTTTGGTCGTAAATGCTCAGAGAAATGATCTTGTTAAAGGAAAGAAAATCAAAACCAATCAACCAAAAAAGCCATAAAACACCACCACAAGATGAAAAAATATCAAAACTACTTGTCTTGCAGTCTGAGTTTATAATGAACAACAAAGTGTGTAAATTGAAGTTGCAGTAAAGGCATCCAATAACTAAAATCAAACATTTGTTTTGAGTAATGAAACACAAGCCAACTATAATGCATATTGAGTTGTAGATGTAAGCTTTGAATGACCACCTTTGTATTTCTTGAAACATGCCTAATAACACATTTTGAAACAAGCAATTCAAATTTTCTCTTCTGGTTCACTACAGAAACTACAGAAAGGTGTTATGCAAGCTTGTGGCTTACTTTTCTGGAAAAAATGAATCTCAAAAAAAAAAAAGTGGCAGCCGGGGACATTTTTACTAAACATCACTTAGTAATTAGTTTTTAATTTTCATATCTTTCAAGTCTTCAGCTTAAAGTTCTTTGACCAAATTCTTAAAGCTTGGTCTTGCACTCAACATTCAAGCAATATCACTGTAACTACTATTTATTTGGTTTTTTTTGTTTGTTTGTTTTGTTTTTTTTTTGAGAGGAGGAATAATATTCTGAAAGCAGAAGAATGCTCAGAGGTGGAAGATGAGTGCAAATACTTCCCACTTCAACAGCTGCTAGAGAAGTTTAACATCCTGTTAAATCACCTGTGTTTGGATGATTCCAATATACCTCCTGTTTAGACATCTGCCTGTATACATTTTCTCTGAAGAGAAAACCCTCAAACCATTTGGTAAAGCTAACACTAAAACTGGCTCTGCAACTCATATGTACTGTAATGAATTGAGATAGTTTAGGCATTCAGTGACTGAGATTTGAAAATTAATACTTACATCTATATGTATTCATGTCCAATTTGTGAACTAACAGCAGAAGAAATAATTTCATTAATATATATATATAATTATGATTTCTTAAATTGAAATGCAGATACAAAGTAAGGCGTTTCCAAAAATAACCCACAACAAAACGGCAAAAACACAAAAACAAGACAAAAGATGTGAGCATGTTATAAGAAAGATCCCAGTGCCAGTCTTTCTCCTGTTCTCTCTCTGGCCCATTTATTTAATATTTATTATTTAACAGCAATATTTAATTATTTATATGAAGTGGAATAGCATAAACAAGAGAAGCTGGGGAAAAAAAAAGAATGACTTTGTAGAGCAGTGGTTGTTCTACTTGCAGGTGTGGAAGCTAGAAGACTTGAAGTTTGCATTCATATTCCAAAACAGGGAAATTAAGTAATAATTGTATTTCTTTCAGGAGCTCAAATGTTCCGTAGCTCAGACTCACTAGAATTTTATTCCTTTCTAAGTTCTCATCTGGAGATGATTCAGTTCACTAGTGCAATCCAGTGGTGCAATTTATTTTAATAAAAATATTTTGTTAGTATGGATAATGATTCCCTTTGGCCTGAATCATCAGTCTAGGTGCATCAATGGGCAGCTGTAGGCATTTCAAAGAGGCGCAGAGTGCTTACATTTGATGTCTACTTTCTCTTTTGAATCAATGGAGAATTTCATCTCATTTCAAATGGCAATAGGACTACGGACTGTGCTGGGAGATGACTGGTGTTAGTATACAAAAAAAAAAAAAAAAAAATCTTTGAACATCTGCTGCTCTTCAGAGTATGTATTTCTGTGCATTAGTTGTACCAAAGATTTACTTCCATATTATCAGTGCATGGACTTAAAAAAACAAGCTACTAAACTTCTAAATATGGGAGTCACGTGGTACCTTGGTGAATACCTTTTGTCCAGTTCCTTTTCCAGCCTACAGGGATACAAAAAACAAACAAACAAACAAACAAACAAACAAACAAACAAACAAACAAAACCCACAAGCTGCCTAGTGTAGGGAAAGTGGGGCAAGGAGAGAGAAGAAGAAATTATCATTTTCTCAATTACTGTTGATGTATCGAGATAAAGGAACTTTGAAGTATGAAAGTATTTCTACAGCAGTTTGTTCCTTAGGCTGAGATTTTCCTGCCATGACAGCTACAGGATCTGAATCTGCCCTGTCTAGCACCTCCCACCCCACCCATGTCTCTTCTGTAAACTGCTGTGCCTTCTTTCAAGGAAAAAAATTTCTCATCAGCTGCCACAAAAAAAAAAAAAAAAAAAAAAAAATCAATCCTTTCTTGTGCCTGTGGGTATGGGGATGTGAAGAGCCAAGCAGGAGGTGAAATGAATAGCTGCATCCAACCCACGCTGCTGTTCTAGGTATGAGGATAGAAGAAGAAAAAGGGTAGAAGTAGAAAAGGGAATTGTTAGCTCTTCAGGAGGCTGAGCTTCCAGGCCCTCCTTCCTGCTGTTGTGGTAATAGTAATGAGAAGTACCATTTTAACCTTAGAAGAAAGACCAGTGTACTGGAAGTCTATTAAATTAAAAAATAATAATAATAATCAGTCATTCTGGCAGTGTTGACTGCTGAAATAACCACCACTTTTACCAGAAAGATGGAGTGGGATGGCTAGGAGATACCTGTGGGCTACATTGGGCCTCTGATGAAATATTGTGTTTGGCAAGCAAGATCTAGAGCCTTCTTGAAAGCAGCTCTGCAAGTTTCCCCATTTTCATTCATCTCTAGAAATCAGTATATACAGTATTGTTCTGATATCTCACCAGTCTATTAGTGTAGTAATGTACAATTGTAATGACATAGTGTGACCTGAAATTATTTATGCTTGAACTCAGTACGTGCACGTTTTCTTTCCAATATTGTTCATTCAGTGACGTAGTCTCTGTTTCCATGCAATATACTATTATGATAGTTGTTATATATATTGTTATGATAGTTGATGTTATAAGGCCCAGATTTATCCACCTACATCCAGACTCTTCTCCACTTGTCTGAAAATGAGTTTTACTTCATTCTTGCCTTCAGTTGTTTGACTACATTTTCCGATTATCTGACCCTCATTGTTCCTTCCAATAACTGGAAGAGTTCTGTGTATATATATAAGTTTTTTTGAACTTTAAAAGATAAGCTTATGAACACAAATGGTATATATTTTATTAATGTTTCAGAAAGAGAGTGTATAGAAATACCTGTGTATTACATAGGAACTATCGTAGTTTTCTCATATTATTCTTTGTTATTATTTTTTCAAAAACTGAAATATCATTATTTTACATTTCTTCTAAATATCTTCATTTTAAACCTTCATGATGAACAATAATAATTCTCTATGTCAGACAGTATTTTTTCCTGCCAATTCCAAAATCATCTTTTCTTAGTCATTGTCTTATATGAGGTTAGGTGGGCTTAGTAATTCAGACCAATTTTATCATTCCATTCTATATAAGAATTTCAGTGCACCTGCTTTGACTTACCCCTGGAAGACACTTGCCCGTCTCCTTTGACTACAGGTCTTTAGTCTTTAAATTTCAGGAATCTGAATCGCACCTTAGTCAGATGTTTAGAATAAGCTAATGTTACTAGTGTAAGTATGTTTTAATTGACAAATGATTCAAAGCAGATATATTTTCTTGTAGGAACAGACCCAGTAAAGATGAGACTCTATATTTGAATTTGACCACAACATGAGGATGTGCTCTAATTATAATGTTCACACAGCTTCTATGTTTCAGATGGAGTCAAATCTTGTAAAAATGTTTCTGGAAGTACTCTTTGGTCTTGAAGGAGCTCTATTGATTCTATAGACTTCAATGGACCTACAAGTAAGTATTTGTTCCAAGCACTGAAGCTGCAATTAGTATTAAGATGGAGCCATATAGCTCTGAGAAAAGATGTAGTCTTTATCTTAATTATTCTGTTGTCTTATGAAAGTATGAAAATCTATAACTTTGTGACTTGTAAATATCACAGCCATTAGTTTGATGGTCAGGACCCTGTGCGTCCTTTGGCAAGTGTGTCTAAAAACCATGACAATGTTAGTTCACTATTGCTTAAAGATCCATTTCTTATTGCCACTTCTGAGTATGCATGTAGTGTCAGCCTGCACTTGAATATCTGCATTTCATGTAAAGCACCTTGTTATTTTTAATGTTACATAAGAAAGTTAGGATACAGCTAGAATTTTTGGATCTCTACATTTCTGGGACTGTGGAAAGATACTAAAACTTAAATACTGTCAAGATAAACCACATCATAATCTTTATCTGCTTCTTTTCCTTTCTCCATTCATGATTTTTCAGTGACTTGTTTTTTGTTGTTGTTTGTTTGGTTGGTTGTTTTGTTTTGCTTTTATTTTTATTTTTCCTCCCCCAGCAACTTTTCCTCTTTATGCTAAATATCTCAACTACTTTTCTATTCACTGATCAACATATTTTCATACCATTGTCCCACTTTTGGATCATCTATGTAATAAAATTGCACATCCATTCATGGGAAAAATGAAATAGGAAGCAGCAACAGGCTGAGACAATGAGAAAGAGGGAGAAAAAAAATATCCCTGGGTGTTTTTTAACAAAACAAACAAACAAAGGACTTTCTCAGATTTACAATTGATTTTCTAGACCCCAAATTAAGGGATAAGAACTCAACATTTCCAAGTAGAAAGATGTAATCTAGAACATGCTAGTAGCAAGGGTTAAATTCCATGACTAAGAAATCACTCAGTCTTGCTGATGCAACTGCATTATTAGTAATAAATCTCCAGGCGTCATCATCTAAATCTGCTTCCAGCTACATCCCCTGTGATTAAAGCTCCCTTACTTCTCACAGGCTTGGCCAGAACAAGTCTGATCAGGACAATGGCAAGAACATTTCAAGAGAAATTCAGGATACATAAAGACAGCTCTTTGTAAACAATACTGAAGCCATGTCAGCTGCAGTGACAGAAAAGCACAGCCTGCTCCTGGAGAGGGTAGTTTTTCAGACCACATACTAAGCTGTTTTTTATTTTAACTTCAGTATATATATATATATATATACTTGACGCACAAGGAACATTCCTTTGTGCTAGACTATTAAAGGTCTGGAGGGATTGCAAACTGAGCTGAAGACTGGCACTAACAGATGAATATAGAAAAACTTACTAGAAAAGGAAATTATAGAACAGTAAAAGCAATTACATTTTCAGAATCATTTCAGAATTTAGAACTTCAGTTATTTAACCATCTATTATTTTTCCCTCTTGTCTCTGTCTTCGTATGAGGGATTGTATGAAGCATATTCAAATAGATTCTTTCGTGTAATGTCTAACTCTTTTTGGCATTTCATCACTATGAAAAACATTACATAACCACAATATTATTAAGACAAATTTCCTACCTTGCCATGTACTTTATTCCTATTACAGCATCTGGAAAGAGGAGATCTGTCAGGTAGTTTAGCAAGTGTAAATTACAGATGACAAGGATAATTGATACTCCTGGGTTGCCTTTTCCATGTTGTCAACTGGGAGTTTTGGGGCTACACAAGTTTTTATATATCCTCTGGCTAAATTGAAAATCCAAATGTAAAATGCTGAACTAGAAACAGTACGTGGATTTGAGGAAATTCCTAAAAGAGAGAAAATCACAGAATCAATATCTTCTTTTGTTCTACAGGTACATGGAAACCTATGCTTCTTTGACATACAGCATTCTTTCTGTAAGTAGGGTAGTCTAAGCACTGTACCTAGTAATTAAGGAATAATATTACATATATAAAATGCAGCAATAGTTCAAGGACCATTTCTGAGGGAAGCAGAGAGCAAGCAATGAAACAAAATTTAAGAAGAGTTGATGTTCTCTAAATCTTCACTGCAAGATTTTTCATAGGGCACTTATAGCATGATGGTGTCATGCGTAGAAAACCTACTCTTTTATCTATAATTGTTTTATAGATTTGTTTCAGAGAATATCCTTTCATATTTTAATATTTGATTATATTATGCATGTACTCATGAAAAAATCTGTGCGTCCAACCCAAATGGAGGGAGAAGCTTGCAACCCCAATCCAGTTGTCCAGCCTCTATAAAAGCATGAGAATAAATTGAGACAACTATGCTAAGTGTTTTTGGCTGGGTTTTAAGGATTGTTTTTTCTCAGGTATCTAACTTCTATTTGCAGAGTAGGAAGCTTAGGTACACTACTCTGGGTTTGAGATTCTTATCTCAGACACTCATTTGTAAATCCTTAAATCTTTTACTCTCTACCGCTCCTTGTAGTTCAGAAGTCTAAACATTACTCTGGCATGATAAATCTAAGGAAATTTCATGTTTCTTGTTTTATATATATTTTATACTATAATTTCTTACGTGTTGGAAGAGAATAGAGAAAGACAATTTCCTTTCTATCTCATGCAGCAGGACATCAGTTGAAGCGCTGACAGTTTCCTGAAAAGAAATGATGACATTTGCAAGTATGGCAAAGAATGCAGATGATTAACTAGATCCTGGAATTGTACAGTATTTTTAATGCTGGCAAAAATTTATCTTAGTTGACTTTCAAAAATGGTATATTTTTAAGACTCTTTGCATGTTCTCCCAATCATTTGAGATAGGAAGAATTTAGCGCTTATTTTAAGTGCTTTGTTGGTCATACATGAAGCACTGATAGTGCTTTTTGTTTGTTTGTTTGTTCTTTTTTTGATTGTTTGTTTGTTTGTTTTTGAGAAACAAGTCCATTGCAAATAAATAAAATCACAAAATTAAAAGGGCATGCTCTGTTCTTCCTTCTCTGGGGAGAAATCTGTTCAGGCTTTGATCTTAGCCTTGTTGCCCTATTACTTGACATAACATCAGTATTTTGCATTGCATTTCAGAATTTACAGAAGGGCATAAACAATGATTTTTGAAGAGCTTTTGTCAGTTTTAACATACACAGTACCATTAAAAAATCTAAGCCAATTAGCTGATCCAGAGATTGCTTCTCTGATAAGCAGAGCTGTTTCTCTGGATATGTAAACCAACCAAAGATTATTCTTATGACTGTCTTGAAGTTGTTTTCATCCTATCCTGATCTCAGCTGGACTTGAGGAAAGTCCATTGATAAGATATAAAATAGCAGAATAATCTGTGACTACAGATATGGTTTTATATTGTAAGTGATGGCAGTGCAATAAAAATGAGGCAGCATTAAAAACAGTCAACACTTTTTAACCTGCATGAACAAGACATTCCCACTAAAAAAAAACAAAAAAAAACTCAGCTGGGCAAATGATAATCTCTAATCTGTTTGGAAGAAGATTTAGGTTTTAGGGAGGTTGTATTGCTTTCAGAACTTTATGTAATACAGGAGGAGCTACTACAGACATCTTTGAGATACCTTGAGTTATCTAGAGGTAGATTTTCAGGAAAGCTCAACCCTGGACTAATTTTCCTCTCAGTGACTAAATTTAGAGTTACCACAGTTCAAATGGAACAAGTGAGTTAAGAAATACCACTTTTTTGCATGTTTTGGTTTTTTTTAATATGCAATGTTTAAAGCAATCAACATTTTGATGTTGTGTGGAATTCAAGAAATTTCAGGTATGGTGATATGATTTAAGTAAAACAAATTGCTTGCAAAGGAAGGTGCTAAGAACTGAAACCAGATTCATGACATTTATCAAAACTCATGAACAGTAGGTTCCAAAAGATGTTTTTGTACAATAAGACATAGCACTGAAGTACAACAATCCAGTCTCTCTGTGGCAAAGACATGAAGCATAGCAGCAAGGGATGGGCTTGAAAGAAATCACCACAGTGTTACATTTAGAAAGACACCGAGCTTTTAGATGGATCCAGAAAAATAAAAAGAGCTGGAACACTGCTGCTATGAAGAAAGGATGAGAGAGTTGACATTGTTCAGCCTGTTCATTTGGGATTGTCTGGAGAAGAGAGGCCTCTAGAGAGGCCTTGCTGAAACCTTTCAGCAGCAGGACTCTTGTAAGAAAGATGGAGAAAGACATTTTAACAAGGCCTGTAATGACATGATAAGGGGCAACTGTTTCAAACTGAAAAATTATGGATTTAGGTTGGATATAAGGAAGAAATTTTTCACAATGAGAATGGTGAGACACTGGAATAGTTTACACAGAGAAGTTGGGGGTGCTTCATTATTCAGACTGTTCTAAGTCAGATAGAAGGGTCTTTGAGCAACCTGATCTAGTGAAAGATGGCTATGCCTGTGGAAGGGACTATAGATCCCTTGATCCTTAAGGGCTCCTTACAAACCAAATCATTCTGTTTCTATGACTCTTTGTAAGGAAAAGTAAACATATTGGGTCACTATTTTCCTCAACAGCTTTCCATGATTCTCTAGAACATGTAGTCCAGGCCTCTGAAATGTAAGAGTGAATATAACTGACTTCTTGTTATCTTTGTTAAGCAAAAAACTGTCTGATTTTTCTCTATCCAAATAGCTCTTACGAATATGAATAATATTGTCAGAGCTCTTTTGGAGTTCTCCTGAGCCAGGCTCTGTAATATAGGAAATACGGTCACCTGGAAAATTGTTTTCTGAAGAGTTTTTTACTCATTACATTTGATGAATAAGCAAAATCTGTGCTTTTACAACAGAGCTCACAGAGTTTCATATTCTATACTTTTGATAAATATCCTGAAATTTTTAATTATTTCAAACTTCTGAAGACCGGAAATCTCTTTTCAGATTCAGGAGCAACTGGGAAAATGATATCTTTACTGCTTCAGACATTGCCAAATCCAGGTTTGTCGTTGGGGACTGCTTGAAAGTGGTAAAAGAAAAAGCCCTCACAGAAAGAGTTGTTGTCCATCTACATGGATCTTATTGCTAGTTATATGTATAAAGTGTTAACTTATAACATGTGTATTAACAATTCATAATCACCCCTTAGACCCATCACTACGTACAAAGTTAGAGTTGAAGTACAGTGGCAATTTGTTGCAGAAACATATCCACTACCAGTTTCTTAAAAGACGTCCCTCATTTGGACATTATTCATTAATAGATGTTAAAAAAGCCATCACAACGATGTCCTAAGCAAAGTGCCACCCCAAATCTCACCACTTTATTCTGCACAAATCTAGAGTACCTGAATCCAGGAACAAGGTCAGAAATCACAATGAATATTGTGTACCAATTATATATTTTTTCATTGCAACACTGCTACTGAGCTGTGTGATTCTAGTCCAAATTAGTGTTAGTGTCTTTGAACTCAGTTCTTGGCTGTGATGCTTGCTATGATTTTAAGTTTGGTCTTCATTATCTATCACGTAGTAAATATTGTCTATTTTCAGAGAGAGAAAAACCTGTGAGTGATATGAACACTGACTTCAATATCAAGCTCTTGTAGAAGGCAAGTACAGAACCCGAGAATGCTTGTGAACAGTTTATGCACTTATTAAGTTTAATTTGAGAATATTTGCCATTTCAGACATAGAAATGTCTTTCTACACTGTGCTTTTTGTGCTGACGAAAACTGAAGCAGCAGGTTTTTTTGTTTGCTTGTTTGTTTTTTCCATTTAGTAAAAGAAACTGTCTCTCTGCATATAATGCATGTAAATACCAATTGTCTGCTTCTTTTCACCAACATGGAAGTGTTGTCTTTTAATCACTCTATTTGATATTTGATATGTGGCAGTAAAATATTTATATTGCAAATTGTACAGTAAACCTTCAGTTTAGGAGGAAATTAATAGTCTGGAACCGTGAGAATCTGACTATATCTGAATATTGATGATCTCAATTTCTGAGTCTCTCTGGGATTGGGGGTGCGAGGTGTTGATCATTGCTTCTCACTGATAAGCAAAATATTTCCAGAGCGTGAAGAATTCTGTGGTGTGTGAGAAGGATAAACCATAATCTGCATCAACACACTAACTTCTCCTCTGCCATTTGCATTGAAAATCAGGTAGAAGTTATGCTAAGCTCTCTATTATAGCCTCATGTATGTGAAAGGTCTTCCCCTTCATTTGAATAAGGCCTCTTATGCATGTGAAAAAAGCACATTTAAAAGGAACGTTCCTTTAATTAGGGTGGCATTTAGAAGCAGAATCCTTAAATGTTCACTTTTTGTGATGCTAAACTGTGGAGTGTTTTCAAAGAGTTGTAGCAGCCATTTTCATTAACCATTTTTATTTTTATTTATTTTTAAAACGAAATGACATGCTCTACAATGTGAAGTGAAGGAGTAGATTAATATGACTAGTTAGATTAAGGAAAATTTAAATCAGAGTGTTTGATGAAATGTTGGAAAATGTTTAAATATAGGATTAGACTTACAGTATAGAAAGCAGTCAAGAAGATCAAAAGAACTCTGTTCAGAAAGTCCTATTAAAAAGAGAGGAAAAAATCTATTGAGTGAATTCTTATAGCTAAATGATTAAAGTGTTTAAAATATATTACATTCTAACTGACTTTAAAATAAAAATAAACATTACAGAGCGTGCACAAAGTAGTGATCGTATTCATTTCTTTATAATGATGAAGCGACTGGGCCTGCATGAAACTGTCATAAAACATATATATAAAACTACAGAATTGAAAAGGAGTTCCCTGGAGAATAATTTTAAATCTGGCATGCAGCTTTATAGAGACAGAAGTTAAGTGATTGGCATCTGTATGAATATGGATTTCTTTAAATCCATATTTGATTTTCTACCCCTTTAAAAAATCAAATGAATCCTAATAACTACATCTTAAGGAAACCTTTGGGAGAACATGTTTAATCCTCTAGGGATTCAATAGAAATGTCTTTAACTTTGGTATCATCCAACTAACCAAGATCACAGGAATGACTTCCATTATTGTCAGTGTCTTCAGTATCTCAACAATCAATTTTTTTTTAATTAATATTATACTGGTTTCTTGAATCATAGTAATTTTCAGTGTTGACAGGAACCTTCTTGTTTCTTTTATCCCCTGCTGGAAAATTTTTAAAGAAACATGTGGTGAATACTTTGAATTTCACTATACTGTTCACATTGAATGAAATACTGTTCAAAATTTTACCAGTCTGAGACTTTATTAAGTTTTCTTTACATAGAATAAGTGAGTAATGGGCACATAAGTAATGCACAACTGTATGCGCAGTGTATTTTAATCATCTATAAAATGTAGAGCTACTTTTTTTGGTACTTCTTTTGTTAAAAAAGAAAAAAAAGTTTCATGTAGTTCATTACCCCTCAGTGTTCACCTGCACCACACTATTCTTACTGAACTGATTCTCTAGTCCCTATTTGTTCAAATAAATATCATTACATCAGTGATGAATTTCAATAAAAGTGCATAAAAATATGTATTTCAAAATCTTATTTTAATTGCACATGACAGTTCACTCATAGGTGTAGTCTTCTTATTTTTGCTAGCTTCCTCTATTTCCAGATACTACAATTTGTAAAGTAGTAATTTCCTTACAGTCTCCTTTTCCGATCAGTCCTTTTCAATAACATTTACAACCATTCTTTCTAGCTGCCACCTATGGAAAAACACAGTAAAACTGCTGGTATATTGAATGTTGGTATGAGGAATGGACAACTCTTCTAGTACCTTCTCCATAAACTTTTCTTCTTAGAATTAGAAATAACTCTACTCACAGGTCAAGCAGATGATAATTACTTCTAATTTGTCAATAGTAAATGAGATATATTAATCCCTTTCTTCAGTTAGCGAAATATGGGATAGAATAATCTCCCAAATACCAAAATATTTGAAAATGTTTTTGATGTAAATGGGTGGTTCCAAATTCTCATCATTATCTGATGAATTTCAAGCAGGATTGCTAGATTAGTTTATTCTTTTATCTTGCTATAGCATCACAAAAGCACCATTAGTTGATGAGTTTATTAGTGCAGCTTGATGGTTACTCAAGAGTTGCATTCAGACTCTGGGATGTCCCATAATCAGAGCTAGAGCTCTGTGTTTCAGCAAATTTTCCATTTAATTCTACAGATAGGACTGAATATGGAGAATATCTGTGTGTAGAGCTCCAACTTCTTTAATATCTGTGCCCTTTAGTACTGTTGTGAGCACAGCTTAACAACACAACCATAAGCTAACAGCTGGCAGCTGTTACCTTGCTGCAGAATGGGAGAAACACTCCCTGCAAGATGAAAACAGAAGCAGCTGCATAGGAAGACTAGAAAGAGCAAAAAAGTCCTGAAGGCCTAGGGGGAAAAAGAAGGATGGTTGATGAGCTAAAGAGTGGAAAAAGAGTAAAAAACCTAGCATTACGTTCTCAAAAACATTACTTTGAAATAACTGAAAACACCATAGATCAAAACAAGATGCAAAAGGGGAGGGTGTGGAAGTAGTCATTGTGGAGGACTGCCCGTCTAGGGAGCCTGAAAGAGCAGGCAGCCACACGAACTCAGGATGAAGCCACCAGGCTATCAGTTCAGAGTATGTAAACATTGTATCTCCGTATCCTGCTTTCTCTTTCTGTTAGAAGCCCAAAGGCTGGACTATTCTTTCCTGCAATTTCTTGTGCTTCATTACTCCCTTTATTGTTTCCTTTTTCACATCTACAGAACTTTTGCTTTACTCTTCATGTTCTGGGAGCTGGAAGGAGTTTCATCACTAAACACTCTATTAGCCTCCCTCAGTGAGGCAAGGTATAGAAAAGAGCATTGGTATTGAAGTATTGCTAACTTTGCTAAGTAATTGCTGGTATTGCTAACTGCAGTCAAAAAGTATCTGATCTGGATGTGGGATACTAGTACAGTTTTTCAAGCAGTCTATTTTGTAACTTCCCAGTTTCCCATATCGACAAGCATCATAAAAAAAAAAAAAAAAACAAAAAAAAAACTTTTATTTTTTTAATTTTGCATTTTTTTAATTTTTTTATTTTTTATTTTTTATTTTTTTTTTTATCTTTACACTTTGATATGGAGTCAGGGAGAGGCACTAGTATCATGATGCACTGTAAATATTTTGTTGGAATCAAAGAAGATAGCAGTAGAATTAGAAAATGGAAGTTAAAAGGTATTAAGGAATTAGGCCAATGGCTGTTTTTTTTTGTTTTTTTTTTTTTGTTTGTTTTTTTTTGTACTGACACTACTGACATTAATTTTGATACAAAAGATAAGGTATTGATGAAATTAATTGGAATTACCGAAATACAATCTAAGAAGGATTAAGTGAACTTAAAGACATATAGAAGTTATGTAGAAGATAACCTTTGAAAACTGATCTGTTGAATTTTTATTTTTATATTTTCTGTACACATACAATCATTTTATTTGTTAGCAGAGTTATTTCTGGGCAAAATATATGATTCCAATTATCCCTTCCTAAGATGAATGATACTAATAAAGTGCAGAGGACTGCTACAGCATTCAGGAGAAGGGAGAGTTGGTAAAGAGTTAAAGGAACACAGATACCTTTCTTAACAATACAGGGGGTGAGAGGTTATAAAGTGAACTGCTGCTCCCTGTGGGCACACCAGGAAATGGTTGAGAGTGAAGAAGATACAGACTATAAGAAAGATGATGAATTTCATAAGTTTAAACATAATTTTGGTCAAAGAACTACAGTACCACACAATCCTGGACATGAGAAAGATTGGGAAATACGAGGAAATATACAGAATTACATGTGAAAGAGAACTGAGTTTTTTGACCTGGAAGTTCCTTTCATATCCTCTGGTAAGTGGCGTTATTTTCCAATGAAAACTAGCACCTGCTACAGCTATTATGCTAGGTCAATTTACACAGTTAATCCATATAATATTCTGGCCCTGACAACAATGGTTGAATTTTCTGATCATGCACATAAACTTTACAGCATAGGCCACAGGCAAGTACCTGTTGTCCATATATGGGACACGTACTATGAGCTCATTCTTACACAGTAAAAAAGCATGTGCAAAGAACTGCACAATAGATTACTTCCCTGTGGGTATTCGCATTCTGCAAGGTCTACTTTCGTCTCACAGCATGTTAACAATGCTGACATGGCAAATTGCTCCTGTACAGAATGGATACACTTAGTTCATACTAGTTGTACACTGCAAGAAGTTTTTCACATAAATTTGTCCCAAAGATATGAGAGATCTAGCTGTAGGCTGTGAAGGTAAAGGAACTTCCAAAAAAGGCCACCTATCCCAAATAAAAGGACTCCATCTAGGAAATCATACTGGAATTACTTGCTTGTAAGACCTGACTTCTTAACCATTGCCTCTGCTTTACTGAGAATTCTTAGGTATAAAACTTCAATCCTGGTGTTCAACAAGTAAAGCTTAAAAATTTATAGCCTGATTCACTTTTCTATTAGATCATCATGAAACAAGGGTCACAACACAGTAGAGCTCTTCTAATTCAAACTATAGATATGATATGCAGGTAACAAGTTTTCAGAAAGAACTAGATAAAAACTTATGCTGAATCTTAAAACTATGAAGGTGATTCAAAATAGTTGATCAAAAGCTTTTACATTGTCCTATTGTACAAGGCACAGGGTCATTCTACAAAGTTATTGGTTGACACGTGTATAATGAGTGAAAGACTGAATTTAGCTCAGCTCTTAGTAATTTCAAGAGCATTATTCTGAATGACACTTCCAAATTGTAATAATAATGCACAGAAAACTCTTTCCTATCCACCACTTTTAGCCCAGCAGGTAAGAAAGAAATTCTTCAAAGGAAACATTAGTTCTCAGGAGGTATATGTGTTAGAATAGTTCATGTACAAATCCTGCACTCTATCTCCCTATAAAATAAACAATAGCATGTTAATTTTAAACAAATCTACATTTATCCATTTTTCCTCAAGTGTAAATATGTGCTAAAACATATCTAAAAATAGAGTTCAAAGACAAATGCCTTTCCTATGGGGATCAATGAGTGAAAATTTCTTTTCATCTCAGTAAAACCTTAATTCAAAAGGAAGAGAGTAGCCTTTAGGGAAATACCTAAAGATAACGTTAAGATGTTTCAAAAACTATTTTCCACAGTTTTGGAACAAGCTCACCTGAGTCTAAAATTTCTGAGATACACTGGATCTTGTTGAGTAATTTTTTAAAGCAAACAAACAAACAAACAAAAAAACAGAAGTAAGAGTATAAAAACAGTAAAACTCCTGGATGCTATTTCTTTTCTTTACCTAAAAGCAAATATATGCCTTCAACCTTCTTACATTAAAAACAAAAAAAAAAAAAAAAAAAAAAAAAAAATTCTGTTGGGGAATAAATCCTCAAGGATTTTAGAGGAGGCAGGGAAGTCTTCTTACCTGCCTCAAGCTGGTAGGAAGACTTAAAGAATACTTGTGCAACACGTTCCACACTGAAGTCAAATTTCCTTCCCTTTCTCTAAACAAATAATTAGAAATGTAGCAATGAACAGGCCATTGCAGTCAGAATTGCAGACATTCTCCCTCCACTTTCAATAGTGTACTTAACTGGCTTGGCAGTTATATTCTTATGAGACTGTCCTATGCTCAGAGGTACTAGTATACAGACCAGCTATTCAGGATTCTAGAAAAAAACTTGTGTATCCTACATTCCCTAGTGCTCAAGGATATATCTTCACAGGAGTATTTTTTGTCATGACTAAATCAGTTCAGTTCCATATATGAATGCTTATATGCATTTTTGAATAGCAGTCACAGTTTTCCATAGTACCTACTTGAAGCTCACCACGATCCTTAGCATCTTGCTGAAATCAAAGATTAGTGTCCTTGACTCAATAAATCACTTCTTCTACTATTTTTATATTAGGCTTTGAGAAGGGTCATTGTAGATTGCTTTCTATTACACTAGACACTGAGAAAATGCAAAGCAAATGCACAAGCCCTGTTTCAAATGGCTTGCAAACTAAGGTATATCACAGTTTGAATATACATCTTTTGGTACAAAAAACAAAAATGAATTCAAGAATACTGTGTGTGTTTAGACTTAGGCAAAGACTGTGTCATAATTTTCTAATTAATTTCTCCTTGTTTGTATACTTGTAACAATACTTGTACATCATCTTCTATCATATACTAGTTTTCTGACAAACAAATTAACATATTAGAAGAATTTATATTGTGAGACATTGGGTCTATGACAGACATTTCTCACTAAAATTATTGTAAGTGGAAACGTTAAGAAATACATATTATTTGATTAAATAGTAACCTTATTTATTTATTTTATTTTTTAAGAAGAAAGGAATATGATTTTGGTTTTAAGCCTCCTGAAGTGTCCATATGTGTATTTCAACTGTAAGATATGAAAATGAAACACATGACAAAAGATCTAAAACAGAAAAGAATTTTAAAGCATGATGATAATATTTCAAGAAGATATATATTCCAGTATTTTACAGGGAATATTTAATTTTCTATAATAGCAATCCACTGTACTTTCACAAACCTATACTTTAAAATGACTGAAATTTATTTATCCATTTAAACTACTCAGTGTTTGATATAAGCAGAGGCATTTTTTCCTTGATAAAATATGCTGGAAGTGTAAAGGAGAAAATTGCCAGCACCTATAAAGCACATGGTTGATTTTAAGTCTATGGAAGGAATTAAGTATATATATATACAGAAAAGATGTGAAAAAGGAAAGAAACAATCCTGCAAAGAGAATAACAGATGGTTCTGTTTGATCAGAAGGATTTCTTTGCAATAATTTTTTGATAATTTCTAAGAATTATTTCCTAAGTTTATTTAGCCTGTAGATACTAATTGTCTGATTTCATACCTCACTTACTGAACATTTGATTTAATTAAATGGTAAGACATCTGTTGATTATCTTTGATGTCTATAAATAACTAGACATCATATAGAATGAAGATACTAAATTAGAAATAAAGAAAAATGTGATAGGAAGGCAATGCCACTTGTTAAATTCACTCTTTTCTGCTTCCCTGGGTGATATATCATGGAAAGGTTGTCTGAGCTGTCACTGCGGCATCACTAAGAGGTGTACACAACATCCTCCATTCAAATTACCTTTCAAATCAATCACCCTCATCAGACTGCTATCTTCATCTGATTGCTGTAGGACAAATGTTTTGGTTTACAGGTAGAAAATGTTAGCTTTTGAAAGAGCTCTGAGAAAGAAGGTTCAGTGATTAACTGATAAGTAAACAATATACTTGTTGAGATACTTCATGCAGTGGTTATAGTTTCTGAAATAAAAAGGCTCTCCTACACATTATTTTTTCCAAACTGTCAAAATAAATAAATAAATAAATATAAATAAAATTAAAAAAAAAATCCCTAAAAAGCCTAGAATGTATATTGGGTTCTCCCAGAGATGTATTAACCAAAATTCACTTAATTAGCACATTAATGTATGGATAGTAGAACTGCCTTCTGATTCTTAAATTATTTGGTTTATCTGCAAGGTTGTGAATTTTCCCACAAGTGAGTATGTCTGTGTGCATGTGTCTGTGCATGTATGTAAAACCATTAAGCAAATAGCTGGGATTTCATGAAAAGTTGTGTTATGTTCCAGTCAGATTAACTATAAATTACAAGCCTGATTATTTTTAACAGCACATTAAATAGTCCCTCTGGTTAGTACTTCACAGCTGTGAGTGAAATAACAGCTTCAAATATTTTTGATGGTATTCTCATTTTTCATGCTGTACCTTTTTAAATGTGATAAATGATACCTAGGTTCTAATTTATTGTAAATACTGCATGCATATTACTAATACACATTTTAGATTTTTCTAATCTTTGTTTCTATGGTATTATCATCTACCTTGTTTTAATGAAATGTAGCATTCCTTTGAACTGACATACAATTTATATTGGATGTCACTAGTCCCTAGACTACCTTGGCACATATTTATATATTTCAGCTGCAATATATCACCTTGCAAAATGCACTTTGTGTAATTGAAAATAATGGCACAAAAATCATCTCCTCTTAATATACTGGTAGCATGATATACTATTCTGACTGCTTGGTGTACTATATGAACTCAGTCTGCAGAGCCATGCCTTTGAAATATGATTTAAAACAGAATTTATAATGTCACAGAATTACATAAAACTGTGTGAAATTGTGCAGATAATCATTTAAATCTCCCTACATGAAAAGATAATTGCTCTAGAAATTAACTGTACCTGGGGTTCATTCATTTGGTCATGGCTAGTTTCTTATATAGTGATGATTTGATATTAGAGCTAATTAAGATCAGGTCAGAGTTGCTGAAGGTCAGACATTAATGCACAGGATCATTGAAATGATAATTATAAACAGATTAGGAAGCTACGGTCTTTTATAAGGGGTTATTAGATAATTACTGTGAGAGTGTACGGCTTACTGTAATAATGGATTATCGACTACTTACAGCGTTTTAAGGGTGAGAGTATATTACTTCCTCAAGGACTAAGAGAAATAATGTTGTTGGAACTCAGGGCTCTGTAAATAAAATAGTACCAATTGCATTATAATTTTCTTCTAGGGAATATATTTCCTTGTTGGAACAAACTGTATTATTTCATCTTAATGAGACATTAAATAGTTGCATGGCTGGGAAGATATGCTTTAGTGCTATTTTTTTTTTCCTCTTTTGAAGACGAAAGATGAAAATGAATTTCAAAAATAAAGATTTTGTTCTATCTTAAGCACATAGTGAAAGCTACCAGAATCTTTAAGTACAGCAGTAGAATCGATAAATTACGAAGGACATACTAGAATATTTATAGTGATTCAAGGAATATAAAAAGATAAATCCGAGATTCACAAACAAAAAAGAAATAAAAAGACAACATAAATAGCTAAGTAATAAAATATATCATATATTCTATAGTTGTAAAATATCTTGTTCTACTGGTTGAATTCCATTTCATTTTGAACCAAGTGCACCAGAACATGACTTATAAATCAGAAAGGGAGAAGAAGGGCTTAAAAATAGCCTCTGGAAAGGTAGCAAAACTTAAATACTGTAGAACACACTCACAGTTGAGTTCAAAGTGTGGCTAAGGAAAAGGAAAAGGGAAAGGGATGTCATTCTTGCTATTTGTGTTGACTGTAGTTCTAAAACTAAGAAAGTAGAACAAACATAGGTGGCATTTGTCTCCTCTCCACTGAAAACTGTAGAGTCATATAATAAATAAGATTGGGAAAGACGTCAAAAATCATCCAATCCAACCATCCACCTACCACCAATAGATCCTTCTGGCTGTTATTATTATGTAGCCCTTCTTTACAGAACAAAGAGATAATATTTGGAAAGTGTTGTGTTGAACAGAAATTCTCCTATGTAATAACGATTTTGAGTTGTAAATGGAAAAGGATATATGTAGCTGCATCTCTTTCTCAGAGGGAGTAACAGGGCTCATGAATGTGTGGCCTTTGTGATGGCTTCCACATCTAATTGTAGGGAAGACTGGAAAGGCTGCAAGAGAGTTGAGTGGCACCAGGGATGGAGGAAGCACTCCTGTAGACCTTTGAAAGTATTTTAGAACTATAATGGAATAAAAATTGCACAAAACAAGAACACAAAGAAGGTTTTCCTTGCCCACAACAAGAGGTCTCTGTCATTTTATTATTTTTAGATCTTTCTCTGCTAGAAGTAAGAGACTGTTTTGTTTCCCAATATGCCTTAGGGTATGTTGCAATACTGGGCCAGTATTTCAGCAAAGGAGATGAGAAAGTCTCATTTTTGAATCTCAGAAAGAATCAAGATGAGAGGAGCTTTGAGTCATTGCTTTTTCACATTTCTGAGAAAATAAATGCATTCTAGAGCAGTCTTACATCATTAAATACTTTTGGATGTGCTAAAAAGCCGTAAAAACTATTGTATCCAAACCTTGTTGTGGGAGAACTGATTCCTGACTCTTTTTACATTGTCAACTTCAATTTCAAACTGAAACCACCTCCCTCCAAAAGGAAACAAACAAAAACCACAGTATTATTTACCCATATTTACTTCTAAAAAAATGTAAATATCATTCAGTAAATAAAGGCCAGCATTAGCAATCATTTAACATTCAGACTGTGTCATACAGGCCTAATTTACCTGCTAACAGGTATTTTGTCTGCTAACATATATATATATATATATGTTGACAATAATCAAAATGATTCCACTGTCATTCACATATATATGCTGTCAGCCTATATCCTCTACTTTTTTAATACATAGATGTAAATCTTGCAGTGGGCCATACCAGGACAAGAATCAGTTATATCTATCCTTAGTCCTCTGAGTGTCTTTGGGCTACTTGAAGCAATGGATGAAGGAAAAACCTCAGAAATGTAATACAGGTACAACACCTCTCTTGGATTAAAATGAGCACAGTATTTTTCTTCCTTCATGAAAGAATGAGAATCATAAGGCCTCAAGGACAGCATCCATGCTATCTATTTGCTATGCTATACAGGAAACTAATGTGTCTGTTACAGAACAAGTGTAGTCATTATACTTAATACTGAACAATAAGACAGATGTACAGGTTTTCTTACTAAACATTATATCTATTTCTCATTTGAAAGTTATTTTAAACTTCCACTAAATTAGTTCAATTATTGAAAATAGATGCAATTTCCCCCCCTAGCAATCACTGAAGAAATACTCTGTGACTTACAGACTGTCTCTGCCTACTGCATGTCAATTGATTATAGGTGTAGAAACACCAGCAAAAATACTAGCAGAACACGATGCACTTTATTTATTTATTTGTTTATTGCTTATATTCCTTTAACTATATAGCTGGATTTGAACAGCTTCAATGAAAATTCATACTTTTCTTTAAAGGACTGGGTCAGAACAAAAGAGATACTGATCTATATCACATTTTTTTTTTTTTTTTTTTTTTTCCCCCAGAGATTATTCCAAATGTTTTAAAACAAAAGCACTTTATCATAAAGCATAATTATAATTATAGCAGATATATTAGATGGATCTTTCTGTGTGTTTGTGAGTCACAGAGATGTAATTGAAGAGGAACTTTTGTTTGTTGCTATTCAATCACTAAGTCTATACTTTGTACAATGGAGGTGTTGAAAGAGGATTTACACAATCATAATGTCACACTATCTCTTTGTTCAGCTTTTGTGGGAGAAAATTACATACATCTCAACAGAGCTTGGAAGATTACATCTAGTGTTTAAATTTGCGGAATCCTTCATTCAAAACAGCATTCCACAATTAGTGAGCCATACTGCATGTCCTGAGGTTAAACCAAGCAGGAGACAGGCAAAGAGTGCCTAGGTCCAGTGTTTTCATCTAGGGTGTGTAAATAGCAGTGCTTTGATACTGGTGTTTTCGGACTACATAGGGCTCATTCATATGTGTCCATTTTTGACAGTCTTGCTGATCAGAGAAAATGCTTTTCCAGGGGTGAAAAGTGGCAGCACTTAGGAACAGTATTACTGCCTGTCAGAGAAAAGAAGAAAATCCTGCATGTTCAGATTTTCCCTGTCTTTCTTGCCTTGCATGAATGATAGTAAGATAGTCATGGAGAGAATGGAAAAGCAACTGTCCTTAAAACCAAAAACAAAAACTCCATTGGTTAAATCCAAGCTGAATATTCACCTCAACTTGAAGGCCCTAAAATACTTTTAACATATGTCAGTTTTATTTGCTTATAGCCAGCTAGAGCCAGAGTACAATTGTCTCAAGATGTGTGGGAAGCCAGGGCAATGGAATAGGATAGGTGAAGCAGGAGAAAGGGAACACCTGCCCTGGCTATGAAGACTGAATTCAAAAAGAGGAATTATTTTTTCAGATACTATACTATGAGCTGATTTCTTTTGGATGATCACTCAAGATCTGACGAAAATAACTGAAAAGTGATTTGCTAGTTTGTTTTTACTTTTGATATTCATTAATAAGATGATAATATTATAGCACATCTGTAATAGACTTTGCAAGTGCAAATTGCATGTTGGTCTATAACTACCTACTACTGATATAGGTAACTGTAAATGTTATCATCTTTATAACAGCTTACTGCGGCCTATTACAGCGCTGAGGTATTTATCCTATCTCATCTGTCTCTAAACACATAGCATATTCATGTTGAGTTTGTGAGTGCACGTATAGATATATAGCTCATATTTTCTTGAATATTAAAGTCTGGACAGAGTTTACAGTCTGCTGGAATAAGGATTACTAGGCAGTTTATCTACATATCATCCAAGAGAAATTCCAAGACAAAACCTTTGCCCTCTCCTTTATTTATTTATTTATTTGTCTATCTATCTATCTATCTATCATCTATCTATCTATCTATCTATCTATCTATCTATCTATCTATCTATCTATTTATTTATGTATTTTTCTAAAGATAATGTAAGTCATCACAGGCAAGTTCTGTTTTCTTCTTCGGATCCAACAAAATGCTCACACTCACTAGCTATGGTATTGCAACAAGTAACGCTGTCACTTCAAAGCACACAAAACACTCAAGAAAAAACATATCAAAGCTCATTTTGGAATTTTTATTTAATTTCTAGTTTTTTAAAAGTTTGGGATACCTGTTTTGTAAGTTTTGCACAGAAATGGAAATACCCAAATTTATAAGCATTATTCCATGTAAATTACTTGCGTAAATAATCGTCATTGTATATTATCAAGTATGCCTGTCTGCATACACCACCTATCCATCTAGATTCTCTATGACAGCAGATGCATCAGTCATTGAATTATTTACTAATAGCATGGCTTATGTTGGAGGGTATTATCTAGTTCCAGCCCCCTTGCCATGAGTTGGGTTGCCACCCACCAAAACATGTTGCACAGGGCTGTATCTAACCTGGCCTTTAATGTCTCCAGGGATGGGACATCCACAGCTTCTCTGGGAAGCCTGTGCCAGTGCCTCATCACTTTCTGAGTAAAAAATTTATTCCTAACAACTAATCTAAAGGTACTCCTTTACTTTTAAAACATTCCCACTGGTCCTATCACTATCAGACTGTGTAAAATGTCAAACTTCTGCTTGTAAGCTCCCTTCAAGTACTGGAAGGCTGCAACAAGGCCTCCCTAAAGCCTTCTCTCCTCCAAGCTGAACAAGCCTGGGTCCCTCAGCCTTTCTTCAAAGGAGAAATGCTCCAGCCTTTTGATCATCTTCATGGCCTTCCTCTGAACCTGCTCTAACAGCTCCACATCCTTCCTCTACTGAGGGCCCCAGGCCTGGGCGCAATACTCCCAATGGGGTCTAAAGGAGACAGAGCACAGTGGGACAATCAGTTCCCTCTCCCTCCTGGCCATCTATCTTCTTATGCAGCCGAGGATACTGTTGGCCTTCCAGACTGGAAGAGCATGCTGATGATTCTTGTCTAACTTTTTGTCCATCAAGAATCCCAAGTCCTTTTCTGCAGGGTTGCTCTCAATGAGTTCTACCAGCCTGTACTAACATCTGGGATTGCCTTACTCAATTCCAATATGTTGTATTTGGCCTTGTTAAGCCTCGTTAGATTCTCATGTGTCCACTTTTTGACCATGTCCAGATCTCTCTGGATGGTGTACCTTCCTTCTATTGTATCAGTTGCCCAGCCCAGCTTGGTGTCATCAGCAAACTTGATGGGGGTGTACTCACTACTGTCTATGTTGTTGACAAAGATGTTGAAGAACATCAATACCAAAATGGATCCCTAAGGGACTCCATTTGTGACCGGCCTCCAACTGAACATAGAGCAATTGACAACAACCCTCTGGCTACTACCATCCAAACAATTCTTTATACCTAGTATCCAGCCTTCAAATCCATATCTCTCAAATTTAGAGATAAAACATACTCTAGTTGTATCAGTATGCTAGCATACATTACATTTGCTCAAGTAATTATTTGGATTTTTACATTTTTAAGTTTTTATTTTATTCTGTCCAACGGAATAATATATTCTTGTCAATACTGATAATATTTATTTGTAAATATGCATTTAAAGTGAATTAATTTAAAATTTTATTAAAAAGTTTGTGTTTATAGAAAAAAATGAAAAAAAAAAAAAAGAAAAGATAGTTCTGTTCCAAATTTCTTCTCTTAAGAAATTTACTATAATTTACTATTAAATACGATCAAATATTTCTAGCTCAATGTAGAGCTGAAACATTACAAATAGTTTAACTGATTTTAAATATGCTTTTTTGTAGTTTTTTTTTTTTTGGGGGGGAGGAGAAACTGTTTTCAATTTTCAAGACACTTTTACAATGGAAAAATCTTTAAATCTCAAAAATTCTCAAAGAATAGAGAATTTTTTTCCAGTTATCCCCCAAAGTATTAATACAGGGAAGTACTCAGAGAGATTAAAGATCATAGCCATACTCCTAAAAGTAAAATAAATAATTTCTGGAAAATTTGTGATAACACTAGGGCTTTCTGATGTAAAGATCATAAGTAGACCTTTGCCAAAAACATAAAACGTATAGCAACATCTATGTTATTATGATTTGCCAAGATACGTTTTACTTTTAAGGGGGAGAAAAAAAAACAGCTTCTCTTGTCAAGAGAAGAAGGGAATGCAGCTTCTATTATTTCCCCTACATCTTTGCTTTTAGTAGATGTATGAATAAAAGAACCAAGCAATGACTTTCTCATTTTTTGTTTTATAGTTTTTTCTACTCCTTGATCCTCTAGATTGTCAGTAAGAAGTGATAAAAAACATTGGTAACATAATTGCATTATTAACTCTGCAGCTAACAAATAGACTCATCTGCATTTTTTAAAAACTGATGTGAAGATTTTTGTAATTCGTTCAATACTACAGTATATCTATGTGATTTTCCTGGGAGTGTTCAAGATCAGGCTGATTGTGACTTTAAAAAATCAAACTAGTAAAAAGCACCTCTGCCCATGGCAAGGGTGGAGTGCATCTACATGGTTTTAAAAAATCCCTTCCAATACAAATCATTCTACAATTGAAACACATGTAAGCAATTTAGAAAAAAACTAGCTATTCAAGGTGTTCATCTGAGAAGGATGTGTTTTTTGGCAGGAAGAGTTGATTTGCCTTAGAACAGGATGGCCCTACAGAGGAATCTGAACAGGCTTGGTAACTGGGCTGAGGCCAATGGGATGAAGTTCAACAAGGCCAAGTGCTAGGTCCTGCAGTTTGTCCACAACAATGCTAGAAGCCTGGGGCAGAATGGCTGGAAGGCTGTGTAGAGGAAATGGACCAGGGGGTATTGTTCGATGCTTAGCTAAACACATACAAGCAGTGTGCCCAGATGGCCAAGAAGGCCAATGGCATCCCAACTTGTATCAGAAACAGTGTTGCCAGCAGGAGCAAGGAAGTGATCACCTCTCTGTACTCAGTTCTAGTGAGGCATCACCTCGAGTACTGTATTCATTTTGGACTTCTCAGTACAAGAATGACATGGAGTGTTTGGAGTGTGTTCAGAGCAGGATACTTAGGCTGGTGAGGGGTCTGGAGCACAAGTCTTATGGGGAGCAGATGAGTGAGCTGGGATTGTTCAGTCTGGAGAAGAGGAGGCTCAGGGGAGACATTATTGCTCTCTACAACTACCCAAAGGGAGATTCTGTTGAGGTAGGAGTCATACTCTTCTCCTATGTAACTAACAATAGGACTAGAGGAAATGGCTTCAAACTGCACCAGGGGAGATTCAGGTTGGATGTTAGGAAATACTTTTTCTCCAAGAGAGTGTTCAGGCACTGAAACAGGCTGCCCAGGGTGCCAGTGGAATCACCATCCCTGGAGGTGTTCAGGAAACTTTTAGATATTATACTGAGGGACATGGTTTTGCAGGAAATGATACGTGAATGATTGGATAGGATGATCTTAGAGGTCTTTTCCAACCTTTGTGATTCTATGATTCCATAATTCTATTTCCTTAATGCTCTTATATTCAAAAAAGAGAGGAAGGTACCAAAGTGCTGGCCTCCCTTGGAAAGAAATTGCACTCATTCAACTTCTGCAGTTTTCCAAGATGAGGCTTTGGTAGGTAGGATGGAAAGGTGCATCCTTACTATAAGGCATTAGGTACACTGAGAGCAGAGAGATATTCCCTGACAAAAGAGTGAATCAAAATAGAGTTGTGTTCAGAGGGACTTAGATCTTTCTGAATCACTACATTTCTCAAATGCAGTTTTTTCATCTGATTGTTATATACCCTTTACTTGTCTCTAGAAACTTTCCAATTATTCTTTTCTATACATGTGTATCTATACTTTAAGACAAATACCAGTATTTGAAGTTTTCAATACAAACATTTTTACCTTCAAATACAGTTTATCTACAGTTTAAAATCTGTATATAAAGGGATTTAGAATCTAAACATGCGTTTTCACCAATACGTTTGTTCTCCTTACACCATTTACTTCTATCTCAGGAAACTGAGAAATTGTAGAATTACCTTTTTAAAATTAGAATTTTTTTCCTCTACTCTGTTGTTTTTTTTTTTGTTTTTTCCCCCCCCCCCCCCCGTAGTTGCTGATTATGACCTGTTTAAGTCCACATATCTCTGATAATTCCTTCTCTGTTTTCCACAGCATAATGCATCCAGTAAGACAGTAAGAGAAATCCATTCACAGTAAATATGTAACTGTCAGAAAAACTTGGTGCTGGCAAGTGGAAGATTCTTTCCATCTGCTCATCACCCAACACTTACTCAGTTTCAGTTAAATGTTATGGTGATGCTCATTACCTTTTCTTTAATTTGTTCCCCCAGTGTTCAGTGTGACAAGGTGACCTTGACAATCACATAAACATCTTCAAGATACATTTGAGTTTAGGGATAAAAGACAAAATTTATTTCCAGACTGTTCAGAGGCTGAAAAAATTTCATAGCAGAAGACCTACTAGATGCTCCTTCTTCTGCCATCAAAAAGAAATCCAGCTTGATAGTCCTCACAGTGCAGTAGGTTAACACATACATTTGTACAAGGTGGTGGAAGAGTCATCTTACGTTAGGCAGGAAGTGGTGCTAGTACTTCTGAAAAACTTGAATTTCCTGCCTCATGAATATTTTCATGTTATTCATTGATCTGCATTAAAACAGGAGCAGCCAGTGGGTGAGAGAGGTGTTTGTCCCCCTTTATTCTGCCCTCATGAAGACCCAGTTGGAGTACTGTATCCAGGCCTAAGGTCCCCTGCACAGAAAAAGACATAGAGCAGTTGAACCCAGAAAAGGACCACAAAAATGAGCAGAGGGCAGGAGTGCCTCCCCTATGAGAAGAAAGGTTTAGACACCTGGGTTTGTTCAGCCTGAAGAGAAAGTTCTGGGGAGACCTCACTGAAGCTTTCCAGTACTTGAAGGGAGTTTATAAGCAGGAGTAAGACTGACCTTTTAATGTCTAATACACACACAGATATATATATATGATATGATGGGGGGAATGGTTAAAACTATAAGAAGAGATTTAGATTAGATGTTATGAGGAAATGTTTTACACAGAAAGCAGTGAGGCTCTGCAACAGGTTACCTGAAGAAGCTATGGATGCCCCATCCCTGAAGGAGTTCAAGGTCAGGTTGGTTGAGGCCTTGAGCAGCCTGATCTGGTGGGGCAACCTTACCCATGGCAAAGCCATTGAAATTAGATGATGTTTAAGGTCTCCTCCTACCTAAGCCATTCTATGATTCTGTATGGGATTGGACTGTGGGGTCTTGGTCTGTTAACATGGGATCAATATCTAGGTACCACACTTTAACAATAGACTTCCACATCATCTGTCAGTAAATGAAATAAATCAATCTTGCCTTTTGAACTGGTGACATTGCTCTTAATCCTGAAGCTCTGTAAAGTTGTTTGATAAAACTCACTTTTTTTTTTCTCTCTCTTTTTTTTTTTCTCATTGGTGGCACACCCACCAAGAAGGTGAGAGATGTGATTGAACTTCTGCCCTGAGAAATCCCGATTTTGGGTTCTAACATAGTTGCCTATCCAGTAGAGATTTGCATTTATAGAATTGATAATAACTTCTTGTTACTCCATAACTCCTGGAGAAGAAAGACCTAGTAAAATAGATATAATAAGGAGTGTAGATGGGGAATTAATCTTATTAGAACACTACAAAGCATTTACTTTTTTTTACTTTTGCATAGTAAAGGAATTTTAAGATTTCTAAAGATGATCAAAGTTTGCACTTCTAACTCCATAAACTTTGGTGCAGATAACTACATACACTGAGTAAACTGATTGCAATAAGTATATAGTGAATGAGAAAAATCAGAGAAAAACCCAGTTTGTGGTTTCAATCTCTTTTCATTATATAAAATTATAGAACACATGAAAAATTGTGGTGATAAGATTTTCTTTTTTCACTTTCAAAGGCCAAAAATGTAAATTTTAGAATGACCATTGCACATATTTGTTCAGTTTCACTGAAAAAAAAAAAGATTCATTCTTGACAAGCCATTCTTTAGCATATAAGAATCTTTACTCCTTTTTTTTTTTTTAACTGTTAGAAAAAGTAGTATATTTTCACTTCCTGATTTTCATTAATTACAAAACTGTGTTCCAAATATATTTATAAATAAATGTATACTTGTCTAGGAATGCCTTGATATTTTGATGGAAATTAGAGATTGATTCTCCTTCCTTGTCTTGACTAAGTCAGTGCTTACTGCTCAGTGTAACAAATCTTAAGGTTAACCTCAACAGAAGTCAATCAATACATCTTTATTATTCTGTGTATGTGTATAAAACATCAAAGACTAACTGACAAGAGACAGCTAACATTTCATTTCTGGGACAAGAATTCATGAAACCTTACTGTGTGTTTAATGGCTGAATCTTAAATAATTTTAATGTCTTCTCATATTTCAATGTCAATAATTTGAAGTACATATATTAAGCGAAAGAGAAAATAATCAGGAAACAGAAAAAGGAAACAGGAAAAAAAATTGGATAAATTTTAAAAATTGCTAAACCATCTTTTACCATGACAATCTTTATTATATTAGCCACCTTTTGTAAGCATGTGTTTCTAGACAGCATTACTTTACTCAGACTGGTTGATTTTTCTCGATCTTTTTGTGATAAATACATGAGAAACATATTTAGTTAGTTCAGAGGAGGAATTCAGTCTTGAATACCAGCTTTCAAATCCTCTGGTATGTTGTACACATATGTACAGTTTAAAGAAAAATTTTCCAAATACATGAAATGATGCTGGCAGATTTTGAAAATTCAAATAGGAAATAAATAAAAAATATCATCTAGTAGAATATACACCAACTGCCCATGTTAATTGCCATGTCATTAATATGATTTCAGAAGACATTTATTCCATAAATTAGTTGATTTTATATCAGTATTACATGATATAATTCTTTAAAAATATATGTATTTAAGAATTTAATGCACATTTTTTTTGTATTTTCTCTTCTCTTGTCAAACTTTAAAAATAGCATTGCTTAGCTGTTTTTGATGACAAGAAACTAAGGCTTATGTGAAAATAATTGATACCAAAAAATAGATATTCTTAAAGAAGAAAGAGATTGTAGTTACACAGTCAACACTTATGAAGTTATTTATTCCAACAAAGATTTCTGACATCTCTTTTTATTATCCACATTTTATAAATCATATAGTCAAATCACTTTGAGACTTTAGCAGGAGGAAGGAGATGGTCTAGCAGTATATAGAGCAGAATTATCCAGCTAGAACTGTAGAAATTAGGACTTCTATCCATTGCATTTGAAATCAGTGAAAAATTTTCTTATTTCAGAGTGGTAAATACTGCAAGCATAATTTTAGTTTCGAGAGATGCATCTACTGCTCATTTATAAATCATAAAGGTGATAATTACAATTACAAAGGAAAATAGTTACTACTATTTAGTTTTATTTATGCAGATAAGTTTTAAGATTCTTAGTTACAGAGCATTTTAACCTCTTCAGTTTAGTAGCTATTTAAAAATCCTACACATGAAAAGAAAGACCTTGGAGAACTTGTTTGACAGTTATTACTTGAAAATCTAACCTGGTCATTCTACAGGATTTTATTATTTTAGTGTCCTTCTGTCTAAATGTTAAAGAGATGCACTCTTCAGAAATTCATTTCTGATCATCTGAATATGTTAACCATGTCTCTTTTCCTCTTAGTAATCCAAGTATTTTTCCTTCAGATTTCTTCTTCTGCTCAGCTACTCAAGAACAATCTTCAGGTTCCTAGACAGTTCATCCTTTTCCATGGATATCTCTTTTGTTTTAATCCTTAAGCAATTAGCTACTCCAAAGTAGTTTCTTTACCCCTTCTCCACAACATCTTAATGGTTGTCACAGAGTGAGGTGAGATGGGAAAAAAGTCACCAAAATAAGGATATCAGGACAATGTTTATTTGGAAGCATCGACTCCCATTAAAGAAATGAGATGTTTTATAATGTAGTTTTCTATCTGACCTAAATAAAACCAGTATTGTGGTGGGTTAGATTTATTAACAACCAGTCTCCCACCTAGCTGTTCTCTCACTACTCCTACCAGCAGAATGGCACAGAGAGAACATAATTGAAACGGACACAGTTTTCAGAACAACAATTTATACTTCTCGGAAAGGGTGGTCAGGCACTGGAATGCACTGCCCAGGGAGGTGGTGGAGTCACTGACCATGGGAGTGTTCAAGAAACGTTTGGATGTTGTGTTGAGGAATATGGTTTAGCTGGGAAGTATTGGTAATGGTTGGACTAGATGATCTTCTAGGTCTTTTCCAACCTTGATAATTCTGTGATTCTGTGATTCTGTGATTAGGCAACTATAACACTCAATTAGCTCTAGGAAGAAATGTGGACAAACAGATGAGAATAGAGATGGTCATGAGAAGTTACAGTTCACAAATCTGGTAGAGCTCTCATAATGAAAATTATGGAAAAAGTGCAGATACTGATGTAGTGGAATTTTAAAAAAAATTCAAAAAGATCTTTCATCAAAACCTATTACTGTAATTAATTTATCATGAGATAAAAGTTAATTTCTCCTGGATTAATAAATAGCCGTAGGTTTAGAAATAAAATATGAATTTTTAATTTTAAAATACAAAGGGAAGATAGCACGAATTTATGCAGGGACTAGTGTTGTTCAGTTTACTCATTAGTGAGCTAGAAAAAAAAAGGAATAAAAAGTGCAAATTTCAGAAGATGTGATACTGAACAATAATGGTAAAACTATAGATGAAATTCTCATAAATGATTGTAAATTATATGAGGAAACATGAACCTAACTGTACATAGATAGTGAAGGACTTGAAATTATTAGCACTAAAGAAAGAAGTGTTAGAGATATTGTACATACTGATTTGGACATCAGTTAAACATCAGTTTAATGTTCGATTCATCTGACAAAAAGATGCCTGAAATTTGAAGTATTATTCAAAACAGCAGAGAAGACATAGGAAACCACAGTGTTAATATAGCAATCTCATTTTTTTAAATATTGCATCCAGATCTATTTCTAGTACTAGACATCATGTTGCATAGCAAAAGGAAGCTATCAGTGCTTTATTACAGGAAGAATGAGTCTGTGAATGCTAGATGCCACCATTTTTTAAAGATAGAACATATTAGAGGAATTTTAGCTGAGATGTACTGAGCCATCTTGAAAGGAGTCTTGTACAATACAATTTAAGAACCATGGTGTGTTTTCTGTACATTTTGTTTACAAATATGCATCTAAAATTAAATCTTTTTTTGGTAACATATATTTTCTCTTTTGTAGCAGTAAGCCAATATTAATTGGATTAAAACTAAATATTGGGGTACACTACAGTTTTACAGGTCCTAAATCCAAATATATATATATATTTAATATTATATATATATATATATATATATATAATAATACAATAAAATCACAGAATCATATAATGTTTTCATGGGAGGGACTTTAAAGATCATTTACTTCCAACCCCTTCCATGGACAGGGCTACTACACACTAGATCAAGCTGCCCAGGGCCCCGTCTAACCTGATCTTTAATGTTTCCACGGATGGAACATCCACAGCTTTTCCAGATGGCCTGTTCCAGTGCCTCAAGTCATTCTTGAAGAACCAGAGCCTCAAGACACATTTGATTGATGGGGCCTGGGGGATGTCTTCTGTGACAATGAGAGACACTTAAGCTAAAAAGATATGAAAGCCTTCACTTATATATGTAGGTAAGAACACGATGTAAATAACATGGAAATGCTCATTTGCTTATACTACCAGTGGGAAAACATTCAGAATGGAAGCGAAATATTTTGTTGTATCATAGGTGTTAGCAAATTTTTACCAGTGACATTGAAAGTAGCATACTATGCAGCTTCATTCTCTTTTTAATCCTGAAGTAGATGATGTTTATTCTTATTGTCATAAGGGTGCAGTTGGGAATTGAGATGCTTAACTAGAAAATGCAAATAATTTAGAAGTTATTGATTATGTGGTCTCCAAACAGGGACAAGTGAGATACTTAAGAGATACTATGGTAATAAACAGAAATTTATGTTGCCCACTGATATGTTAATCATAGAATCATAGAATGGTTTGATTTGGAAGAGACCTTTAAGATCATCTAGTTCCAACCGCCCTGCTACAGGCAGGGACATTTCCCAGTAGACCAGGTTGCTCAAAGCCCCAGCCTGCCCTTCAGTGCTTCCAGGGAGGGATTATCTACAACCTCACTGGGCAACCTATTCCAGTGTCTCACCACCCTCACAGTAAAGAATTTCTTTAAAATACCTGATCTAAATCTATCTTCTTATCCACTTTAATGGACCTTGCTGATGAAGACTGAGACAAAGAAGTCATTGAGAATCTCAGCTTTCCCCTTATCCCTTGTGTCCAGGTCTTCAGTTTCTTTCCAGAGAGGACCTACATCTTCCTGTGACTCTACCTGTAGAATTTCTTCTTGTTCCCCTTTATGTCCCTGTCTAGATTTAAATCTATCTGGGTTTTAGCTTTTCCAACCTGGTCTCTGGCTCCTCAGTCAACTTCTTTGCAGTCCTCCCCAGTAACTCTTTCTTACTTCCACTCTCTGCCAAAGTAAATCCAGAAGCTCCTTGTTGATCCTTGGTGATTTCCTGGTATTTCTGCCTGCCTTCCTTTTTCTTGAGATATACTGCGCAGGGGCTTGAAGGGGATGGTCCTTGAATACTGACCTGCTTTCTTGGGTCCCTCTTCCTTCCACAGTTTTATCCCATGTCACTCTGCTGAGCAGTTACCTGAAGAGGTCAAAGTCTGCTCTCATGAAGCTCAGAGTAGCAAGCTAGCTGTGCATTCTCTTTGATACACCAAGGATCTTGAACTTCACAATTTTGTGGTCACTGCAGTCAAGGCTGCCCTTGACCTTTGCATTACTCACCAGCCCATCTTTGTTGGTGAAGACAAGGTCTAGCATAGCACTTTTTCTCGTGGGTTCCTGTACCACTTGGAAGAGGAAGTTATCATCAACACATTCCATGGTCCTCTTTCATTTTTGGTGCCCAGATGTGTTGTTCCTCCAAGAGATAGTTGGAGGAGTGGTTGAAGTCCTCCATGAAGACCATGTTTTGTGAACATGATGCTGCGCCTGTCTGTTTATAGAAGGCCTCATCTACTCAATCTTCCTGATCAGGCAGCCTGTGACAGATTCCAATTATGACGTCTCCTTCTTCTGCCTTCCCTTTAACATTAACCCATAAACTCTCTGTCACATTCTCATCCATCCTGAGGTGGAGATCCATGGACTCCAGCTGGTCTTTGATGTAGACCCCTTCCCTTTTTCTCTGACTGTCTTTCCTAAAGAGCTTATGGTCATCAACTATTACATTCCAGTTCTGAAAGCTATCCCACCATGTCTCTGTGATGCCAATGACATTACAGCAATATAGGCATGCACATGCATGCAACTCTTTATGATTGTTCCCCATGTTCCATGCATTAGTGTACAGGTATTTGAGTTGGATTCGCATTGAGGTTGATTTACCAATTGGAGTTCCTTTGTCCTGCACATTAGGTGCTATCTTAATGGCCTATGATCCAACACCAGGCTCAGGGCATCCATTACCATCAAAGTGGGATGGCTTGAGGGTTCCCTTCCCCGATGACTCCAGGGATAAACCCCTCCTGATTAAATCGGAAAGCTTGCTGCCAAAGATGGTCTTCCCCTTTCCTGAGAAACAAACCCTATTCTCCCCCAGAAGACCAGATTTCTCCAAACTAGTTCCATGGCACAAATAGCTGAATCCCTGTTCATGACACCATTACTCCTGTTCATGAAACCAAGTGAGGACATTGACAAAACTGTTGTAAAATTATGGAAAGAAAACTACAAATCATATTAACATAGGAACTTATGACAACATTGCTGAGCTATTCATTACAGAACGCAATGAGACTTCTTTCACATACAGATGTGAAAAAAAAAATAAATAAATATAGGCTTACCGAAAAGATGCGATAGTTGACACTACCAATTACCACAACCAATTAATGTAATTTTCATTTGGGTCTTGCTAATCCATCTTGAAAATACTAACATCTAATCCACACACAGAACACTAAGCTGGGGAGCCTGAGATAATGGTGTATGATTGACTGTTTGATTAATGATCTTTTATATGGAGCTAAATCCAGAATTATCTTCTGTATCTCAGTCTAATCAATACAAAAATATTAGCTGTGGATTATTATGATTTTCAGAACTGATTCTAAACACAGGAAGTCAGAAAAAATAATTAAGATGACTGTTATGAGGTACCTGAGGCCCATTTTCCTATCTGTTTCTGTTATACTAGTTAAAAGGAGGGCTTATTTTATGGTAAATTATATTTAGTCAAATAAGTGCAAGATAGAAATTCCTGGGTTTGACATGATGTTATAGATCATTAAATATTGTGAATATATTTTAAAAATATGCATCTAAGAGTTGAAAAACCTTTGACAAGGGCAAAATATATTTGTTTCAAACTAGACTCAAATGTGGCTGTGTCATCTGAAATGCTAGGGCTCTTGACATGATCTGATAACATGGGTCGAATCCAGCAAAACTTTTGCTCATGAAGAAGAAAATCTGATCCTTTGGAAAAAACATGTAGTTAAATATAGTTAAACTGATAGGCAAAGGAGAAAGACAGTTTTTGCACAATTGCTTGTACCAGACTATGTCTCCATGTCTGTGAACTAATCCCAAGAGTGAAGTGTAAACTGTAGTATTGGTGCTAGACGGTAGAGGGCACTGCTTATTTGTTCTGAATGGAAGGGAAAAATGGGCTCTCTTGAAAGCGCGTAGATCATGGTATACCCTGGCCCTGGGGCTGTGGTGGGCTATTGAAATCCTTTTTCCTGTGCAGTCCTTTAAATTACCAGAAGTTGATGCACATTTCCATTGGTCAGGACAAATTGGTGAGGAAGAAGAAATCTGTCTCTTACATGAGTACATGCTATTCCTATACCTCCAAGGCATGCCTACGATCCATTATAGTACCTGAAGCAGTGTTGGAAAACACTGAATTTGTAATTTGTAACACAGCTTTTTTGAGGAATTAGTTGATGCTTTTACATTATCTTGGAGCAAAAAAACAGCATGTACTCTCTACTCTCTATTTGCAGTTGTTAAATATTGTTTTATTTGTGTTCATTTTTTTCTTCCCTTGTCTGAAGGACTTGCCTTTTGTTAGTTTTGTCAGTGGAGATCTGATTTAGTAAACTGTTCTAAGGGTGCTGATTCTCTCATACAACTTGGAAAGATCAACATATACAGGGTCATAAAACATACGCAACTTGATTACGGTAACACTATGAAGTAGAGAGTGTTTATTGTTTGAATGATTTTTTGCTTGAATGAATAATTTTTTGAATGTAACCGTTGCTACTCGGTTGAAATCAGAAAAGTTTGGGGAGTAGAGTGGGTATCAAACTTTCAACGCTGCTACATTTGTAAAGCTACAAGTTTGGGAAACTCATAGGAAATAACAAAATCTGCACACAAAAAGGGAAAATTATTATGATTCTGCCTTTTCCTTTTAGCAAAGGGTAAACATTCTCTTCTAGTACTACAGACCCCAATCTAAATCATAGGGTGTCTTCAGGAGAATGAGTTCTGTTTTGGATGCGCATAGTTCTGCAACAATGCAGAGTTTATCATTATTATATTTTGCTGTAGTGATGAAATAACAACTACAAACAAAAATAACCTCCCCAAATTCCACATGCACACACCAAAAAAGGTTATTGAAATACTATGTGATAGGGTCTCTTTATATGCTATAATTATCCAATGAGAAGTATCAACTACATGCGTGAATTGACTTCTATCTACAGATAACAAATTTCTGCATGATAATAGAATAATTAGACCTTATAAATAAGAAATTAACTAAATGTAAAAAATGTTACTTATATCTGTGATTTTGCAACTCATACTTTTGAAGACTGATGTACTCACCACAAAAAAGACATGGAGATTTTGGAAAGGGTCCAGAGGAGGGCCACAAAGATGATCAGGGGACTGGAGCACCTCCCCTACGAGGACAGGCTGAGGGAGTTGGGTTTGTTCAGCCTGGAGAAGAGAAGGTTGCGGGGTGACCTCATTGCAGCCTTTCAATACCTGAAGGGAACTTACTCCCAGGAGGGGTGTAAACTCTTCGAAAGGGCTGATAATAGCAGGACTAGGGGAAATGGTTTTAAGTTAAGAGAGGGAAGATTTAGGTTGGATGTTAGGGGGAAGTTCTTTACTAGGAGAGTGGTTGGGTCCTGGAATAGGCTGCCCAGGGAGGTTGTGGATGCCCCGTCCTTGGAGGTGTTCAAGACCAGGTTGGACAGGGCTCTGGGCAACCTGATCTAGTAAAGGTGTATGTTTGGTGGCCCTGCTAGGCAGGGGGGTTGGAACTACATGATCCTTGAGGTCCCTTCCAACCCGGATCATTCTGTGATTCTGTGATTCTGTGATGTACACAATTCTCTGCAAGCAAGTTGGACTCTAAAATTTTCTGGATGGTATTACTATGCTTGGGAAGACTACTGGAGATCATGAAAAACATACACAGCCATCAGTGCAACTAGGCTGAAACAAAATGGTATCCAGATATATTTGCGGAGAGGTAGATGTGCTTCCTGACAAAAAATGAGGAGAAGCAAATAGTGTTTCCAACAAATGTGCAAACTGATCCAAATGATTTCACTGTAATTCACTGAGTTCCTGTGAAGATTTAGAGACAATTTATTTGTAACCAATGGCCTGACTGGAAACCATGTTTCAATTGGAGCTATGTTTGAACTGCAGCTCTTTGCGGACCTACACGTCTACCCTGAAGTGATTTCCTAAAGTAAAAATAATAATAATCTTAATAATCTTTGAGCATAATTATTCTGTGTTAACTATAGCTTTGATGACTGGAGGGTCAGATTAACTGGGATTTTTATTTTTTTTTTAAATCAACAATCCCAACTGTTCTAAAAGGATCAAGGGATCAAGGATCAGTACATTTGTTCCCCAGATAAAGTGCTCTTGGAAAAAAAAAAAAGAAAAAGAAAAGAGAGAGAGAGAGAGAAAGAGAGAGAGAGAGAGAAAAGGTTAAGCACAATAAAATATTTATTCAAAACAGCCAAAGATAACTTTTGATAGTGTGAGAAGAAAGGAACACAAAAGGATGGGGATCTGAATTATCATGGAGCTGCTGAGATCCTTCTGTTCACATATTACAAAAGTTATATTTCAAGAACCAGACATTTATGACAGTGGATTGACTAAAACAGTTGTTCTTCCTTAGGTACTCCACTAGAAGATTGAAATGCAATAGAAGTTATTGAATTAGCAGAATTTTAAATTTTAAATTGCTTATCTAAATTATCAGAAAACAGATGAAGCCCTAATAGTGATAAATTAAAAATATACTTGGGATATGATACCCTCATCCATATATCTTATGACAGAAGAGCTGTGAATTAGATAAGTCATATGACATATTCAGTTCCTGTTCCAAAAGGAAATACTGTACACATCTTCCTTATAATGCATTCTATTGAAATGTTAGATGAGAATCTAACCAAAATCTAATCAAAATCTAATCAAAATCCCCCTGTATTCAGCTTTGGTGAGGCTGCACCTCAAGTACTGTGTCCTGTTTTGGGCTCCTCGCCGCAAGAAAGACATTGAGACCCTGGAGCACGTTCAAAGAAGAGCAACAAAGCTGGTGAGGGACATGGAGCACAGGCCTTATGAGGAGCTGGGATTGTTCAGTCTGGAGAAGAGGAGGCTCAGAGGAGACATTATTGTTCTCTATAACTACCTGAAGGGACGTTGTAGTGAGCTGGAGGTTGGCCTCTTCTCTCGTGTAACTGGTGATAGAATTAGAGGGAATGGCTCCAAGCTATGCCAGGGGAGACTTAGGCTGGATGTTAGGAAATACTACTTTTCTGAAAGAGTGGTAAGCAGTGGAATGGGCTGCCCAGAGAGGCAGTGGAGTCACCAACACTGGAGGTGTTCAAGGAATGTTTGGATTTTGTGTTGAGGGGTATGGTTTAGTAATTACTGTTGGTGATAGGTGGATGGTTGGACTGGATGATCTTGAAGATCTTTTCCAACCTTGATTATTCTGTGATTTTGTGAAAATTTTGACTCAAAGAAAGGATTTGGTTGCCACAACAGGATACTCTAAAATTTCATGTTACTTACTAATGGCCATTTGACAAGAGTGATATCGGTTATTAATTTAACAGGTGCCTTATTTTATTTATCTATCTATCTATCTATCTATCTATCTATCTATTTATTTATTTATTTATTTTCTCCAGGTTCATCATAAAAGAGGAAAAAAACCGATTCTTAGTCCATTTGGCAGAAACACTTGATTGTCTTGAAGCCACCATTATTACAAATGACTTCAGAAAAGGCCGTAAGTTGTTTTTATGTCTATGTGCTGGTACAGTTTTCAGAGGGTATACATGATATTATCTTGCACTATCTTCAAACTGACCAAAAACTGGAATCTTCAAATGTGACTTTGAAACAGAATTAACAAGCAACCAGAGAGGAAAACCTTAGCTATGGACTTTCCTTCATTTGATATCTTTCAAATTGTGTTAAGGAAATTTCTAGTAGAGCACTAGTAGAGCTTTGCTCAGTACAACAGTTTAGAAGATGCCAAATGAAGGAAATGCACTAAATATTGTTGAGTTATGAATGCTTAAACCTAAAATATGTGTCCAGATGGCTAGAGTTCAACAGATGTCACAGAAATGCAACATTTGCATAAATATATGATATCAAATGTGGGAAATTAGGGTGAGGTTTGTCTGTGCAGGTATGAAAGCCTGTGGCTTCTACCAAAAATACATATATAAATAAATAAAACCTGAAGTTCAGTCTTTCAGAGTTTAATAAAAGAAAAAATAAAACTGCATTGTACATCTACATCCGATCTATCAGAAATGTTTTTGTAGCTACTTGCAAGGTATTTCAGAAAATCTTTTGTAAAATATTGAAGACAGTCATTGTCTTTGATCTCCAGTCTAATGGGTTACTAAAGATTGATGTGAGAATAAAAAGCATATCACAAAGGTTACATAGTCATATTCAGATCTCAATATGCAGCACTGCTGAAACACAGAGTTTCATAATAGTATTTTTTTTCTGGCAGCAAACACGTGAAAACAAGGACACTTGTACTGTGAGAAAAACTACAACAAAGATTTGGGACTTCCAGATGTATGTCCAGGATTTGGAGGTTGAAATACACAAGCTAAAATCATATCTGTTTGGTGCCACCTCCTTCCAGAAATAGATGCTTCATATTTTTTTATAAGAAACCCTGGTCACATGCACTGATGGTATCCTCAGAGATTGGTTCTTTGGTCATATCAAATCTTCAGTGCACACAGATGCGGTTGGCAAGGAAGCAGTCAACAGTTCATCCGAATTCCATGAGGGAAAAATTACTAGAGGCTTTGAGAGCTTCAGGCAGAGAGCCAGAACAGGTGGAAACAGCAAAGATATAGGATACATCACAACCAGAGCTAATGGACTCTAGTCAACAGCAGCACTGCTGTTTCAAGGTACCTAAGGATAATTAAGCATTATTATCTAGGTAATAATTTGCTCATTTTTAGCCAAACAAAAGACAATTTCATATTCTTTTAACTAAACAATCACCTCTGCTAACATAATAGCAAGAGTATTTACTTTTGAGAAGCTTTGGAAGGAGTCTGACAGTGAGGAATTGCACTGTAACTTCACTATGTAGTCCTGTGGAAAATTCCTGGACTCCAGTTATTGCATGACACACCTTTCACAAACTTTATAGACTATTTTGGGGTGTTATAAGTCTGTGTTTTGATTAAAAAGAAATTACTGGCTCATTTTTTTTCTTCTGGAGTTTGCCGTTTCAATTCTCCCAGTCCAATTTAATTGCTGGCAGTCTTCTACAGGAGAGTCTTCTGCTTCCCTAAAACTTGCTCTGTCCACTTAAGATCCTGCCTTTTTTCCTTTCTCTTTTTCTCTTTTGTTGTTGGCCAGCTACCGCAGTAAGAAATTACTGATCTTTAATTAATCTCTATTGGAAAATCTAAACTAAATATAATAAATATTAAATGGATTGTAGATGATGAAAAAATCATATATCAAAGGCAATAATTTCAAAAATATCTGAAATACTGTTTTCAGCTTCTTTACAAAACAGTGAAAATACAGTTACCCTGATGGAAATAATATTTGACCTTCTCTCTAGAAAAAAATTTCATCAGTGCTATTGGATTTCCACTTCAGGCAGTAGCCACTACATTTGGAATCAATGACTACATATCTTGACTTTTGCCATTAGTTATAATAAAACAAATATGTATGGATTTTTTTCTTTTACAGTGAACATTTTACAGGACATGAGTTCAACATATGTGAAGCTTCAGACTGCGTGAGTATAATCCAAGCGTAAAACAGCACATTATCTCTGAAGTCTCTCATGTCTTAAACCTCGTATTTGGCTCTTAAAAGCCTTACTAAAAGATATCTTTTGTATACCGGTAATTGGAAGAAAAATGAGGATTCTTTGTTCTTATGTTGGTATAGTTTAAAAATACTTTGAAAAAATACAGGAAATTATGAGGGCAGAACAAAACACAGCAGATCTTTTGTTTTGATAAAAATGAAGATCCTTTGATGTTAAAAAAGAATCACAGTTGTGGAGAAGTAGGCCCTCTAGCTGACAAAAAGTTCTAGATGACTAGAACTTTTTAGAACTAATATATTTTAATGAAAGATACTTCTAGGATTACATTGTCAAAGTTGGAAAACGTGATTCCTTCTTTAACCTCTATCTTTTCCTTCATTTTCTTCTCCAAGAAATCTATTTGTCAGTGTTTGATTTGTTTTAGAACTATAGTTTGGATGTAGCAAAGGTAGGTATTTGTAAGTCATTTTGTAAGAATGCATATGCATTTGTAAGAATGCATATGCTGCTAGCAAATTTATTTCATGGTTAAGTGTTCTGTCTAGATTCTATGATTCTTTTTCCAGAGATGAATCCCTCTTACAACTTTTGTTCTGTATTTTAATATTAACTGAAGCAACTCCTAAGAGCATAATCTAAAAATGTGCAGCAAGTCAAATTATTTTTGAGAGTGGAACACCAAGAAAGCTGTATAGAGGAAAGCCAGCATCCTTCCTTTTGCTTGCTGGAACCTTATTGTAGTTCTGTGATACTTGCAATTCCTATGGATATCTGAAGAATTTAGGATTTTCTTGAGTGTCAGATGTGCCAAGATCATAGCAAGGAAAACAGAAAACTGCTTGAAAACAAACAAAGAAAAAGAAAAAAACACCAACTGCCATAGATGGCATATGACCTGGTAGGAAATTAAATGTAATAATTTCAGAAAAATTAAAGTTGAAATAAATTCTATAAAACACTCCTATGGAACAGTCTATAAAATTAAATGTACATATATGAGCGGACTTAAAATTGGAGTATCTAAGGGAACAGATTAAAAAAGAACCAAGATCTTATATTTGGACAGCAGAGGAGTCAACAGTCACCAGCTGCAGCAATGGAAATACTGAATACATATGAGGAAAAGAAAATTACTATGTAGGTAGTTTAAATAATGGAAGAGGAGATTTACGAAACCTGATTTGACAAGGCCATGAGCAACATGATCTAACTCTAAAATTAATCCTCCCATTTTAGGTGGTTAGTATGGATGATCTCCTGAGGCCTCACAAAATATTTCTTTTTAATGACATATACTCAAATACACATACATAGATATGTGAGTATATATATTCCACATACTAACTGTTACAATATGTTTTCTACTGAAAATTCCAATACAGAAAAGAAGGAATGTCATTATCTGCTCAGAGTCATTTTTTAAAAATACTAATCTAAAGAACACTGTAATCAAAAGAGATATTCAACCAAGAGATCAAAATCACTACAAGGCTAGTTAAACATATTGGGCTCTGGAATTCTCATTTACAATTGAGAAGATCAAATTTATGCAATTCACACTGTTAACACTTTTTCTACACCTATTTTCAATTGATCAGAAATCTTTTACATCGATATGTTGAGGAGTGCTCTTTTTGAATCTCAAGTTTCCCTTTTCTGGAAGTGCACTCTTACTACAAGGAAGATTTAAAGAAAGCTTTTTCACTTGAAAATTAATGTTCTGAAATTGCCTTTATTGAAGTTAGTCAGAAAATCTTACTTACAGAAGGAATAAGCATATCATAATTAAAAATATTTAAAGTCAGTTTACAAGTACTTAGGATTTACTCTTAAACACAAGTTCCTGTTTTATGAACGCTGACAGTATATCCTGCATTTCTTACAAGAGGAACATCTCATTACCTGACTCAGCCCCTCTGTGAAGACCATTTGAGTGATGTTAGTTTCAAGCCATACAGAGGTGGAAAGAGGGAAATATTTAGATAGATAAATCACAACTAAGGCCATCTGTCCTGCAATTGTCATGGCAGTAGACTGCCTCAGGCTCCTCCTGGGCTCTTCATCACTACCAGCTACCTGAATAGTAACAGCTGCTGCACTTTCTTTCATCTGTGGATAGTGAGGAGGCAGTATTCCAGCTTGTCAGATGCTAGTGTGCCCACAGTGAGCCATATATTTTTATCTTGTGAATCAGAGAATTACAGTAGTACACTTCATACAGGAACAAATTCTTATATAGAGAAACAAAATTCCAATGTTTTAACATTTAAACACAATAGACGTACTTCAACAAGTCACTTTATTTCTTTGATTAGACACTGACTGTTCCTCAGTTATCAAATCAAATTTCAGGTCTTAGTTCTTGGTCTTCAAAGCTCAGGAGAGAATAGATAAATTTAGCAATATAACTGTTATAATAATCTGGAAGGTTTCATGAACAGATCACCCATCCTTCCTGCCAGAAGGCATAATCAGCTAGGTCAGTATGATCTCAGGTATATATTGGTCTAACTTATTTTTAAATATTTGCAAATGAGAAGCTTCCCTGCCTTCCTAGACAAGCTGTTCCAATACTTCAGTAACTTTGATCACTAGAAAAAAAACCTGTTCTAGTAACCTAAATCTTCTCTGCTGCAATTGAAACTCATTATTTCCTGTCCTGTTCAACATGAACATGGAAAACAGACTTTTCCTTTCCTCCCTCCAGCAGTCTTTTGAATATCTTACATCTCTTCCTTAGATTAAACTACCCCGACTCATCAAATCTTTCCACAAGAGCCTTCTCATCAGTCTCCATGCTGTCTTTCACATTTTTTCCAATTGGTTCAAAAACATAATGGTGCAACTAAAGCTTTGCTTAATTGTCTGAATACAGCTGTGTGAATTTAAAAGGCTAAAATAATCAAAACAACTGACAAGAAAATATATCTTTGCAGCACTATTCTGATTCATTATTAGGGAAGAGCAGTTTTCAAAATGTATGTGAAAAGATATGAAATATAAGGTACAAAGTAGTAAGAATATGAGGAAACATGGGAAGGATGGATATATAGGCAAAATACACTGAGATACTATCAAAAAATAAAATAAAATAAAATAAAATAAAATCCATCTGAATGTAAAGTGTTTAAAGAGAAGGCATAATCAGAGGTGGCACAAATAGCTATGATTCTATGAAACGCAATGCCATTGTGATCCTCTTAAAACGAGGAACAGATCTTGAGAAATTTTTTTCCATTACTTTGTATAAACTGCCTCCCTTCCACCATTCCCCTCACCCCCTCACCCCTCTTTGTCTTCACTCCCTACCTATGTTTGGAATTTGTAGTAGCATAACGGATTTACACAGTTTGATCAGGCTCATTTTGTTTCACTTGTGCCTGCAATGTATAATCTTATTTTGATGGCTCCTCACTAGTCTGTGAAGAAACTTCCTTATCCATTTTCCTTGCTTCACTCATAATTTTATAGTCCATGATCATGTACTCCATCATTTGACCCTCCATGGATTAAGGAATCCAAATCATTTTAATAATTCCTCACAGAGGTCTTTGCTTTCCTACTGTCATGGCTTTATGATGTTTTGTTATGAATATTCCATATAATAACATCATGTAGTGCACTGGGAGTTAAGGAGTTATAGCTCCAGTTCCATGGACTGCCAACATTTCCTGGTACCTGGCTCTGAGAAGAGAAGAACTACATACCTCAGGGGACTTTGCGTTTCCATTTTCCATTCAGAGGAAAAGATAAAAACTGTTTGCAGATCACGAGATGTCTCTTTTCCCTTTCTGCTTGTCCCAGCAGCATGTGTGTTCACCTTCAGCATTAAAGTAAGTCCTTCAGTTTTTGGATACTCTCTCACATTTTATTTGATTTATAAGCTTCAATTCCAATTATATTGAATTATACTGTATTATACTGTATTATATTGTATTATATTGTGCTATCTTGCATTCTGATATATTTTCTAATAAATTAGCTTTCCTCCTCAGATCATTGCCACTGTTTTGTTTTTAGGGCAGTCTGTTCTTTCCCCTTTCCCAAGGCAAGAGATCGCCCTGCTCCTTTAGTTATGGAACCATGCCAAAATGGCCCATAAACTGTTGACACCTTCCCTGTAGCTTTACAATTTTGCTGTATACTTCTGAGGTGAGTGGAATAGAAATGTGAACTGTGCTTGAGTTCTTGACTATTCTGTATACATAACCTAGTCAAAATGTTCTTATAATTGTTTGCTCTTCTAAACAGCTCCGGTTATTGTTCTGAGTTTTTCACGTCAGTTATTTGCATTAACTCCAGGATACTCTGGGTGATAGCAACATACATATTACTCTCCATTGATGTATACGAATAGTTAAGATTATTTTCCCATTTACATTACTCAGAATTTATCACCATAAATATTATCTGTCATTTTGTCTTGTAGTCACTGAACATCATTAAACCATCCTGTAGTATTGTCTCATAATTATGTTTTCTCCTAGATCATTCATGAATGTTACAATATTGAGGTCTCGGGACCTCACTGGTAATCTTTCTCCATGTTAATTTCAATCATTTTCACTGGTTGATTTCTGTCTTTTAATTATTAATCCATGAGAATTGAATTTCATTACAAATATTTACAGAAGAATCTTGTTAAAAACTTCCTAAAAGTCCCATGTTGGGCCACTATTTTCTATTCAGACATTAATTCTTTGAATAAACTCCAAAGATGTGTCTACAAGAGGCAAATTATATATTCTATTTTATGTCACAACTTTCCATGGTTTTAACAAGTCTATTTTTTTTATTAGAAAAAAAGTATTTTATTTATTTTTATAAAAAGTTTTATTTATGCCATTTTCTTCAATATGGAAATCTGTCTTTCTAGTCTGAAGTTTCACTGTTTCGTCTGAGAACAGTTTTGTGAAATTAAACTTTATTTGCTGCTACCCAAGCTACCAAGACATTTTATGTTTTAACTGAATCACTTACTGTAGTGCATCTTTTTCATATTTTAATCCCTTTGAAATTCTTAGGTGAGCAACATCTGGTTCTTATAATTGGCTGTAGCTAATGTTATTGATTTGTTCTTTATAAAAATGTAAGAGTGACTGCACTAGGTCAGACCAAAAGTCTGTATCTTCCTTGGTCAACACCAGATGTCTAGGGAAGATTATAAGAAGGAACAGTATTATTATAATTCTAAATTCTACCCTGGCCTTCAATCATCTGTGGTTCAGGGACTGCCTTAGCACAAATAGTTTGAGCATTTTGAAACTCTTAATGATTTTTTCTTCTGCAAACCTTAAACTAGTTGAAGGGATGACAGAGCTTTAGTATCTGCAAGATCCCATGGCAAAGAGTTCTATACAATACCTGTATCCTGCACACAGGATATGTTTTTTGTTTTGTTTAGTTTTGTTTTTCTTGTAAGGATAACTATTTCTTTTCTGGCATCTTCAGGATTCTTATTAATTTTACACACCTCCTTCTTATTCATCCTTCATTATCACTTTTCCAAGATGGAGCATTGTGTCTTTTAATTTTATTCCACATACTCATGTAACCTTACTGACCATGTCTGTACTTTTCTGTTGAATTGTTTTTGTGCTCATCAAGCAATCTTCAAATTAACTCCAGGCATCATGCTTTTCCAAATCCACTTTCTATTTTCTTTTTAGTATACTGTCACATCACATAATTCCTCAGTTTGAAATGAAATCTCACCTGTCCTTATCCCAGTTTCCACCAGTGGCTGAATGTGTGGGTTACAGTATATCATCTACTACAGAGTAGTTTTTTGGCAATAGAATTTTGAAAGTACTCTAGTCAGTGCTGGGAGCAAGGCAAGTACTAACTGCCTTCTTTTGGCTTTGTAACCTTGCTCTTCCAAATAGATGTTTTCAGTATCTGAAAGTTTCAATTCCGTCTTACCCTACTTGACTTTTACCCAATCTGTCTATGAATTAATTCTTGCTATCATTCTTGTTTTTCTCTGGTATAGACTTTCCGGTTAATCATTCTGTGTCCTCAATCACTGTAACTATTATGATTTGGAGAGGAATGAAAGAAATCATTATCATAATTGTGGTATTACCCATTTTTAATTTCTTCAGTCACAAAGACTGAAAATTTGTAATTAATAGTTACCTTATGCTCTTTTTCATTTGACTCTGGTAAGGCTACACTATGGCCAAAAATCATGCTTGAAAACCCTACACCTTGCAATTATGATCTTGTTCTTTATTTTCCTTACATCACAAATGTGATATACCTTTTAAGGCAATATCTTGCTTTAAAAATGGGCCTGCTAGTAGAATGGTGTTACTTTTTGGAAGCATCTGGGCATTTGGATCTAGTTAAATTACTGTTGAGAGTTACTCTCTTGAACTATACTGAAAATTAGACATCAAATTCCTTTAACTGAACTCTACAACCAACCTCTATCTGCTCTTCCTTAGAATGAAAATGAGGAAGAAGGGGATGAATAAATTCAGACATCTGTTGTCCAAACAAGACACAATGACAGTTTATACTAGTCCATAATAGCTGTTATGAAAAATTATGCAAAGCTCACAACTGCAAAAACGGATAAGATAATGATGATTAAACAAGAAAACAGTTAAATTTTGATTAGTAAATTTCTTACTCAACATCCATCAAGAAACAAGACATTCTTGTTTCTTGGAACACCTCCCTTTTGAATGGTCAAGAAATTTAGAGAAGCTAGTATGGGAAGAACTATGTGAAAAAAAACCTAAGTGGAATAATTTAGAAAAAGGAAGGATGAAGAAAAATAGCAAGTAATGAAGTGTTTAATGAAGATGGATTGCTTAATACACCTAATTTAGTATCATAATGCGAGAACAGGAAGACATGCAATTACTCTGAGTGTTAGGAAATTTAAAACTGATAAAAGGAAACAATTCTTTATTCTGTGAGTGGTAAACTTTGAAACTCAAATGCTCTAATATTCAGTTACCTGAGCAAAGTAGATTGTTTGTATTGAGCCTTACTGAAACTCAGCATATCTACTTGTTATTTTGAAGTAAGGAGCCACAATGAAACAGCAACTATATCTCACATGCCTTTTGGGATATGAGAGTGCAATTTAGTGTTGCTTGAATTTAGTGAACTATAGCTGTGTGTTCATTTTATGTGTCCCTTTGATTTCATATGCCTAGGTAGAATCCTTTTCTTAGCCTTCTCTCCTGAAATAATTCTAATCCGTCCTTATGAAGTTACTACTCCATCTCCTTCATCCTTTCTCTTTTCCATGTATGTACTCTCTATCTCCACTGCATCATTTCTAGTTTAGGAGATAGAGGAGGCACTGGATACTGGGATGTTTATCATACCAGGATGTGGACATTGCCACAGAAATGGGCTTAGTAATCTTGTGACTTCTGCTCGTGTAACTGCCAGATCTGAGCACATTAGCTCACCACTCACAGGAAGTCAGCAGCTGAGTAACACTAGCCTATCAATTGTTTACTCAGGCAGTGAAATGCCTTGCACAGGGCTTGTCATTTACTGTCAGTCAAACTTACACTTTTAAGTTTTTACCTCCATGACTTTTTTAGCTTCCAGTGCTGGCAGTTTGGTTTTGTTAAAATGAAGCTGCAGCCAAGCCTCTCCAGTCTTCTACTCTTACATTGAGATTATCAGTTGCGCCTACTTCTCTCACCATACTAGATTTCAGGAAATGCTACCATGCAAGTCAGAGACCTTAGTCTCCTATGTAAGAACCAAAATTTAGCTTTTAGAATTTCCCTTCAACATTTCCTGCTAGTCATTGTATTGGTAAGGATCAAGCTTCTCCCCTCATCTTAAGAAGCTTAAGTCTTAAGTACTGTGTTACCATTCAACAAGGCCTGATCAGAATGGACGGCTGGGCAGGGAGGAACATGATGAGGTTTAACAAGAGTAAGCATAGAGTCTTCTACCTGGGAAGGAATAACTGCGTGCATCGGTACAGGTTAGGGGATGACCTGCTGAAGAGGAGCTCTGAGGAGAAGGACCTGGGGATCCTGGTGGACAACAGGTTGGCAATGAGCCAGCAGTGTGCCCTTGTTGCCAAGAAGACCAATGGGGTTGTGGGGTGCATTAGAAAGTGTGGTCAGCAGGTCAAGGGAGGTGATCCTCCTCTACTCTGCCCTGGTGAGGCTATATGTAGATTACCATGTCCAGTTTTGGTCTCCTCAGTACAAAAGACAAGGATCTCCTAGAAGGAGTCCAGCGGAGGGCCACAAAGATGATTAAGCCCGGGGAAGAGAAGATCGAGTGGGGATCTGATAAAGGCTTATAAATATCTAAAGGGAGAAAGGTGGCAAATGGATGAGGCCAGTCTTTTCTCGGTGGCATGTAGTGATCGGATGAGGAGTAATGTCCTAAAACTCGCACATAGGAAGTTCTGTTCTAATATTTGGAACAACTTTGTTATGGTAAGGGTAATGGACCAGTGGAACAGATTGCCCAGAGAGGTTGCGGAGTCTCGTATGGAGATATTGAAAACCCATCTGAATGACTACCTATGTGACCTATTGTAAAGTCCATGGTTTAGCAGGGGCATTGGAGTTGATGATCTCTTGAGGTCCTTTCCAATCCCTGTGATTCTGTTATTTGAATCCATTTTATTTAAAATATCTTTGGATTTGGAAGCTGCTCTTCAGTTTTGAGAAGGCAAGTGACAAAGATTGGCACTGTAACAGTTATACGTGTGTACACTTGGACATGAATGCAATAAGAGGGGTTCTGTGTTAGGTAATAGAAAATTTTGAAGTGAAAGTATGTCAGCTGAGGTTGCCTGCAGACTGTAGTTAGCTGAAGGGAAACTATGAATTCAAATAATACACATTTAATATACACCATCCTATCTTCTTTCTGAGGAAATAATTTTCAAATGGCCTGCAGTCTTAATGGCAGAAATGACGGTAACAGATCTTCAGCTCATCTGTGGAGATGGGCTCAAAGGTCCAAAGTATTCCCACTGTAGCATAAGTCGTTTTATTGTTCAACTCCTTTTCTGTTCTGCTTCATAGCAAATTTAGCTCTCTGGTTCCATGATTGCAAGTCTGTGGACATTCTGTGAGGAATTTCTTAAGCAACTGTCTTTTATTTGCAAAATCATAAATGTTTCCATTAGCATCACTGGACTTGCATGCTTGCCCTTTCTGCTTCCTACCCCTTTGCACTGCTGGGGCCAGCACACAACTTGTTACTACAAATTAATATTTTTTTTTCTTGAGCTGCACACTTTTTCATGCATTGACATAATTAACATACACAAATCATAATTAGCATGTTGGAGTGACCTCTTGGGTAGATATCTTCTTGGCTTTGAACGAGCAGGAAATATGCATAACCGTTTTTGCAAATTCTGCCACACACTGGATGCTTACATTCCTGTGTGCACCCTGAGGTGCCCAGAACTGTTAGTGCCCTGTGCTCTGTGCATTAATTGGTCAGCCAATAGCATAACAGCCAATCAAACAGCTTAAGTAACAAAGGCAGCATTGTATATTTACTCTGATTATCTTACTTTTGCCTAATGAAGCTGCTTTAAGGTTTCTCTCCTGGCAAGCATCCAAAATGCTTTTATCTTCCTGCATGCAGTGAGCTGACAAGCTGAGAGAAAAGGCCTCCTTTGTGTGCACAGTCTGTCTTCTTTTTTTTTTTTTTTTCTTTTTTTCTATTTTCAGAGGAGGAGCTGAAGAGAAAAGGATGGGTATCTTTGTGGATGCCTTGACTTTCATATGTTGACGGAGACATGTAAGGGTATCTTTTTCCTAAATGTTCTGATTGTTTATAACTTTGATCTCATTTAATGGAATGTGCTTTGAGAGTGCATCAGGCATACAGTTTCATCACCATTCAGCTTCTCCATTTTGGTTAATTTGTATGTCACTAATGATGTCACAGAGTTCATTGATTATTTGACTATGCACCATAGATCTATCCATTGGATGTCTTCTTTTTCCCCTATCCTTCTCAAAATAATTGGAAGGATGTTAAAGCAATTCTTTGAGAGAATATTTCTGAATCATAGAATCATAGAATTACTCAGGTTGGAAAGGACCTCAAAGATCATCAAGTCCAATTGCAGCCTAACCATAGTACCATAACTCTAACAACCCTCCACTAAGTGTTTCCTAACGTCCAACTTAAACTTGCTTTGGTGCAACTTGAGACCATTTCCCCTCGTCTTGTCACCTGTCACCACTGAGAAGAGACCTACTCTGCTCTCACTGTAAGGAAAAATACGATAAATAAACCTGAGATAGACTTCAGTTCTATATTAATGTAATTCCCTGTACAATACCCAAATAACCAAATATCCCCGTATTCTTAGTTTGATTAAAGAGCAGATGCAGTTGAGGAGCTGTGAGCAAAACGTTGGTCTTTTTATTTTTGAACTCACCTGTCCTTAGATGTTGAGTTGGCTGCTTGTGTTTAAGGAGTCATGCAGTCCTTTGATTATTAAGTTCAGATACAGAATTTTTCCAAGTTTGAATTCTGAAAGTTTTACTATAATCCACTCACTGGTGGGTCCAGTACTTAGCACCTGTGTTGCACATATCAAGTCTGAGGTACTACACCTTCTTGGCAATGAAATTCTTATATCAAAGAATTCAAAAAGGTTCTCTGGACTGAGGACTATTGTTACTGGACCTAGAGATTTTTGAAACAAACATACTTCTAGGACATCTTGTAGTTTATGATATCATTATGCACTCAGAAAAAAAAATAAAAATAAAGCACTCCTGATAGTTGCTTTGCGTTCACTGAAACACTGTATTTTCACTGTTTAATCTTGTTTACATATAATTTATAAAACAGTTGCATCTGGATTCATGGTTTCCAGAGAAATATAATCGTTTAGGGAAAAAGTTAGGTATTTATTAAGCAGAATATCTATCATAAAGTAATCCTGAAAGCTGGGGATTGACTTACTCACCATTAGATCTACTTAACAAAGAAATAACTTTTCTTCCAGGTGTCTCTCCAAGTTGCATGAGACTATTTGAGATTTCACCATTTACCTTTTCTTGTCATTTAAAAGCTAAATCCCCAGGAATGAGTACCTGGTGCTAGAACAAGTGCTATCCAACAAATGCTTTCTTTCTGGAAGCTGTAGTCAGTATCAAACCATCTCTATATAAAAACCTGTAACATATGCAGCCTTCTAATTTTAAAAACTTAGAGTTCTTACTTATTTATTTCTTTTGTTTTAAATTACCTGGCTTTGCCATGTGAGTATATATATGCTAAGATCTTAAGATGCTTTTAAGCATCCATCTTCATAATGATTACTACTAATTCTAATATTAATATAATATTGGTGCTATTATTGTTATCTTACTAAATAGGAAAATTTTCCTTCCTTACAACCCATTCAAAATATCAAAAAGTAACAATTTTTAGCAATCACAGTGTCATATGTTTATAAGTCAATTTACTATTTAGCGTAAAACAGATGAATAGTCTTCCTTTGTAATTATCTTGTAGTTTTTAGAAATGTTCAGCCACTATAAACAACATATTTCAGTTTATGAAATATGTCCCATGCATATCAATTTCTGTTTAATGTGTGCCTATTCCAAGATACCAAAGGAGCTGAAGTAGGTTCATAATGGAAGTCACTGTTTGCCTTAAGTAGAACAAACACATTTTTTGACCCTGTATGTATGAACTAGAAAAAACTGTGTGACAAATCCACAGATAAAGGACATATGCAGCTGTTTTGTAGTATCTCAAGCATGGTACAATGCAAATAGCTATCAATTTTCTTTTAGGTCAGTAACATGTCAGTCATGTATTAATGAGTAAAACCCATTTCACAGTTACGTGCCATATGAAAATTTATTCTCTGGAAACATAACATGGTTGCCGGACAACACACAACCTTCCTGTAGCAGTAAGTGCCTTATTTCCAGTTCATGTTAAGTCATTGATAGCCAGCTCAAACACTTGAATGTCTTAGGTCATTAAATCAACAAAAAATTTTATAGAGTCTCTGCTGCTTTATTGATTGTAAACCAGATTCATATGACTTCCACGTTCTTCTTATGCAGTGATCAAACAGAAAAGAAAAAGAATGACACCAAAAAAGCACATTAACCTCCTCCAATTTGCTTATTACTTCTGCATATTTGTTACTTGAAAGGTAGCTGCTAACTGAAACAGAATGGCAGATTCCCCACAGAAGAGATGAATTCCTGCTCTACAAATGCAAAATAAAATTAAAAAAATTGTCTTTTGTATTTTCTGTACTATGATATCTTTACTCAAATATGCCTTAAGTTATACATTTGTTTCGCTATTAAATATTTTTAAGTGCTTGTACCTGCCCTGCGTAGATTTCTAAAAAGTAAACAAATTTCTTCATTAATGTATTCATAAAAAAGAGCTGAAGACTATGCATGTTAAAACTTCATTCGAAGCTACAAAATGCTGAAGGGAGCAAATAGGCATCTGTTGATGAAATAACTAACTAGTATTCTGAAGAGTATCCATTTTTTCCCTACTGTTCTGAAGAAGATACTCTTCAAAATAGCAATAGCAGTCCACTCGTTGCTAAATGAAGAAGGTGTGTCAACCAAAATATGGAAAAAGGCAGAAATATATGCCAACAAATTTGTTGTGGAAAAGGGAAACACAGACGTAGCATGCTTCATTCCAAGAACTTCTTAGGAAAACATTAAAAAACATTCTATGTACAAGATTGTACAAAGAGACCAGAGGATTTGAGAAAAGACATCTTGTGCGGAATCATCTGTTGCTGAAAAATTCACTTACAAACTGAAATACTCATTAGTTGCACTGGACAAGAGCTGCTTTCTTCCCACATATTTTCATTGCAGCTATATGTGTAGAAACATAATATATGAGGGAAAGAACAATAAAAGAAGAAGGGAGAAAACCCGATCTGCACAGACATCTTCTCAGTGCTGCTTTCCCAGTTATTCCTACAAGATCTGTTAAGATAATGAAAATCTATGAATTCCTTGTTGAGAATCTCTGCCATGTAATGAGGAAAATTCACTCACCAAAAGAAAAGTTTATTTCCTCTTATTTGTATGGAAAATACCCTCAGAGCAAAATATATATTAACGCATAAACACAATGCAATAAAGAAAAGAACTAACATAGTTAACGTAGTTCTTGGGCAATGTGTTTACAGTAATTCTCTTGAACATATATAAGTCCATACTAACATTTTTTTACTAGGTGCTATGCTTGCATCAGTAGGTGTTAACTTTGATTTAGCAGATAAAATATCTGATTCAGCAGGTAATTCATATGTTTCAACAAGCAATGTAGCTGACTCAACATGTGAATTATCTGGCAGTGTTTATTTTTTCTAACGGTTGGTTTGTCCATTTTAGGATGAACTTTGTTCAGTTCTCCGTACAGCACACTGATTTCTCCACAAGTTTAAAATATTACTGGGAATACATTTTTTAGAATGTCCATTAAAATGTATACAACTCTTCTGACAGAAGAAGTGATTTTTTTCCCCAGTTTTTAATATACTTTTATTGTATTTTTTTTAGTAGCCAAAAGTACCCTGAAATCTCAGAACCAAGAATTTTTCGTTTTTGAATGACAAAAAAAAAAAAAAAAAAAAAAAAAAAAGGGAAACTGAAGAATAACATGATCAGCATGCTTTGGTCAGTCTAGAGACAAACTATGGAAGAACACAAAAATATATATTTTTTAATTGAATGATTTTGTAACAGATTATATTTAAGTGATTTTTTGTAGAAACAGTATCTAGGAATGAATAGACTGATGAATGCAGAAAAGGGACATAGCATTTGAGAGCAGATGTTTTTGGAGGTATCCCTTGAGCATCCAAGGAGCAGAAGTCGTTGCACTGTCTATAATACTACCATCTAGTGGTTCCTATTAATATTACCACTGTACACAAAAGTGGAATTTGGCTTGAGGAACGACTCAGATTTTAATTGTCAAAATCATTAAATCAGACAAACAGAAATTGATAAGTAGGATACTAATCTGCAGAGTGAACCCCATCATATTTATATATATTTATTTTAACATAGTTGAATGCTCAGTGCTACCTGCTTTTCCTTTTATACATTGGACTACTGATGTCAAGATCAGTACCACTCTACTGAAAACCAAAACATTTCATTTTGTTTGGTTTCTTAGAGATTTCACTGAAAATTACTGTTTGATGCAACTTGCATATACCATGATGCCAAATAGTCTTTTGTTATTATTATTATTTTAAATCATTTAAAGTGATAATTATATCCCTTGGGAATAGTCTTGCTTTACTTTGTGCTCTTCCTTTATTTTGATTTTCACTGTAACTGAACTTTCAAGATGTAAGCAAAAGTTACATAGTTCTGAAACGTGCCAGGCACAGCGTGGGGATCTGTAAAATAATAAATAAATATGACAAGGGAAGAATAATTGTTGAGCTACTGCAAATGTGTATTTAAACTTGCAGTCTTATGTTAGATTACCCTTACTTTGTGTTTCATAGTGACTGCACTGAGTATTGTCTAAACTGAATATATTTGTATCTACATCTGATCAGATTCATAGAATAAGTACATAACTTCTATCTGTCCTTAATTTTTGTAAAATGTGAATGATTGACAGCTTCTAAACATTTAATTTTTTCAGCTGTAAGTTTGGATGTTTCATTGAGGATATTTTATGAATAACAGAGTGCTAAACAAGTGCAAATATAATGTTCATGTACAATGCTCTTGAACTATACTGGAATTAAGTAAATTTTACCTCTTTAATCATGATTTCTTAATGTATGTCTAAAGGTATTAGAGGTAAAGAAAGCATGAATATCAATCTGTTTCTGTACTCAAAATGACCCCAGGTTTTATTAGTAATGGAATCTAAATGACATCATCTTTTGACAGTCATGATCTTTAACCCAGTTTGATCTAAACCAGACTCCTTTGGAATGATATCATTAAGGTAAATCCCTGAAAAGAAGGAAAACCGTTTTAGTATAAACCATTTAAGTGTATTAAGTTACTGGGAATTATTTCACTAAATTTTTCTTATAAAAGACAAACAATTTCAAGATTGCAGATTAATACAAGGCACAACAAAACTTTCAATTATGTTTTATCATTAAATTTAATTTAAGCTTCTTAAATACAGTGTAAGTTTTCATCTCTTAAAATATGGTTAAGAGGAATCATGATTAATTAGTTCTTAACTATTAACTATTCACTAATAGTTAATTTATTAACTATTAACAGCACAATCTATATTATGATGCTTATTCTATGAAATATCATTGCAATGAAATTATATAACATATATATTATATTAAATGTATATACATATATAATATATATTTTCTGCTTGTTCAATGAGTCCAGACCGTAATGAGATTGTTCCTTTCTTTTCTCTTTTTTTTTCTTTTCAGTTATTAACTGAGAGTTTGAATTAAATATGGACTTTTGTATATGATGCAAGCCTCATATAGGATTATTCAAAAAACAAAATATTGAAACTAAATGAAAATCAATTCTATTTTAATTAGACATCAGGAGGACAAATCCATATGATTCAAATTACCACCTTAGGGAAGGAAAATGATTTCCTTCCGTGACTGACATAAATCTTTGGATTTGAGATTTTCCATTAAAAAACATTTAAGTCACTGAATGTAAGTGAAAATAACAACAAACCTCCCACTCCCGGCTGATAAAAAGTTCTATATACATATATGTACATATATGAGTTGAAGAGTTTTGCTGTTCCAAGGTGAATCATTGTGCTTTAGTCGGCTTATTAGTTTTGTCAATATTTTTCTTTGAATGAAAATCACGTAATAGTGTTGTAGTGATATTATCCTGAACATAACTCTGATATTTTTAGTAGTGTTACTTTTGTTTTTAACTTCCAGTCAGGTGTTTCCAATAGTTTTGACTGTGAGATGAACCAATAGATGATGATTAATGTAGTCATTGTAAAGAATATAAACAATCCTGGAAACAGAAATCTGAGTTCAAATATGGATTCTCACAGTAATTGCTTTTAACAAGTGCAGAGAAGAAGTGAGAGGAAATCTGATGTTGAATTTTGTGTTGCCAAAGAGAAACTGCCCAGTGATAACAGAAGCATCAGACACACAGAGTGCAGAAAGGTAGCACTTTGCACAGGAAGTATCATGAAACAGCCCATGTCAGCCCAGTAGTAATTGGGCCTTTGAAGTTTCAAATGTGAGAAGAGATGAACATTCATCTTTAAAGTGTGCTGAGTCTCAGGGATTGCTTTTGGTTAAAGTAGGAATGTGCAGTTATTTGAAACCTGACCCTGAGGTCTCTAAAAAGTTTGGCTTACGTTGTGCTAGAACTGACCTTGTAAATTTAGACAGCTGCTAGACTACTGCTAGGAGCAAATTATTACAGCAATTGTGATTTTCATGACTAGCATAAAAGCAAAGGGCACCTATTTAAGACCTGTGGGGTCAACTTTCACATTTACTACATTGCTGAGAAGTAGAAACAGTGGAATCTCGCGAGAATAATGTACCATGGAAGAACTTACAGATTCTGCATAAAGGAAAAAGGAAAAAACACCTAGGTATAGGAAGGTAGTTCTTTCAAGGCATGACTTCACCCAGTGTAAAGAATATTATTCAATATTATTATTTTTTAAATATTCTCTATCCACAAGTATTTACAGACAAGATACAAAATATTAAAAAAAGCATATTAAACTTTGAAATTTTGATAGATTTGTTTTCATTTTTTTGCTTATATGATTAATTTAAGAAACACTTTAGTTTCATTTGCTATTTAAAAGAATAAAATGGATTAAATAAAATTCAGTTGATATTTTTCCTGAGTTTCTTACAGCTGAAGAGTAGATTTAACCCTAGTGTCAAAAACTAGGTTTGTTTTATGCCATGTCAGTTGGTCATAGTCTGGACAGAAATCACGCACCCAAATTCGTTATTTAAACTTTGGCAGAGCTGTGATTTAATTTCCTTTTTAAATTGTTTGAGGGATCTGAATTCATTGTTTTCATTTACATAAAAGTATGAAGTTAAATTCTGTTTCTTGTATAAGAAGTTTTATGTAATAGTTTTCTCTAAGAAATTTTACAATTTCATATGGAATGATACATATTCTTTTCTCTTTACGATAAAGATTTCATTTCAGTGGTTTCTTTTCGGAACTTAAAACATCTTAACATCAAAGTGAGCATTTTTTCTAGTATACCTGCTACCGTGGAAAAGTATCCTTAAAGTTCTGCATTAAATTTTAGCCTTTTACTTCTGACTAAGGAGCTCAAATCTATAATATTTTATTCCATTTTTCCTCAATCATAACTAAAAATAAAAAAGAGGCCAAATATAACATTTCTCTCTAAAATATATTTTTATAATTATATACATATATAATATATATATATAATATATATATATAAATATATATATATATATTATTAATGAACAAACCACTGATCTAATTATCACAATTCTAACAGATGTAGACAGTATAGTGGAAGAAGATGCTAAGAGATCATGTAATATTTTCCTACTGTATAATAGCAACCAGACATAAGCTTCTCCTATAATATGTTTGTCTCGATTATTCTTAAAAATCTTCAGTTAGTAAAACTCCACAATGATGTTAAATAATCTAGTCATACATTTCATTTGATAGCAAGAACAAAAGTAGTGATGATTACCGTTACTATTTTTAGTGTCCTTATATCTATCTAGTGTCTGGTCATGTACGTGCTTTCTTCAGACCATTAAGCTCTTCTGGACCTAGAGTTTAAACACTCATGTAGTGAAAATTGAGGAACAAAAGTATCCTTTGTTTCTTATTCGACTTATTGGCATATAATATTTCACCTGGCTTATTTCCATCTTTGTCAACCTGAGATCTTCAAACTATCTGACTCCTAGAACTGACTCTAAGGAAAAGCATAGAATTTGCTTTTTTATGTATGTATGGAGGTGCAATTATTTCATAAAAATGTGGAGAATTCCAGAAAGGCACTTCCTTTCAAAATATTTAAAGAGAATTTTCATATTAATAACATTACTGTGATTTGGAGGTCTAACTCTGAGCTTCATTGTGCTGGATACCATACTTAGAAAATGCAGAACATGAAATGTATTATAGAAAGAAGCAATTACAATTTTAAAAATATAATGAATTAAACTAATTACTTCATTCAAATGTCATAGTTCTGTAAGTTTTTTTGTTTGTTTGTTTGTTTGTTTGTTTGTTTTATTGAGTACCATATTTAAGAAATATTTAGCCATGCTTAGCCTGGAAATAGACCTGCTCACTGGAAATCTCCAGAACTAAAGAAGAAAACAAATTTTATTTCTTACAGGTATTGACTCAGTAGTGGTAAGAACAGAATCAGAGGAAAGTATTGCAAGAATGAACTGCATCTGGCAACTATAGAGCAAAAACTATAGAGGGTGGTGATGCACTGAAACAGGTTGCCCAAGGAGGCTTGGCAGGGACGACATATCCCTGGAGGCATTTGAGGCCAGTCTGGATGCGGCTCTGGGCAGCTTGTTCTAGTAGTCGGCACCCCTGCACATAGCAGGGGAGTTGAAACTAGATGATTGTTGTCCTTTTCTACCCAGGCCATTCTATGATTCATGATTCTATGATAAATCTTGCAAAACAAGAAATGGGCAGGTGAATGAAGGACAGAAGAAAGTGAGGAAAATTAAAGAAAAATATCTACATTTGAACATTAAAATAATGTTAATGAAGAAAAAGAGAAAAGGAAAAACAGTCAGGGAAGGGGTGAAAAGAGATGATATAATTCCAGCATTGGAAGAACATCAGAAATTTTTGAACAAAAGATGGAGAGATCGAGTGGGAAAAATCAAGGTAATGTGATAAAACAAAGTACTGTGACAACCATGTCAAGAGTGCAGTGCTTTTAACATGAAGATAACCAGAGTTTTAAGTCAAACAAAGGAAAAATGGTGAGGAAAAACAAAGCTCAATGTTTAAAAATTAAGAATGAAAGCTGAAATTCTGGAAAATTGGAAAGAGAGGACTCAATGCCATGAGTTAGTGGATGGGCTTTCTGTGTGTGACAGATGAAAAATGCATAAAGACAAAGAAGATTCAGCAGCAGTACTTTTCAGAAATAAGGTAAAATGAAATTTAGATCAGCAGGCACTTTTCATATGATTTAGATCAAGACATTGACAGAGGGCAAGGATCAGTCCATTCCTTTGACATCCTAAACAAGTAAAGAGTAAGTTGTGAACAGTAGATGTGAATCACTTAGCTGTGGAGTAGGTATTGTAGTCACCACACACGTGCATACAAACTGAAAACTGTGAGTAGAAATTGGAATTTATATATATTGATTGGAAGTTCAAGGGAATTTGTGGATTTGGAATCTAGTTGCTAGTGGAAGTGAAGAAGACTATAGATAAATAACGTTTTCAAGTAATAATACATAGTTGATTTTTTTTTTCTGTTTCTGCTGTTGTTTTGTTTCTGAGATAGACTCCAAGTGATGTGTTCATATGTGATAAACCATGTATTTTCTCTTGTAAGAAAAAATGCATGTTAATATTGATGTAGGTTACTGAAATTTCTTTCTATTCTATGTTTCTAACATCACAGTGACCTCTTTTATTGAACTAAATTGCCTTCAACATATTAAAACCATGTAGCCTAAAATTTTCCATAGTTCTTAAGCTTGTTTTTTGAGAGACATTTCAATAAAAATGATGAAAGTTAAATAAAGTCAGATTAAAATAAAGTTTTATTTGTACTGAATTTTTTTAGGAACTGGCTCTTTTTTGCCTCTGTGTATTCTCAGTTGTCATTTTTTCAACTGTTATGCACTATTTAGATCTATTAATGCAACCAGAAATCTTTCTGTATGTTTTATGTTGTGACTGTTAGTCCCCTGTAGCTTATTAGAGCCAAATGACTCCTTTGATCTCCATTACATTTTCTAGAACTGGAAGTATTCTTGTATATCTGTTCTTAATCCTTTATGGATTTTCAACGCATTTCTTTAGTCTATGTTCATTCAAAGTTCATATCACTGTGTAATAACATTTCCTTGGTGTGTTAATGAACTAAATTATGTTTTCAAAAATTTGAAATACTGATTTTGCTATCTTTACTGTAAGATATATGTTTTAAAATTCAATTTATTTTTTTTTTCAGGGATTATACTAAAGAAATTTTGTAACTCAGAAGTCTTTAGATGAATTAAATCACTCACTGTGCTAGCAAATCATTTTGGAAGAGTATAGATATCCATCTAGAGGCTTCAGCTGTCAAGAAGAGACCTTAGTAGGTCTGAAAAGCATGTATACTATGACATAATTTTGCTATTGGTTCCAAGGACAGAAATCAGTGCCTGTTCATTAGAGGGACTCAACGTCACTCCTACTCTGCTAATCACTTTTTTTTTTGATCTTTAAAAAAATTATATTTCTTTGTGAAGCTTACCCTCTCCTTTCTAAAAATTATGTTATCATTCTAGTCTTTTCTAAGTGTTTTATATTTGTAAGTGACATTAAATAGTGTGTATTCATATTCTGCCATTTCTGACTGGAACTTCACACATATCCCCTTCACTCTCATCTCAGAAGTGTAACAACACTGTTCACTATATTTTGGTTGTCAGTGCAGATGAAAGTCACTCCTAGCAATATCTGCCATGGAGCTGGCAGTCAGAGAAATGCTGACATCAAGCCCAAATCCTTATCTGTCAGGGCTATGGCATGGTACTGATTGAAAAACTTTAAGGTATTGCATGCCATTCACCTGTGGTACAATGAATATGCCAGTTGGACTTCTATTTCACACCTCACTCTTGTATTAGTAACTATACAGGAATATCTTGAAAGTGAATGCATTTTGTGGTCAATCATTTGATCTTCTGTCTATATGAGCACGTGTATTTTATATATATTCCTGACAGCAGGGATTTGTCACAATTTGTCTTGTTTCCAGACCTTATGAAGGGTCAGATAACTCATCAGCTAAACTACAATACTTAGAAGGTTTAAAGACTTTAAACAAAATGATTAGGCTCATCTTAACTTTATGGATACCAGGCTCATCTAACAGTTTTGTAAAAGGTGTAGATTGAACTACATAGTTACATTTTATGTGACTAGTGCAGAATGAAGCTCAGTCCCCGCTTGGTTATTCAGCAGTTTAGGACACACAAATGATTTCATTCATTTGGATCTAGTTTCATTGTCTTTGTCAAATATCCTAATCCTGATAAGTAGGCCACAAATGAAAGAGTGGTTTAGTCAGACACTCTCAATAATCCTTTAATGGCGTAGAATGCCACTTTAAACTGTCTCCAGTATCAGGTAAGATGTGTTTAGTAGGGCAAATGTTCTTAAACAAGGAGAGTTTTACTTTTGATCTAAACTGGATCAAACCAGGGGTTTAGATGGAAAAAGAAGAATTTGTAGTCTAAAAGCAAAACAACAACAACAAAAAGAAACAATAGCACACATGGCTTTGTTCTCACTTTCAGGAGGAGCAGACATATAATCTCAGATATACAGTACATCATTCAATGTGTATGTTTACAAGGAAATAGTTTATGGAAAAAGGGTGTTTAAGTAGAACCTTCATAACTGATGAAGATACCCTCTTTACTCACACTCACTCAATTTATCTGTTTATGTAGTACAGCAGGAGTGTTGGTGGAAGTAAAGAGATATGTAGAAATAATGATTTTGTAGAGATGGTATAGGAAGTGTGCTAGGTCTGGATCTTCTTCAGGGGCCTTAACATGCTGGATTTGAGATTGAACAGCATGTTTGAGCGAGGGAAGATGTATTTATAAGTTCAGTGAGGATGCAAAGGGAATTTTCAAGTTGGAGCTTCTAATAATTTTTGAGGAGTGGCTTTCTTTTGGAACTCATCTTTCTTCTTCCACTTGACGACCACAGTTCTGGTGTTGTATTGAGAGGGATCGTCACTTCTGAAAAAGAGCTTCAGGAGAACTTCCTAAGCACATTTGAGTGCTTATTTCAGTTTGACTGGTGTTAGTTTTCTGACACAATAATAACTATACAATCAAATGACATTTACATTAACAAATTACTTTTGATTTTAATATTGTTACCATTTAGCTGCAACTTATGCTTATTGTCATCATTAAACAAACTTGCTGCACATGTGTATGAGCGTAAACTGCCTTCTCTGGACAATAACCAGTGCAATAACATAGAAAGAATAAAGAAACAAAAATATCATGACTAATCAGTACCTATAGAGCAAAATCTCATTTCTACTTCTCTATTTATTGTTTCTTTCATCATTGCTTGCTTGCTAATGTGTTCTGCTGTCATCATTGCCTTGTTTTTCCAACTTTCATCATTAATTTATTGGACTGATCTTTATTCACATGAGGAAGAGGATGGAAGTTGCAAATACTCAGGAAGAGACATCATGAACATCCAAATCAAAATGTCTACAGTGACTGCAAGTAGCATTTCCTTTCAGAAAGGATAGCTATAATGTCATATAGATACTGTAATGGTAATGTGACAGTTTTAAAAAGCAAAGGCAGTAAAGAAAGGGTTCAGGAAAAACAGTGCTTATAAACAAACCATCAAAACATTTTTTAGTCTTTTTTAGACATCCAGGGATAGTTCTAAATCATATTTATTATTGCACTGTCTATTTTGCACATTTGTAACTTGTCTTATGCTTTTTCCAACATATTGAGAAATACTTTTGTTCTTATGCCAGGTAACCTACATATGACCCCCCCCCCCCCCCCCCCAACAATTATTAACACTTTGCTAATTTAAAGAAATATCATAAATATCATGTGTTTTTTTATTTATACTACACCTGAAAGTGTGTTTACGTTGCTCCATTTCAAAAGAAACTCACCGCTCTATGAAATATTTGAGGTTGACCCAAGTCCAGTCAGGGCTCATATCATTAAATAAGTATCAAAGTAAACAATTGAGTTTTGTCTTTGGCAGGGAGAATTAAAGAAATAAATAAGCCACTATACTGTAGTTCTGCCATAACTTTAACATGATTTTTTATATGTTTATGAAATGAAACAGGCTATTACTACAAAGTAAATATTAAAAATGCAAGCAAATATTTATCTCTATCTTTAGGCAAGCTGTTTCTTTTCCAACCTAAACATGCTTACAGTTGTACCTTCTGTGACTGAGAAAGCTTACATTTACTAAAAGTGCCTCTAAACTTTCCCATTGATACTGACCTAACAATCCTGCATACAGAACAACCATATCAAGATATCAATGGGGAAAAAAAAAAAAAAGTAAAAAAAAACACAATTGAGAAGTTTTTGACAGTAAGTGCATTCTATCTCTCTGAATATAACTATTTAAATATATATATATACTTGTATGTATTTATGATTACTGCAAGAAAAGAAATGCATTGCATTTCTATCACAAATGATAGTGAAAATGCATGGCTTAATTTTTAAGCTTCAAACATCTTCCTCTAATTAATTTTATTCAATTCTATTGCCACAAAGAACTTCAGTACTGGCTTTTATACTTGTTATAATAATGACCCACAAGTGGATGCACGGAGCTTTTGGTCAAGTCTGCTACATTATATTCCAGAGTTGAAGGTATCTCCTGAAATTTGGAAATAATGTTTGTTCCAAAGTGTTTTTTCTCTCAATAATGTTGTTGGCCTTTAACATCTCATTTTACTATGCTATTTAGAAAGGCTACCGCTTTCATCCATGTTAGTGGTTTATAAGGCTCATTGGAAAGCTGAGTAAAATGTTTGTAATGTCCAGTTGAATTTTTATGAAGTATGTGAAACTTGCCATAGAGAGGATGGGAAATGTATGGTTTTATAAAACAATGAAATGGGAAAACTAGGTGAATGAGAAGAATTAAGAGAGTCAGAAATATCATCATTTTTTCCTGGCTTTGCTGGAATCTGCTTTGATGGTTTATTGTGACATCGTGCAGAAGTGTTATGCCACCTTTTCAATGCTTCTTCTATAAATATGTGTTTTTAAAGTGAAAAATAAAGTGTTTTGGATAGTCTGAATAAAATCCACTTATCATCTCGAAGTTCTGTTTATATACTTTCCCCACTACTATAAACTTTCCATTGCATTTTATTGCTAGGAATAGTATATTTAGAAGTCTTGGAGAATGGTCGAATGTCTTAACAAAAACTTCTCCAATTATTATTATTATTTTTTTTACTAACATAAAAGTACTTCAAAAGTGTAAGAAATAGGTAAAACTGCTATGATTTAGATGACTTCATAAGTTAATTGCAACTATTCAAACAGCAGCTGCTGAGAAACTTCTTTGAATTCTTTTGATACGATATCCTGACATTAGGAAATCTGTCATCATGATATATCTTGAAGTGTGGAGTAAAATATAGTACAGGCTGCTTGCATGGTATGAAAAGTTTCAGTTTTATGACTATACTGTTATTCAGCCTCTCATCTGCAGTGCAGATCAACATTTCTGAATTTATTACATACATCTGTCTGAACTCTTGCTGCTCAGTGGGGAAAAACAGCAGTTAAACATAGGAAACTGGAACTCCGGTTCTGGCAGGTTCTATTCTAAGTAATCAGAAAGTATCTGTAGTCTTGTTTGAAATTGATGAGTTAAAACAAAATAAAGCAAAAATCTTTATGTTTTTCCTCCTGTAAAGCTCAAAATTCACTATAAAGCTCTTTTTTTTTTTTCTTTTTTTTTTTTTTCTTTTTTTTTTCCTTAGTTAGTTTCATGGCTTCAATTCTCAAGTCCATATTCTTAGGCCTAATTATATGCTGAATATCTGAAAGTCATCTGAAAAGTTGAATTGCTGTCTTCTAAATTCTGACTGTTCATGTAAAATACCCGAATTAAGGAAGACATAAGTTGATTAATTACAGGAAAAAGTATAATTATATGTCTTAGCTTATCTCCAGATCTGCATATGGTTTTGTAAAATTGCTTTCCACACCCTAGGTAGCTACGATCTACTTAAACAAAACAGGCAGTGGAAAATAATAAAAAAAAAAAAAAATAAATAAAATAAAATAAAATAAATTCATAGAAACAAAAGCAAAGGATGTTAATTAGTAAGCTTAGTAAGAAAATTTGAAGAGAATAAGACAGAGGGCTGAAGGGGAGATGAGCCAGATTTATGAACAAAATGAAAAAGAGTGAAAATATAGGTTTTAAAACCGAGCCTGCTGAATCATTTTTATCATGAGATGCCTTTGCATCTAGATCCTTTCCTTCTGCTGCTGTACTGGCTTCAACTTAATGGAAAGCAGAATGTTTTTATTCTTGGAAAAATATCACTCCAGAACTGTTTTTCTTCCCCATTTGGGGAAGGAGTACAAAAGACAGATTATAACATAAATCTCTAAGAAGGCAAGGAGTTTGGATGGCAGAGGTATTTACTTCAGATTGCTTCTGTTTAGTCCATCATGAACCATACTTCTCAATGCTTTTTTTTTTTTTTTTTTTTTTAAGGAAAATGGTCTCCCTATCTTTCCCTTCACACAGACATGATGCCAATCAGCCATGATGATATACTTCATGTAAGACATTTCTACAGATATCCCTTTGTGGTCCTCTTTGATGGTTTTCTCTTTCATTTATTATATCTGATTTTTAATAACATCCTTCTATAATATTTTTATATCTTTCTGTATATTCAGTCCCACAAGTGAAATGTTTTTTCTCTTCCTCCTTTCTTGCTAAATGTTCTCGTTTTGGAAGTAGAAGAGTAAATTTATGTATTTTCTTTCAGCTCACTTTGGTCTTTCTTCACCATAGTAGATGAATTTACCCCCATGCCTTCCTTCTGTGTCCAGATTTCTCTTTTTCACATAAAATGTTCAGATCATATGCAGGTAATGAATCTTATTTCTTTTTGAACCATAACACTAAAATATCCCTTCTTTGTCACTGCAGGATAATTTCCTGTCTAATTGCAGATCTGTTTTTCTTTTTTTCCTTTCTTCTTTCTTTTCTTTCTTTCTTTTTTCTTTTTTTTTTTTTTTTTTTCCTTGTCAGGTCTAAATTATCTTTCCTGCCTGAAATACTAATGTTGTATGTATCTATTTTTTCTAGTACTCACATTACACTTTGCAAAGTCCAGGTTTCCACATCAAATATCTTCATGATAAGGAGTCTGTAATTTGATCCTATCTTCATCTTTCCTCTACTCATCTAAACACTATCAGAATTTCTATTCTTTCTTAATTATCAATTTCAATCAAACACATTTTTCATTTTCAATTTTCCAATTAAAATCTAACTCTATCTTATTCTGTAACAGCATAAAATGAAATAATTATAGACCTGACATACAGTATACTAGGTGAAGATTTCTGTAAACTAAAACATGGTATGGCATATACTTGTTATATGTGAAAATAGTATGACATTAAATATGCATAAAAAGTTATTAGGCTACATGTGAAATCCTATTGGTGGCATATTTATGTAAATTTTATCTTTTTTGATTAAAGTATTCTTTTCGAATCCTAGCAGACTATTTTATAATAATACTTGGATTTTCCTTCTTTCTTCAGAAATACAGAAGCTGTCTAAATGTTTCAGAAACTGCTATCTTTATTTTGAAAGTGAACTTTTCTTCATTTCTGAACATATAATTTTTCTAATTACTTTCTCAAAGACTAACAAAATATGTAGTACACAAGAGGACAAACTTTGTTTAGTTCACATTTCTACATCCAGTTTACAAGTCACAATGCCCTCAGCCTGTGAGAAGGACTCAAGAATTCCAGGTGCTGAATGTATATAGAATATAATCCCAAATGGCCAAATGTATTTTCAGTAGAGAAAGATGATGCTCTTCTTCACTTTAAATAGCAGTTCCTCCTTTTCACTCCTGATACCTCCTGATTTATTTTCTCCAGATATTTTTAAAAGAATGGATAATATATACCCTTGTCTTATCAATTTATTGCATTTTCCTATTTGTTTTTAGAAAGGGAGCCAGATGAATTTATATGGACATCATCAGACTTAGCAGGGTTAATCTACTTAGGCTCAGGTGAGTTCATTTTAGTTTTGATTCACTTCATTGCACATCTATAATGGTTATTAACAGGCTTAAGGACCTTTGGGAGCTTATGGATAACAATGCAGCACCATGGAAGGTGGGAAATCATTATCCTAATAAGGTTGGTGTAATAATTTGCAGTCACACACAGCTTCGGTACTAATCCTTGGGGTTGGGATAGGTCACTAGGTCTGTAAACCTTTCATCAACTTTATACATTTTTTTGCTCATGCTCTTTAATTAATGAATATATAGTAACATAAAAGTAGGTGTAAAGATTTTAACATACATATATGTGTGTCTGTTATGTATCACTAGCAAATTTTACTGGCTGTACAGGTATATTCTTTTTAAATATGTCTGTCACTCTGAAAGTAATGCCTGCTTTTCATTTCCACGGAATTTACAACAGATAAAAAGAGCACAATAACACTATTTGATAGAAAAAATACTCATCTACAAAACACTACTTTTCAACATAGTAATCACCACAAGATAGTTTACATGGATGAGCCAATTTGAGATGCTCCTCATTTTGTGTTGTGAAAGCTGTGTATGACTGTCAGGAACATGGCTTATCTTTCACATTACTGTCACCACTGCTGAATTGCACCACCCACTACCTCACTGGGTTACATCCACTGTTTGGTCTCCATAAATGTTCTGCAAGTGTTGATGAATGTCAATGGGTGCCATTTTTTCTGCATGGAAGAATTAAATTCCATGCCTTTGCTTCATCTACACTTCCATATCCAATGCCATTGTGCCAGACTGCCACTCTGCTGCCTTCTGTCACACAATAACAAAATGTAATATAACACTGGAGAGAAAGTTCAGCCTCTATTGCCATACCATCAGCATCCACCTCTGATGTCATGGGGTTCTGTAATAAAATAGGAATCATTACTTTTGAAGCTGTCATTTCACAGTATCATGGAATCACACAAAATCACAGAATGGCCAGGGTTATATTATAAAATTATTAAATATTATTAGATTTACATAATATTATTTTAATAAATTGTGATTATTCATTGTTCAAATAACATGCATTCAATACTATATTTCTCTTCCTTTTTTTTTTTTTTTTTTCAAATAGCAGGTCATGGTTAAAGTATATTTTGTGCTTTCAATGACAAGAAATTGCATAAGGGAGAAATTCTGAGAGTGAATTTTTATCTCTGGGTCTGTCCTGCAAACCACAAAATCAACTTTGTATGCTTTCAGAATGTTTATTTGCATTATTTGTCTATCAGCATTATTATTTGCTTTCATATTTATGATGTTCTTCTGTAGATAAGTGCATGCAATTCCTTTTACTCTGAGCAGAAGCTGTATGAAACATGAATTGTTCAGGTGTTTTATAGTTCAGGTGTTTTATACTCATCAACTTCTTGGAAACAGGGAACATTCATGCTATTTTTATCCTTTTGCAAATTTTAAACCATCGGATCTGTAACTCGATCTGAAACAAGATGTTATAAGAGAGGTAGGTATCTGAGAATGTATTCAAATCAGCCAAAATGCTGAGAGATGCTTAGGAAGTTAAATCACATTGATTGAATCGCCATGGAGTCTTGAATAAAAAGCCCACCTAATTTCAGAAGAAATTGACATAGTTTCTTACATACTCAGCGAGTGGACAAGCTCAGAGTAGTTATATTCCCTATATTTTATGGTATGGTCTAATACTTTAGCTGGAAATAACCAAGGTGGGCTAGAATGAATAGTTTATTCCACCTATGTTGTCCAGATCTTGTTTCTCTGAATGAGTCTTCTAGCTCCTTCTAAAGTATTTAGGGAAGTTAAAAGACAGATGTGTTACTCTTCTTTTGAGGCTTCATTGAAAAATAGGAAAAGAACTCTGGAGTTACACTGAGAATATGCAAGAGTGGAGAATCACCCAATATCAAATAGGAGATATAGAAGAAAGGAAACAGAAATGTTCCTCCATTTCTGTGCTGGCTCTCAAGTCTTAATCTTATGTCAGATAAAGCATTCTGGATCAGAGAGAATGTAGATATTTCTCATCTCCCGTACCAGAATTGTGCTTCAAGGATCTTGCTAACTTCTAGTAAGAAAGAAAAATCTTGACTATAAAAAGCTGCATGGCTTCTAGTTATCCTGGGAGTTATACATGGAAGCCTCTACCCTCTCACATGAATGGACCAGTGCCAGGAGGCTGTCCAAAATGAAGATATTCCTTATCATTATAACTAATGCATGTTTGATTAGTCAAAAGGACGTACTAGCAGCCTCCACTGATATGACCAGATGCTTATGCAGCTTTCCATTACCTAATCAGGCATGATTTTTTCATATGAGGGCATATGCCTTCAGATATTCTGTTGGGAAAGAAGGTACAAGACTGAAAGTTCATCTTGAGCAAAAGTGTTTGGGTATCCAAACTCAGTCTTTCATTGAATACAACCCTTTATCCTTATTTGTATGCAAATAGATTTTTTGGACTGCTTGGCAACTACTAGACAATCTGAATTAACGCAAAGCTTTGCATCTTATTTTCAGAAAGGAAGCCAAGAATTTCTGATAAAGAAAACAGTAACATTCTGCCTCCAAGGACTGATGTGTGTATCACAGTCTATTGTTCCACTGCTATTTAGAAACCATGGATATTTCTCCTTGCTACACTCCAGTGCAATGTGGTAGAGTTTGGACAAATCGCTTAGCTTCTGTGCACTTACTCTGTCTGTAGAATTGAGACAATTATGGTATATGCTGCTCAAGAATGCTACAGTACATAATCAATTAATTTTTAATTCCTTTAAGATTTTTAGAAGAAATATATGCTAAATGTCTAAACCATATCCAAATGCTTTCAAAATAATAATAATCACTATAATTATTTTTAAATTATTTCATTGTCATTATCAAACTTTGAGATGAAGAACAAGACTTTCTTAAGAATATATGAAAAATATTTTTAGCTGTTTCTCACATGTTTGTTGGTCAACTGAGTACTTCAAAGATGCTTTCATTCACTGTAGCAAAGACAAGGCTAAGTAAGGTTATAATTGCTTATATTTCTTGTAATTTGAATATATTAAAGAGAAATGTTGGAGATGGAGAATAACAACTAATGACGAAGGACAGTGCTTGTATAAGAGCCATGGACTTTGAACCATCCGTTATTTGATATAGAGAGGAATCTGCAGGCAGGTGTATTGCTACAATCAGGTTCTAGAGCCAATGGGATTTGAGCCAATGTTAGCAAAGATCTTGGGAAAAAAGAAAAAGATGATGATTAGGCAATAATTGAAAAATTTTATGCATTGTAGTGGCAGAAGTAATAGAAAATCATACTCAAACCCATGGAAACTACAAGTTATTAAAGACTGAGTAATCTTTGCAGATGGCAAATATAAAAGTGATATTATATCATGGCTGCAGAGGCTGAGAAGCAGCCTTAGGCTGGTTATATCCCACTTGTGTAGACAGAGCCTGTATTGAGCCATTCTATCAAATCTGATATACAGCAAGGAATGTAACTGCTTTGTTACATTCAGAAAGAGAAGAATATATGTTTTATCAGCTTTAATTATTCATGATGTTCACTTTCTGCTAACATATATAACATTACAATTTTTAATTTTAGGACTCTGAATAAATAAAAGTAGGAACTGTCTGTAAAAGTAGTAAAAGCATTTTCAGCTACTGAATTAATAGTTAATCTGTAAATAATGGTGTGTCATTAGAATAACAGCCTGTAGAGCCATGTATTGATTGTAGTTCTTGACATGGATAGAGTTAAATCTTCAGCTCAATCTTCTTAATTATTCCTTTTTGGCATCTATTTTAGATTACACCTGAAACTTTAGGGTTTTTTTAGGTTGAATACATGTGACAAATAGTTAATATTAAACTATGAGGAATTAAATTTATCTTTTGCAATTATATATATTAATAGAGATAGATACATGATAAATATAATTCTCATCTTTGGTGCAATGTTGTATAAATTATAGTCATATAATGTTAAATTTAAAATGACAAAATATAAGAAACATAAATGAAAATATACTGTAACAAGTGCTCTCTGTTCAACGAAACATTTTCAGTGATTGTATTGAAATTAGGAATTTGTTGAGAAAAAAGATGGAAACTGTGAAGCAAATTTTCTGGTGAAAGCATTTGCTGCAGATTGTTTTGGATTGAAGAGTATTTTTTTCTGCACTAGGCTAGGGATTTTTTCTGGAGAAAAAATCTCTGTTTTCATTGCACCCAAAACATACTTCAACTTCTGAAGAGGATGTAAATATCCACATATATGACTAGTCCTTCAGACCTAAGAACCAGTAAGGCAGCAAGAGCCTTCTGTGCAGGGGACAAGACTAAATTAAGTACAGAGTAAGACTGACTGAAATACATTTAGGTATAGGGACTGCAGGAGCAACTACTTTGATCTGCTGACTGCTTCTACTGCAGTAAATCACTTCTTAGTATAGACGTGTCCAATATTATCCTCACCACACATCATTTTTCATGTATTTCAGCTATTAATTTTAACTTTATTAAGTGATGTTATGTTTGTATTTAAACAAACACATACATGAGCATACACACATATTTATGCCAATATATACATATCTATGAAAACATGTCCTGTGTGCTTTAAGACAGCACAATCTGAATTTTTAAAAATAAAAATATACAGGAAAAAGTTTTGAAGTATTGTTCCTACTTCAGTGTTGACACAGCTTAAGTTTAGAGTTTAGAGTTTGTATCCAAAATGTCCATCTTAGGGGAAAAAAAAGTAAAACAAGCATAAAAGAAAAAAAGTGGAATATTAGTGTATTTGTGTCATTTTCAATGGTGGAAAAGTTCAGAGTGGAACAATGAACAGTGTGGGTCACTGCAGCAGAAGAATCTGTTTATGGGGATTATCTGAGTGGAAGCAGACAATAGGATTTATTGAGGTGAACTAGGAAGTATTATACCACAGTCAAACACTATGTGAAAAGGTGATACATTTGGTTGCTCTCATCACATCCAGACAACAAGGAGCAATGTGCTGTTTTTTAACTTCCAAAATTTGCAAGGAATGAAAAGGAATACAGAAAGAAACAAGGCTGTATTCATAGTCTACAGCCAACCCAGGAAGTATAATTATAGTCTGAATCCTTTTGTATGACTGTAACCTGCTAGTAACCTCTCCCAATCCCATCTTCTATGCTAGAACTCTTCAAGAGTTGTCTTATCAGTCCCAGACTTTTGTCATAGCCTTGCTGCTGGCACACAGTGTTCCTATTTCTTTTGCGCTTCTTTCTCCCCTTAAAGTGTTGCAGAAATGACATTCTGTAGTTTCCTGTGATATCAAGGAACAGAAGCTAGTTTCTCAGGAACTACCTGTGTAATGCACACTTCTACACTATACTTAAGAACAAAATTAAATATACTGGAGATAAAGATAAGGAGAGCTTGAATTCTGTTAGACTCTACAGCCAAAATGCAAAAGATTTTACAGTGCTGGTACTTGTTATGTAGGCCTAGTCTTGAAGCACATGACTCTGAGTTAGTCAGGCAGATTTCTTATGGTGTCTATGGAGAGTGAGTTCCCCTACAGTAGGATCTAGAAGAAACAGAATACTAAGTTATCAGCACGTGAAATGGAGTAATCCCTGAGAAACGGTATTGTGCAAATAATTCACCATAGGTATCATCTTGTTTTACTTTACTTGTTAACCTCTCTTTGAACATTTTAAATTTCTATGGATGCAGGCAATCGAAGTGTGTGTCACAGATTGCATGCAAACACTTTAGAGAAAAAGCAACTTCTCTCTCTCTCTCTCTCTCTCTCTCTCTCTCTATTCATCTATCTTTTTTTTTTTTTTTTGTAGTTAAGTAAAATAATATTAGCGGTAAATTGAGCCTTTCTTCATAACTTCATGAGTTATTCCTCAAAGCACACAGATATTTGATAATGTGAAAAGCAAGTTAGTAGTTTTTGGAGGAAACAGTGCTGCTGCCATTTTCAATTAATGAGATAAAATATAAAATTCAGAAATGTAAAATTAAGGGTCAGATTTGCTTGTTAATGTGGACCAGATTCTCAACTGATGTAAAAAAACATAGTTTACTGTAGTTACAGTGGAATTACTTTCTTCCATACCAGCAGAGTTTCTGGCAACTTTTATTTATTTTAACTTTCAGTATGACTTGAAACTACTCCAAGATACTCCTCTCATTTTCTCATTTAACCCTAAGTCAAAATACTGCGTATAAACAATTGATGATTTTCCTTATGATTGGAATTTAGATTAGATACAAATGTAATTTAGATGGTACTTATTTCACAACTCAGGGGATCTGTTGCATGCTTACTAGGGGTGAGAGCATTTAGCTCAGATACTGACACCAGCAATACTATCATCTGGCAAGCACTGTAGCATAGACAAGACTTAAGAAAATTGTGTTTAGTAAACAAAAAAGAAGTATAAGTGCAAAATAACTTGGTTGTAGTATAGGAAGCTAATTTAAACGATCACAGATGGTGATGTACTAGCTGATTATTGACAACAGTATCAGCTTTAGAAAAGGTTTTGACAGGCCTCATCGTACAATGATTAATTACTGTGAGGCATTCCAATTTCCTCTCTTCTTCGGCTCATGGCTCAGGGTAAAATCTGTTGCTCTTGTTACAGTCTACAACACAGGAAATATCTTCTCACTGCTGTGTCCAAGGACCAATCAAAGTGCAAAAGTCAGACAAATAAGACCTGTGGTCAATACTGGAAAAGATTTTCCTCAATGGGAATAAGGAAGGAAGTTAAAGAAGCTTTGCCCTCCATATTAAAATTTGCTTTAAATGACCAATAGGTAGGACAGATGACTAGATTTTTCTGAAGGAAGCAGGTGAGTACTAGTCCGGTCAGTTCTCAGATTATGGATAAGAGATATAGAAAGAAGAGGAATAACTATGAGAGGAAGCAAAATATATTGGTTCTCTTGCTTAAATTATGCTTGATTTCCATTAAAAATAACTAGAACAGAAATGGATATAAGAAGGATCTTTCTATTTTCCTAAGATCACCTTAAAGAAGAGGCATTAGCTATCATCTGCAGAATTGCTCTTATGTTCCTGGTTTTGAATACACAGTTTTTCTGGATGTAAATTAGTTATCAACGTATTCTAGAAATGGACAGGGTTCAGTCCTGTCCCATGAGTACAAGGAAAAGTGTTCAGCAAGTAGCTGTTTAAAGGGATGTGGCATTTTTAATAATGCAAAGGAGACGCTACATTGCCACATACCGAGTGTGTTTAAAGTTTTCCCTTGCGTGACCTGAAACAATAGAAAGCATATATGAGGAGTGAGCTGCCTCACAGTGCAGGATTCTGTTTAATATTTTCAGGCTAGCTCCAGATGAGGTGGTAGATCTACACATCTGTACAATGATGAACAGAAATTGTTCTCTGGGTCCTGGATGCAATGCAGATACATAGTTGCTGCACTGTATTATGCTTTGGCTAGAATAGCTATGCTGACGTGGCTACGCTGCTTCCAGTCTTAGCCTTATCCTGGGCTAGCTTAAATCTTTCTGCCATGTAGTGCAAACTTGTGTATGGTCTTTACTAGAATCTAGAAATGTTCATCTTTCAATTACACTGTTTGTTGTATCTAAAATATAGGGTGAGCAATCACAGATATGTCCAGCTGTAATTGACAAACTGCATTGTGTCTTCTTTTTTTTCTTTCTTTTTTTTTTTTCTTTTTTTTCTGGAATTCCTCATAAGCAGCAGAGGTTGACTACAGCTACATGTGGAATAATACATTGCTCAGAACTATATTTTATTTTGTAAACAAAAACTGCTCCCTCGTTTCTGATGGCTATGTCTTGCCTCAAGGTTGAAGATCAGGCTGGTTGACTGTTGAGAGTCAAACTTGATGTAGACTGACAGGGATCTCAGAGTTACTCTGTGTAAGTGTATGTGTGCCAGGGGAAAAGGTGTTTTCAACTTCCTCTGCAACATAGGATGTGGTTCAGCTTTTGGGAATCATCAGGGCAGCTCTCACTTCGTCAGTTTTCTAACATCAAAGAATCCTTTGGCATTACTAATGCCTTGATCTCTTCTTCTTGTCTGTAGCACAGTTTATTTTGAAACACTGTGATCTAATTAAAACCTTAGGGCTCGCATGAAACTGAGTAATAGATACGGTTTGTGACATAAGAAAATGGGAAGGTCAAGTAAAAATTTGTTGATTTGGTGATCTTTTCTGGCGTTATGTTCTACAAGTCTTTGTCTTTGTCTTCTCCCTATTAAACAAAATAGAGTAAGAATGCTGTAAATATCTAATAGCTTTAAAAATGTAAGAAAGCCTGCCTTGAATTTACTAAAAACAAAAGCAGAAGTAAAATAGTAATAATAATTCTAATATTAAAATTAATAATAAACAAGAAAACAACCTCACCAACAAAACAAAAATCTTTAGAATTCTGAGGAATTTTTATCTTTACTTGTGTGTATATGGTTTACTCAGTATAATTCTTCAACTTGTTTTCTGCTTGAATCTTTATACTTCTTGCTTTTCACTCCTGTGTTTCAGTTTGGCAAAGCAAACCTCCTGACTACTCTGGCAGATTTCTTCTGTGAGAATGTTGTTTACTGAATGACTGAGGGAATAAATGTGTGAATTCTTTACTGAGTAAATGTGAAATAGCTTAAGTTTACTGTTACCTTTGAGGGTCGATGACCATTATCAAATTTGTGATCATATTACAGCAATAACACATACATACAGTAGTTCGATGTGTCTCAATTGCTGTAGATATGGGAGTAACCCCCAGAATTTATTCACCTAAATGCACTAATAATGTTGTTTTGAAGAGTGATCTAAAAAAACAAAGTATGTGCAGCATTTTGAATAATCATATTTTATTTCTGACCCATAAAAGAAAGTGCCTGGCTAGGGTCACTAACAAGGAAAGGGGAAAAAAAAAAAAAAAAAGCCACCAAAAATAATAAAAAAACCCACTTAAAAATAGATAGAAAATTTCCCATTGTTGAAGACAAATTAAAAGAAGAAGGAAAAAATAATTTTATAAGAAATAAAAAGGGAACAGTATTTGAAAATACAAAAAAAGAATCAAATTACTTCCCACAAAGAAATGAACATGTAGTTGAGATACAGGAGCACATTTTAGTTTTTTGTTGGACAATGCCCTGAAAGTACCTTTGGTCTAGAAATCATCATATTAGTAATGGAAATGGGACCAAATCTGATTACACCTACAACAAGTGTTCCTGCATTTAACCGTATGTTGAGTATTTTCACATGAGCCTGCCTGCTATATCAACACAGTAACAAACAGGAAGAGTGGTAGATTTTCCTGTCTTGTACTTTCATTCACATACATTTTATATACTCAGAAATGTAGCAGCATTTTTAATTTTTTTTTACTATGCAGTCTTTATTTGCCCTCAAAATTGAAAAAATCAGGAATACTATTTTCATTTCACTCCAGTAACAGCCTTTGAAAAGAAAAACTTATTTCTGTCACTCTGCATTAGATAATTTATTAAATGTTTTTAAATAGGAATTCAATTCCTAAAATGGTCATTAATGTAGCTGAGGCGACAATGTCCAAAACCTCATTACAAAAAACCAAATATCATGTAATGCATAGCTCAAGAACTGCCTGAACTCTTTATACATAATATTGTTCTAGAATGGAGTTCCTGGGATCATGGAAATCTCACCTATCTTGTAAGACTTCCAAATATCATACTTGTAGTATTATCTTTCTATTAGTTATCATCCACCAAAAGCAGCTCTAGATGACACATTTCATTTGAACATGGCCAAAGTAAAATTTTTCTCTCTCTTTCGTGTTATTGTCCACAATAGAGTAGTTCATAGTAAGCATTTTAGTATGAATTTCAGTGTTTTAAATAAAAGAGTATGTATATAAGCTATGGGAGAAGAAAGTTAAATTTGGTAATAAACTTGAATTCAGTATTATTCCAGTTCAACCTTATCCACAGTATTTAAAAAATTCAGTATTCCCTGGAGTGGCTCAAAAGGGAATGTAGAGTGACTTACTACATTCATTTCAAATGGACTATTGAAGTATTTTTTTTTTTTTTTTCCTCAGGTCAAAGACAGACCATGGTACAGGTAGTATGCTAAATGTAGTTTAAACCTAGTCTCTGCCTGCAATGAATTTCAGGGCAGACTAAGGGGAAATCTGAGCCAACGTACTTTCATGATCAACTTGTGGATCAGAAATAAATATGTCCTGACATAGCTGACCCTGTAGTCTATGTGGTCACAAAGACCGAATGTCACTAAAGCCAGGGTAACGGTATATCACCTCACTTAATGTTAAGTGAGAATGTTGAGTGGACTCTGACTGCACACAAAGGATAGTTGCAGGCAGCCTGAAGCCAATATGAGCCACATACAATACTGTGTTCTCATTGATACTAAAAACTGATGCTTGGGTTTGTCTAGTGGCTTCTGGATTGCATACAGATGGACTGTTTATGAGCTATGTCGTGACATAGAAATATTTCTTAGTGTAAATAAAACTATTTACTATGAGAATATTTTTCCATCTTCAATCAGTTTGCAAATTGTTGTTTAATTTTCCATTCAGTATTACCTCCTGAACAAAACTCCATCTGAAAATCTTTTCCAGGTTCTTTGCTTTTAATGAACATTTAAGACATGTAAGACTTGTTCTGTTCTGTCTTTACTGTGATCTGTCACTTAATATTGTGTTGTGTTTTTTTTCCCCCAACTTTCTGATTTACTCTGCATGATTTCTATCTAAAAACTATGAACATCTTATTGTCTATTTGTTGACAATAATCATGATTTGTAGGTGCCAGATCAGTGTAAATTTTGTGTAAATTATTTCTCTTCTACTTTCATGAAAATAGTTTCTGAAGAATAATATGAAATCTGAATTTCCTCCACAATATCATTTTTTAAAATTTGATATCTCAAATGTACCTCCCACGCATTTTTAGTCCTCAGTTTTCAAGCATTTAAAAAACACCTGAGGCATATAATAAAGATATCTAAAATTTATACTGTCAGTAATGTTTATAATGGAATATAATAATTAATAAATTAAATATATTATTTAATATTTATATTATTAATTAAATAATTAATTAAAATTATAAACATATTATTTATAATAAGCCCCTATGCTTATTTATTTCCCAATTTTTCTTCCTATCCTAATCCCTTATTGGTTAGTCTAGATTTTAGAAGTTACACCTAGAAAAATATTTAAGATTTTTTTTAAAGGCTTTTAAGTGTTCAAAAATACTGATCCCCAATCCTTCATGATTCTGTCCATTTCTGCATCCATACCAATCTATTAAGCATAGATAGGAATCAAGCCTGAAATATTTACAAGTGTTTAAATAGCTGATTGCTATTGCTGAGATTACACTGTTGTTGCTTTTGCAAACTAGCTAAAATAGGTGCAATACATCACTTTAGATCACTGAACTAAAATTTATGGTAATAGCAAATCTGTTAGTTTTCATCTGCAAATTCTCAAAAGTTTCTTGATCTTCTAGAGTCACGGCAAACTTTCTCTTCCCACTGGAATTATTTACTACATGTTGATCCTCTGTACTTCAGAATTCAGGTAGCATTGCCTCGTTATCTGGCTTTACTCTCAGCATGTAACTTCTATTAAGGAACAAAAATGAGTGACCAAAAGCGATATACTCATGGAGAGATACAATACTTGTATTTACAAGATTACAAATGTACATATAATAGCCATGTGCCATTTTACCACTTAGCTAGATAACCAGTGTAGTAATATATCCTATATAGATAGATATAGATATAGATATAGATATAGATATAGATATAGATATAGA
>JAPSGF010000023.1:3201181-3236282 GCA_035772895.1 Perdix hodgsoniae | reverse complement strand
TATAGGTATAGGTATAGGTATAGGTATAGGTATAGGTATAGGTATAGATATAGATAGATATATATAAATAGATATAGATATCAGATATAGTCCTCTATCTGTTGTTTTTTTTTAATGTAAAGGGTTTGTTTGTTTGTTTGTTTGTTTGTTTAATTGATTGTTTTGTGATTATTATTTAAAAATTTTATTGGTATTACTGCCTTTGTTCCCTGTTTACATATATATATATATGTACGCACTAATAATTTTTCTTAAAGTTGGGATGACACAAAACAATAATAAAAAAATATTATTATAATTCAGAAGACAGACAAATTATGAATTTCTATTTCTACACCTTTTGTTGCTAACTGCATAAAATACTGTTCTGATATTAACTGTACAGTAATCAGTAACAGCTTCTGGGGTTACATGCTACTTCATCTCACTGCTGGTACACAAGCAAAACACTGTGAATTGTTTTTCAAAGTTTAAATCTCTGTGAATAGCAAATCAGGGAAGATTCATTCTAGTGGTAGAATTCTTAGGAAGAATTAAATCCCAGATAAGAGTGCAGACTGGGAGTCCATGGGGCCGGATGAGTGCTGAGGGAACTGGCGGAGGTAATAGCCGAGCTGCTTTCCATTATCTATCAGCATTCCTTGTTGACTGGTGAGGTCCCAGAAGACTGGAGGCGTGCCATGTGACTTCCATCTACAAGAAGGGTTGTAAGGAGGATCCAGGGAAAAACAGGCCTGTTAGCCTGACCTCAGTTCCAGTTCCTCAGTTAGTTCTGACCTCAGATATGGAGCAGAATGTCTTGAGGGAGATCACATGGCATGTGCAGGACAACTGGGGAATCAAGCCTAACCAGCATGGGTTCATGAAGGGCAGGTCCTGCTTGACCAACCTGATCTCCTTCTATGATCCAGTGAACTGTTAGACGAGGGAAAGGCTGTTGATGTAATCTTCCTAGACTTCAGCAAAGCCTTTGACACTGTCTCCCACAGTATTCTCCTGCAGAATCTGGCAGCCCGTAGCTTGGACAGGTACAATCTACATCAGAAGAGAGGTGGCCAGCAGGGCTATGGAGGTGATTGCCCCCCTCTGCTCTGCCTTTGTGAGAGCCCATCTGGACTACTGCACCCAGGTCTGGGGCCCTCAGTAAAGGAAGAATGTGGAGCTGTTGAAGCAGGTCTGGAAGAGGGTCATGAAGATGATCAAATGGCTGAAAAACCTCTCCTATGAAGAAAGGCTGAGGGAGCCAGGCTTGTTCACCTTGGAGGAGAGAAAGCTCTGGGGAGACCTCGTTGTAGCCTTCCAGTACTCAAAGGAAGTTTATAAACAGGGGGGGGAATGACTTTTTAGATATTCTGGTAATGACAGAAGATGGGAGAATGGCTTTAAACTAAAAGAAAGGAGATTTATGTTAGAAGTTAGGAACAAATTACTTACTCAGAGAGTGGCAAGGCACTGGCGAGGCCACAGCCCAGAGAAGCAATAGATGTCCCATCCCTGGAGGTGCTCAAGGTCATGTTGGATGGGGTCCTGGTCAGCCTGAGCTGGTGGGGGAATTGAAATTAGATGACCTTTAAGGTCTTCTCCAACCAAAGCCATTCTAAGGTTCATTCAACCATATTAAAAAATAAAAAAAATAAAAATACGCAGAGATGATCTTACTTTCTGCTTTGCAGCTGGAAGTGAGTGATAGAGAAGTTCTCTAAATGTGTTATTTTATACTGATAGATAACAAGAAGAAAAATTTGGCTGAAAATTTTATGATACTCTGGACATGGAAGATTCAGAAAAGATATATCTTTTCTGCTTCAGTTCCAATTCACTTTTATTCACATCATGGAGGCTGATAAAATGATTGTTATAGTCAATGTTATTCTCTCTCTTGAATGGGAAATCTCATTTCTGTAGCAAAGGAAATACTTGTTGCCTATAAAGTGCTTGAAAATCTAGTACTTTTTATATCTGGAGCTTCAAAGTCATCAACAAATGTAGTTTTAAAACAATGGTTGTTAGAATGATCATATATGATTGTTCAGTCTCTGTGCCTTAACTTCAACCATAACGTGAGCTGGGATCATAACTGGATTCTGTAGTCAGCAAAAGGGAAGTATGGACAGAAAAAGGGAAGATTAAATTGCGTTGCTCAGAGCAGAGGATCTCAAAAACCAGGAGCAACTAAGGTGTTGCACTATTTCAAGTTAGCTGCAGAGTACATTTTTAGCAGACACCATCATGGAGACACATGAATCCATGACTATTGCACAGGTTTGACAAACACTGATGAAACAACATCACAACAGAACTTTGAAGGAAAAGCAACATTCACTTTCTAGCTGTCTGCAAAGAATGCCAGATTTGGGTAGAAATAGGAAACCTGGGGATGGTGGAAGAAAACAAAAAATGCAAACAGTGACTCAGGATTGCTGGAAAAGGAAGCAAAAGAGAAAAGAAAAAAATAAAAAAAACCTTAAAAGATGAAAGATGTTAACCACATGGCAGTTCACTAGCATAAAGAATGTAGAAGTATACAATAACAAAGACAGTAGACTTTGGCATATCTCTTTGCTACCCTGAATTAATCCTATTCTACCTGCAGACATGTTATAAGAAGAGAAAACACTAAAAGAAAAACAAACAAAATCCTTCTTCCTTTTTAAGAGTTATACAAACACAACCACTTTTCCACTCAGTATGCTTTGAGTAGTGCTATCAATTCTTTTTGGTTTTAAACAAATTTATTTACTTATTTTTATTTCCTAATATACTAAAACAAAAAGATTCAAATATTTATTAGCTGAAAATTTTAATTGCTTGAAACCTGTTTTAGACTAAGAAGATATTATGATACCTCTAGATAGAATGGCACATTTTGAAGAATTAGTTCAATCTATAGTTTTGCAAACTATAGCAGAGAATATGGTAGAACTTCCATATATTTATTCCTGTTTATTCCTGACATATCCTTTTCTTCTTTATCCAACTTCCTCCCTTCCTCCCTTCCTCCCTTCCTTCCTGTAAATTCCATGTGGTAATTTCCATGTGAAGTATCCCCATGAGATATCTAGTGAAAAGATGATTTCATATGAAAAGCTTAACAGCCAGCAGAAAGTCAGTAGTAAGTATTAGTGGAGACTTCATAAGGCAGACAGGGAAGTATTCAAGGAGATCAGGAAGGCTGAGTAAAAGCTATCAAGTGTAGGCTCTGAGCTGTAGAGATCTGGACCAAAGAACATGGAATTTGGTTGACAGAATTTAGCTCCTTTATATGTTATGAATGGAAACAAACTACATTATACTGCACTTGTAGGAGAGAATCTGAAATATCTTTACTGATATAATATGGATGCAATGTGTAGTGATTTAACAAAGCTCAATTGTAATGAAGGCAGTGACTTAACAAGATCTAGATATGGCTGATTACACTCCTAGTCTAAGACATGGTCAGTGGTTTATGTCTAAGTATGTCTGTGTATGTGCACAGTCAAAGATACAATCTTAGTGAAGCTAACAAAGCTTACAATCAACCTGAGATGTGTACTTAGTAAGTCTAATAAAATCTAAACCAAACAATTAATCTATTACCAAAGATCTGTATTGGCAAGGTATCTTGATGTTGAGGTGTAAGGAATCTCTGTGAAGGCATAATCTCAAGAGGAATCTTTGCTCAAGAGGAGATCCTGTCATACCACTAGGTACTGTTCAGGAGGACTAAAGGAGGGCTCTTGAGCTGCTCACTATTTTTGGGGGTAAGATTATTGACTCATTGTTTGCCTTATAGATGTTGAAGCAGGGAACTGCAATCAGTTCTTTCAGCCCTCAGTTTGAGACACATTTAATGTGTTAATGTGTTTTAGCAAGAGTGTTATTAGAGCTGTTATTCATTGCTTTCCTATGCAGGGGCTTGTGAGCAAGGTCAGGCTGAGGACAGTTGATGGAAGTTGTTGAGGGAAGGAAGGAGGCAAGCAGAGGAGAACATCATAACAGTGTGAAAAGGCAGGGATGCTATGAAACAGGAGAATTTGGGAAGTTAGACCGCTATCAGGAATAGAATTTGGTTGGGAAGGGGGAAGACTTGTGCCTAGGCATCCTTGAAGTATGAATGGATTTTTGGCATGGCAACTTTGGGTGTCACTCTTAATCATTCTCATATCTAAAACTCCGTATGCCGGAGTGGTGACTCACACTCGGGTACTTATAAGTAAGATTAACCTTGCCTTCTGAAACCTTGAGATTCTCTTTTCCATCCCACTGGGAAGAGGAGGGAATAAGCAAACGACTGTGAACTGCTTAGCTACCTGCCAGGTTAAACCACAGCTTCCGAGTCATGAAAGGAAGATGTGTGGACAGCATATGAAGTACTTCTGTATCTGTTTTATATCAAGTGTAAAAGTAATCACAGTGCAAATCATTAGCTATATTACTCAAAAGTGTTGAATTAGAATAGTAATGTGCAACAGGTACAATTACCTTTCTGTGTTGGAAGAATGTACAACAGGATGTAAGCAATGACAGTCCAATTATTATAACAAGAAGAAGCATGATTTAGAATCATAGAATCATAGAATCATAGAACTGCTCAGGTTGAAAAAGACAGTAACGATCACTGAGTTCAACCACAACATAACCATACTACCCTAACTCTAACAACCCTCTGCTAAATCATGTCCCTGAGCACCACATACAAACGGTTTTTAAACACATCCAGGGATTATGATTCAACCACCTCCCTGGGGAGCCTATTCCAGTGCATAAAAATCCTTTCTGTAAAGAAGTTTTTCCTGATATCCAACCTAAACTTACCCTGGAGCAACTTAAAGACAATTTTAAAGACAGTGAGGTATACTGTGATGGAACAAGGATGTTCCTACATGAATTTGTTAATACAAAATCTGGTTCTAGTGTGCACATTCACTGCAACATACATTTAATACACTTGCAGGACTACCTATGTTTCAGCATAAATATGTTAAAAGAGAACTGGAGACGTTCAGGACTTACAGGCATTTTACACCTTCTGTGAGCAGGAAGAAGTTCAGGTATGGGAGTAACAATGGTATTGAAATGATGGTAAGGAAGGTTGACAAAGTGATTGATGTTGTATTTATGAGACAGCTTTGAACAAAGTTCTCCAAAAACCAAGGCACATACCTTGACCATCAAAATGAATTTTCACTGGTGATCACGGCAAAGAGGACATTTGATAAGATAAATAAATGATATTTTGACTTTCTTTCCCTCTTTCATTCAAGTAGATCAGAAAATGATTTTTTCAGAGAGCTCATGTTGTACTGAATAAGTAATAACATGTACAAATGATACACTCCCATGTGCATATGATGTCACTGACATTTTTTGTAGATTAAATTCCTATTTACACTAATATAGGCTCATACATAGGAATTATTACAGCTTTGTCCCCTCTCTCCCACCCAGGGTTATGCCAAGTTAAAGCCATTATAAAACAGACATGAATCTAACCCAAGACAGAGACCCTTCCAACCTCAAATTGTAATTTGGAAGTATTATATGCAAGACAATACCTGACTGTAATTCTTCATTCATGTCATTTGTTGAGAAATGTTTCTCAAGCTGAATGGTAAACACTTCCTTACTGACCTTTGACAGGTAAGGTGTTGGAGAAGAGGGGAAAAATAATGAGACTTTTATTAGAGATTCTAGAGCTCCTAAAGGTTAAGTGGACTGCTGCTTATTTAGGTAGACCAGGAGAGTACACTGATCAGAAATAGCGGTGACAATAGAGCTTACAGCACTCTTTAGAGAAGCAGGGTTTTTTGGCAAAATGCCACAAGCAAAAAGTTGATACTCTGTAGCTTAAGGACGGCATCCTCAATCTGTGCAATAGTTAACAAAAAGCCAGGTGTCTTTGGTGAAAGAGTAATAAGGAAGGAAGGAGGGGGTGGAGGGAAGGGTGACTAATGGAACATAATTGCATATGGATATTGGATATGGATTTTGTTCATTCTGTGCAGCAACTAGGTATGTTTTCATACATATTTGAAAAATTGTCCTAGGGGACAAATGTCTGCTCCCCAGGATTTAAAAGAAAATGCAGCTGTACAAAAACAAATTTGCACAAGTAGTGAAACCAGTGAAAATCCTATTCCGGTAGAGAAGCAAAATCCTCCATCACCTAGTTTCTTATCTAAAACCACTTTGCTGTAAGAAAAAAGATACAAAATTATGTGGCTCCTTGTCCAAATTGTTGTCATAAATTACACGTCTTTATTTCTAGCCATTGTAAGTGAAACCTACTTTTCAGTTATTATATGTAGAACTGTAGCATCACTATATTACTAAATTCAAATAAATATTATCAATATTTACCTTTATTATTCTGCATTAAAAGTCACAACTTTTTTAGTTATGTGTAACTTGGCATAACTTCAGTCCTTTGGGTGGACATTTTTTCATGTTTTATGTCAGCCTTAGGCTAAGATTTTTTATCTTTGCATTTTAATTTCAACCCAAGTGGTTCAGCAATACATTATTTTTGTCATATTTCTTTGAACAGCAGCCCCTCCTTTTCAAGTGGAACTTGAAATATTGGTCAGGGATGTGGTTTCTGCTGGTCCTTCCAAAATCTATTGAAATTTGGCCAAATAATAAGCATTAGGAATATACATTCAGCCAACTTTCCTGATATTAAAAGCTAAAATTTCAAAAGATTCTTCCTCCCCAGCCATGATCTATCCTTTCACAGTAGCTTCTGATGGATGAAATGCACATGGTCTCCATAATCAAGATTAAATCAGCTTCCTGGATCTTATCACTGATCAGAAATTCTTTCCTTTTACTTTTGCAGGGCAAGGAAAACGTGGAAATTACGGCTAAGTTTTCCTTTATTGTCTATGTTCTGATTGGTATCCAGTTAACACTTAAGAAACTTGGAGAGTTCAAAACACAAATCTGAGGAAAGAACAAAAGGAGAATTAGGCGAACAAGTCCAGTGAGATAGGAATATGGAGTACAATTTGGAAATTGTTTCAAGGAATTATAAGGAAAGAGGCATAATGAGGTTAAGTGTGGAAATGTGTTGAAGACCCACTGAAAGAAAGGGATTGGAATGAAGAGAATCAGATTATGGTTGAGTGGAAGGCATTTGGAGAATCGTGAAACTAAAACTACTGTTAGGCCATGCTGGGAAATACTGCAGTAAGAATATTACTGAACTGGGACATGAAGACAATCATGAAACAAGGAGTGAGCTAGACAGAACAGAAGGAAGAGTGTAGCAGACTGAATTAAAAGGAGACATTGCACTCAGAGGAAAAAATGCAGCTCTATTTCTGCACCCAACACATTTTACTTCAAGAGTCAGAAGTCCCTAGTTAAAGAATCACAGAATGGCCAGGGTTGGAAGGGACCTCAAGGATCACAAATCTCCAAACCCCCCTGCCACATGCAGGGCTAAAAACCTCCACATTGAATACTAAACCAGGCTGCCCAGGGCCTGGGAATCCAATCTGGTCTTGAACACCTCCAGGGACAGGGCATCCACAACCTCTCTGGGCAGCCTAATCCAGCACCTCACCACTCTCTCTGTAAAGAACTTCCCCCTGATGTCCAACCTAAATCTTCCCTCCCTCAACTTAAAACCATTTCCCCTTGTGCTGCTGTTATCTACCCTTTCAAAGAGTTGATTCCCTTCCTGTTTGTAGGCTCCCATTAGGTACTGAAAGGCTGCAGTGAGATCACCCGGCAGCCTTCTTTTCTCCAGGCTAAGCAAGTCCAGCTCCCTCAGCCTGTCTTTGTAGAGGAGGTGCTCCAGTCCCCTGATCATCTCTGTGGCTCTCCTCTGGATCCTCTCCAATAGCTCTCTGTCTGAGAGCTAAACGCAGCTCTATTTATGCACCCAACACATTTTTCTTCAAGAGTCAGATGTCCCTATGTTGAATCGAATGTGATTTTATTGTGAACAAAACTTCTGGTTGTCTATATCCTGCCCTTGATATTTGATGCCTGTAGGACTGCATATAACTAAAAAAAAAAATAAAATCAATTATAAAGGAATCCAATTAAATGTGTAACGCTAAACATTCCTATATTAAGAAAAATATATATGAAACCTTCAATATAATAGTTGCTTGACTATCAGGATTTCACAATTTCCATCACAGTCTGTAATAAACTGATGAATGTCTCTCTTATTTTCTAGCCGTTTGAAGGTTGGGGATAGATAGAAGGATAGGTCAATGGGACAGATTAGACTGACCCAAGTATGAATCAGATCTTTCCAGCTTTTGAAATTACAATTTCAACAATTTTTGTTGTTGTTGTAGGTAAATCCAGTTAGAGATGTCAGCTTTGCAATATGTTGATAAGCAGTATGCCTGTACTTTTTGCTAGGTCTTAGGAAACACCACGGGAAAGATTCTATGATTCTATAAATACATTTCTAAGCCAAAACCTTATTTACTTTTCCATCAATAGCAAGTTCTTCTTGAGGAGTTCTCAGTCAGTTTTTTATGATCTATGATACAAATTTATTTATCATCTATATTACATTCTTGTTTGAATATTGTTGCGATTAAGTGACTTAAGTTTTCTAACTTATTTTCACTGGTTACAAGGATAGGGTAAATTTTAAGTCCTGTGGAGACTATTTTTCTGCAGTCAAGTTTTCACTCGCATTCAACCAATTATTAATTACCTTATTTAATATTAAAATTTTATATGCAATTTTTATCAGATTTTAATTAAAACTATGTAGTCTATGTATACCACATAATTTACCTTTATAAATTACTTTTTTTGTCGTTCTGTCAGCAAATCATATTGAATTTGTACATGAGCTATTTTTCAGTGCGTGAAAAATGCTCTCTACTCTATCATGTACATTATGAGATAGGGAAACTGGAAGAATCTTTACCCTTACCTACATTTCTGCCTTAGTTTTCTTTGAGTATCTTTCTTTGAGAATTTTTTGTCCTATATAGGAAAACACAACCAAGTGAACTTTCCTTGGTTACAAAGTTCTGCACCTTACTTGGGAATGTCCCTGTTCTGCCAGTAGTTTTACAGAATATTTCATGTTCTCTAAGACCAAACCATTAATTGCCATAAACAAGTGAACTTATGATGACTGGCAGTGGCAATAAAGTACTTCAAAATAGCTCTTGAATAAAGAAAATGTTCAGAAGATTCATATTCTTCTACCTCTTCCTGAACAACATACATTTGGTGACAAACAGCACATTCCTGCCACATAATATGTGGGATGGTTGTGTGCAGATCTTCATTTGACACTCAAAAATGCCTTTAAAGTGACTTGCACTGCAGTAGTATTTTTTCCACACACTGAAAGAAATACAAAGGAAAGAGACAGAGAAAGAGATTTAGTAAAATCTTAGCAATTTCTCTGAGCCTGTCTGTATGTATATTTATGTCTCTCTAAACCACACACTTCCTTTTTTGCTGTTGCTGTTGTTTTTAATTTTGAATAAAGTATTCAAAAGTTTTGGAGAGCAGTGTTCGTGATAACGATGGTGAAGTACATTTATGAGGGGTTTTAAGATAAAGATATACTATTGTACTACTGTCACAAAGTGACAGTGTTGTATGTCACATTTAGCAGCTATCATCAAAGTTAAAAGGATAAGTATTGATAAAATTTGGCTTTCCAAATTTTCCTGAAGCTTTGTAGAGCTTCTGTGGTTTAAAGGTAAACACAGTCAACTAATGTCTCCACAGCCTTATAGATATAAAGATGTTTAGCATGACAGACATATGATGGCTGCTGTGAAATTAATGCAAAATAGGAGGCATCCTATTTTATTGTGGTGGTCCACAAGAATACTGGGATGTGAGTAGAAGTTGAATCTTCCTGCCAATATTCTGTTACATTTTGTTGCCATGTGATAGATGGCAGCAGAGAGAAAGTCTGAAAGTGAGTATGAAACAGGTGTGTCATTGAATACTTCCATGAGGAAAAAATTATACCCATGTGACATTCATCAATGGCTGCTGAAGTCTTATAGAGACCAAACAGTGGATGTCAGCACAATGAGGCACTAGGCAGTTCATTTCAGTCACCTCCTCTGTTGAAGATTTTTACAAATGCAGCATGCAGGCTCTTGTCCGTTGCTAGTGAAAAATGCATAGGTAATGCCGGTGACTATTTGTAAAACAGAGTTTTGTAGGTGGGAATTTGCTCTATTAAATAGTGCTATTGCACTCTTTGTATCTGTTGCAATTTCCATGGAAATAAATAGGAGGCATTATTTTTGGAGCAACCTATGTATATATGTTCAGTCTTTTTGATAAATGTATTTAGTTAAAAGGCCTTATTTTGCTGTGGGTCTGTAAATACAAGTTCTTTTCCACTCAGTTGTTGTGTGTTCAAGTGATCAATGCCATATTTTTAGTTTCCTCAGAAATACTTAAGGATATTTAAAAATTTTTAAAACACACTATATCAAGAAGTATTGATCATGTATTTTTTAAAATCATTTTAGACAGGCAACCAAACAATATTTTGCAGTATGTTAGGTCTTCCAATACTGCAATATATTTGTTGTTGACATAAAATTTTTATTTGTTATCCATCATATCTGTTCTTTAGACACTTTCTTTAATTTCTACTGTTGCCATTCTGTTTGTATCCTCCTCCCCCTGCTGCTGCTGTTGTTATTCTTCTCCCCTTCCTTTTTCTACACTTGCAGTGCTCTAAATCTGTCAACCAGATGTAACTTTCAGGAGTCCTGATTACAAGCAGATTTGCAAGCTCTTCTATGTTACTTTCTATTTTAAAAAGTTGACTTGGGATTTGGAAAATCTCCCCATTTAGTTCTTTAAATAGAAAGAGAAGACTATAATTCAATATTGGCTGTTGGTAAGAACTACTGAAACTGGTTCATGGCTGGAAATATATTAGTGACATTGTTTGGTTTTATATATGATTATTTATTTTAGTGGTTGTCATGGTTTAATATTTTTGTAATTTTGCTATCAGGATTCCACATCATAACATCATGTAAAGTATGGATAATTCACTGAATGTTCAGCTCACAGAAGAAGACTACGTATCCCTGAGGACATCACGGTCAGGGATAAGTCACGGGACAAGGACAGTATATAATCTCACTCCCATGACTGAAATCTCTCTCTTGGATCCTCGGAGCGTGGGGTGCCTTCCAGCCGTTTCGCCTACAGCTTACAGTAGGCCTTTCGGTTTTTGGGACTCACTCTCTCTCTCTCCTATTTTGCTTAATTACAGTTATATTGTATTATATTATATTATCCTGAATTCTGATATAGCATTTAGTAAATAAGTGTGCCTCCTTAGATCGCTGCCACTGTCTTCTTTTTCCCATTCCCTTTTCCCCTTCCCTTTTTTTTTTGGGCCAGCGTCCCTGCGGGACAGCTGCCCCCCTGTCACGGGCACAGGTAGATCTTGTTTAACCTGCGACAGTGGTATTATAAAGTGTGTAGAAGAGAGTTTGTCTCCATTTTAAGTGTTTCCAAAGGTGCGAGGCCTTATGTTGCCAAGGAAGTAGACAAGGGAGGACTGTTTGAATGTCTGAAAAAAAAAAAAAAAATCCTGGTCAGCTTCAATGCCCTGTATGGGAGCTATATTTCAGCTGTAGGATTGCACTGAGTTGAGTCTTCTGACTCAATAGCCATCTCGTATCATGTCTGCAGTGGTGATCTAAATCTTTTCAACAAAGCAGTTCTCTAATACAACCTGGTATACAAATACAACCAGTTACAAGAAGCATGCAAACACTTCTACCAATTCTGGTATTCATGCAAACTTGCCCATGATTGGGCAGTGCTAGGACCTGAGCAAATTTCTACTTCGTGGCAAGACACCCTCAACTGGATATTACTGTCCTAAGAGAAAAATGTGACCTAATCATGAGAAAAGAGAAGCTAAGACAAATTGAGGCATGCCTCTGAATCGCAATCACTATAGCATGATAGCATTTCTTTAGAGATCTCATTTGCAAGTGTAAAGTCTTGCATCTGCGCAAGAACAACATCAGGTACCAGCATAAGTTGGGACTGGCCTGTTGGAGAGCAGGGTAGGGGAAAGGGACCCGGGAATCCTGGTGAACAGCAGTATGACCTTGAGCCAGCACTGTGCCCTTGTGACCAACAAGGCCAATGGCATCCTGGGATGTATTAGAAGGGGTGTGGTTAGTAGGTCGAGAGACATCCTCCTCCCCCTCTCCTCTGCCTTCATGAGACTATATCTGGAACATTGTGTCAAGCTCTGTATCCTTCAGTTCAAGAAGGACAGGGAATTTCTTGAGCGTGTCCAGCACAGAGCCACAAAGATGATTAAGGAAGCAGAGCATCTCCCTTATGAGGAGAGGCTAAAGGAGTTGGGTCACTTTAGCTAAGCGGAGACTGAGAGGTGACCTCATTAATATTTATAAATATGTAAAAGGTGAGTGTCTGGAGGATGGAGCCAGGCTTTTCTCTGTGACACCCAATGATAGGACAAGGGGCAGTGGGTGCAAGCTGGAACATAGGAGATTTCACATAAATATGAGAGGAAACTTCACAGTAAAATCAATGTGACAATGGAACAGGCTGCCCAAAGAGGCTGTGGGATCCCTTTCTCTGGTGACATTCAAAACCCATCAGCACTCATTCCTGAGTGACCAAATGTAGGTGTTCCTGCTCTGGCAGGAGAGACTGGACTAGATGATCATTCAAGGTCCCTTCCAATTCCTGACATTCTGTGATTCTGTGATTCTATGATTATGTAATGATAGTATTTAAACAGTATCTTGTCAGGGAAGAGATGGTGGCCAACAGAAGCATATGGTTCAAGGTGCTTTGGAGGCTTCCCATGTTCATAGAGTACATTCACTGTGGTAGTATTCTAAGCACATGAGGTATTCTTCATTCTTTTTGACTTCACAAAAATGCCAGCAAATACCTCACATTGAATGCGATGTTAAGATCTCTGTAGTCAGTTACTAGTCAGCCTGGTTTGTTACAGTCTGGGAATCCATACTAGATTTTGTTAATAGAGTGAATAATTTCAGTGTAGGTGATATTCAGCCCATTTACATTCCAGAGTAATCAAGTTTATTAAAATTTTGCTTAAAAGGGAAAACTTGCTTCCAAAGCAGGTTCAAACACATTTGTAAATTTAAAAAGAAAAAAAAAAGAAAAAAAAAAACGAAGAAAGAAAAAAGAGAGAGATTTATGCATACATGATAAAGACAAGCAAATTAAAATCCGAAAGTATTAAAATTAAGAATTACGTGGCTACAAAGTGTTTGGGAAAATGTATACTTCTAGCCAAAGTGACAGTCATTGCCTTGCAGTTTTATCAAAGAGTGTGACCCTGGCGTTCACTCTGCAGGAAAAGTGATTTAAATAGTAAAACAGATAAAAAGTTCTCTTTGCATCCATGACTGCAGCTACAAGGAACTGCATTTGACCATTTATAGGTTAAGTTTGGAAGGATGTATCTTATAATATTCTGCATATCAAGTCAGATCTATCTACAGTTCCCACTACTGGACTGCAGTATTTTACAAGTGTTAATAACTGCACAGACTTGGTAGCCTTTCAGCACCCTGAGTGTAACAAAATTGTCGATTGCTTTTCAGGAGCACTTGCTGTGTGAGGAAACGTTTGCCTCTAAAATGACATTGTTCCTATTCCTATTTATTTGTAAGTTATTCCTACTTGTATTTATTCACAGAATGGGCAAATCCTTCGTGCATTTGATAAATAGACAAATTGCATTTTTATGGTTGACATGAAATGGGAATCTGCAATAAAATCATTACAGCAATAAAATATTTGTGTAATTGAAGTCACAGTCAGTTTCACTGGAGCACCTCTCCTATGAAGAAAGGCTGAGAGAGCTGGGGTTGTTCAGCCTGGAGAAGAGAAAGATCCAGGGAAACTTCCTTGCAGCTTTTCAGTGCTTAAAGGGGACTGTGAAAAGAATAGAGAGAGAATTTTCACATGGGCAGATAGTGATAAGACAAGGTAGAATGGTTTTAACCAAAATAAGGGGTGATTTAGATTGGGTGTTAGTGGGATCCTTGACTGAGAGAGTGGTGAGGATTGTTCAGAGATTGATTCCCCATTACTGTGTCTGTGGCCAGTTTGGACAGGGCTTTGGGCAACCTGGTCCATAACATGTCCATAACAGAGGGATTGGGACTAGATAGTTTTTAAGATCCATTCCGAATCAGACCATTTTATGATTCTATGAGTCAGTTTAGAACAAAATTCTGTCTTGATATGTAATCAGTATCTGTTTGAAATCAAAACGTAATTTACAATGTCAATCTATTGCACAAGTACTTCACTGATGAGGCCTATGTAACTGTGCTGCATAGGAGGATGCTTATAGAACATTTATAGGCATCAGATATTAATTATTATTATTTTAGATGTTAGGGGAAAAAATATATTTCTTCTACATTTAGTCTTATTTAAATTCATTCTTCACATCCTATGATTGTATCTTGCATTCTTACACAGATTACAAAGACTTATACTCTGTATCAGAAACAAGAGCACCGGAACTTTGAAGTTTGTGTATCTGAATACACACACACACACACACAGAAAAAAAAAAGAAAGAAAGAAAGAAAAAAAGAACATAGGTCAGGCTTATTCTTTTAATTAACATAAAACCCAAGAAAAACAGTTTGCATGAAATTCATTTAGCACCTGGTGTAAAGTGGTTTTTTTGTTGTTTTTTTTTCTCTTAAACTCTCCAAACCAGATAACCTCACTAATATTTTATGCATGAAGCTATTTCATTTGACATAATGATGTTTCAAATGTACTCTGTTTCATTACACGTTTTCCAATAATTTTATTTTGGTTAAAGCACTTGTGCTTTAAAATGATATCTGAAACTGAAATAAAGAAGCAAGTGCCAATACTATGCCTAAGCTTATGAACAAACTGTAATTTCTAATTGCATGTGGGATTTCTAATGAGTAAGAAATTAAATGAAACTGTGGAAGAGAGATTGAAACATCGTTTAGAAAAAGAAAGGGAAGTCTGGAAATACAAGCACTAGCAGGGAACTTGAGTCAACCTCTTAGAGTCTTGGGGTAATTTGTCTTGACCTGAGCTCATGTTTACATTCATCTAACATGATACTAGCTGCCATGGAAGCCATGAGTTTGCAGCTGTTAACTTCCACTTCTTGTTTTCCTCCTGTAGTCTATTCTGACTGCCTTTGCCATCTCCTCCCTTTATATTTTCTCATTCTTTTCTTTATTTTAAGAGGATGTGACTCACTATTTCCATTCAAATATCTGCAGTAGGAATTCCTAAAAAAATGGCACTCATAGTTCATAGCACCTTGGAAGTACAGTTGTTTTGGGAAGGTTAATTCTGTGGCCTTTTCTGTAATCTAAACAGGTCTGTCTGATATGTGATGGTGGGAAAAGATACACATAGGACAAATTCAAGTAAATGAGAATAGCAAACTAGTGCCTGGGAGAACATAGGAGATCACTTTTCTATTGGCAAAGCAGAATTATTGGTGATGTAGTCAGGACTTATAATGTGTTTGTTTATGAGTAAAACCACCAATGTGTTTATTTGAGAAGTGGTAACAATCAAAAATTTCCCAAAGGAAATGTGATCTCAAAGGCCAACAAATTTATCTTAGAATCTAAAGATGCTTATAAAAAATTCCCTGAAAATACTGAATCTAAAAGAAAAAAAATGTGATACAATGAACTTTAAAATATCTATGCTGAAGAAAGAGGAAGTTAGGAACAGAGCACTACCAAAAGCTCAAAACAGGATGAATGTGGGGCATTTTTTATTTTGCATAAACAATTTGCATAATAAAGGATAAACTGACAAAATAAGTGATTAAAAATAAAAAGTGTTAGTTGAATAATTAAAAAGCACATTATAGCAACCAAATTTAAATGTAGCAAGATGAATAGTTCTTACATACTATAGTCAGGAGATACAAAAAATCCTCAGATGAAGCAAAGTGAATACAAAAATAAACTGGAGAGATTGTGTTTTAAGTATTTTTTTCAGGAAGACAAAATTATGTACCAACGTGTATACATAAACTGACTGTATTTTTTACGAAATCATTTATATTTCTATCTAGTATGACTGCTCTATAGGTCTAACAAATACAAATGGGAGAATATGATTAATATAGAATTATAAAATCAACTGTGAAATGTATTTTCTTTATTTCCACATGACAGCCAGGGAGAAAGAAAAGCAAAGGGTACGACTGACATTCCTTGTTTAATGCAGCTTACTTAGTGACTGGCATAATGATAAGTGATGGTAATTTACCTTAAAAACCTTAATGAGTGGATCATTACTACAGAGAAATGGGAAGAAAACTTTAATCCCACAGAGGCAGAGCTCCATGGTTGGCTGTGCAATAACCAGACAGAGCTCTGAATGAGATTCCCAAGCTTCTGTTCCCTAGATAAAATTTTCTCTCACTCCACTTTTGCAAAGGTAATGAGGAGGTAATGAGGCTTGACTTGAATTTTTTCAGCACTTGATTCCCTTCATTCCCCAGCAGGTTCCCATAGGATAGAGTAAGATGTTGGATTTATATAAAAGCTGTGCTGATAGATAGGTGGAGGAGGTGAGCCATGCTATTTGGCTTTGGATTCTGTCTGTATGTGAAGGAGTTCAGATAAATTTCAAGTTCTTTCAGCACTGTCAATTCACTCTGATAGTTTCCACAGAAAAGACAATTTGACGACATGCAGGCCTTGTCAGGGCTGTTGACTGTTTATTTTGTCACTTTACAGATATTAAACACTGACCTTTCTGTCCCACCTTTTCTTCCTCTTTTCCCCCCATTTTTCACTAGCTTAATACATACATCTGAGTAAATAATAAAATGCAAAAAGGTAGGCAGAAATGTTGTATTAGATCATTAGCTTAATTTGAGCTGAAAGGTCTTTGTTGTAAGTTGGGGGTGGGAAGGGACCTGGGGACCTTTGCAAAGTATTTTGCTGGCAAGCTTGTTGAGATTTGATTGCCTTTGTTGTGATAATCTGAAATTAATTTGCACTTGAACCCATCTTTCTTCTGGGCTCAATTTAAACACGGTTATAATTATGCGCCCTGCATGAAATTGAGAACAGACACTGATATGACAAGTCTGAATTTTTTAATTCCCCAGGTACTAAAGGCTTTTTTCCCCACTTATCTCACAAGGTAATAAAACAAAATGTTCCAGTGAAGCACATGCTTAAGAGAGAGGTATTTGCCTGAGGGGAAACAGTAATAATCAGTGTATTGCTACACATTTACTCATGTACTTTCTCAGTAGGTCAATCTCTCTCTTTTAAAGTGATGTTAAACTTCTGCTAATATTAGTTGATTTGTACCTGGTACTATATAAAAAAAGTAGAAATGATATGTTTTATTCCATTTTAGCAGCTTCTCATCTAAAAGGCTTTGTCTCAAACATTCATTTTGATGGATATTAAAAAAAGAAAGAAAGAAAGAAAGAAAACTATTGAAGACTTCCTCCTAATATCCACAATTGATCTTAGCAGTGCACCTTTCTTGTTCTCAGTATGAGCTGTAATATCCTTATCAGCATTCTTTTAGTTTTAACCCAGATTAGTGTTTTTGGTGAGGAATCTCATTAACTACAGTAAGTCCATTTTCTTTTGTGATTTCCTTTGGAATTGTAATGTACGAAAAGGCCACCAAGGTCAATACTCTGGGCACAAATTCTTCTTTAAATCATCAGTCAGCTCAGAGTAACAGCATTCTCCTTAGAAAAAGACATTTTAAAAGACCTGGAACAAACTGCTCAGTTTCTTGGAAGTAAAAATCATCCAGAAGTGAAGCAGAAATTGAGAACACGGGAAATAATGTCTAGAGATCCGTACAATAACTATTTGTAAGATACTTTTTCTTTTAACAAGTATAATAATTCTTATATCTGACTGCTAGATTTGTATATTTTATTTTATTTTTTTTTTTTTTGAATGAGATAGGGCATTTTCTGGTTACATTGTCCCATGTTTTAACACAGCTTCTGAAGGCATTAATGATGTAACTAAGGTTGGCTTTTTTTTTAAGCTTTAAGTGCTACCAAGGTAGCATCTTTTAAGCTTTAGAAATCACAGTTTTGCTCTACACAAAGCTGAATTTCTTGAGCATATTGAATCTTGTAATCAAGTCAACTAAAGCAAGATTGCTATTTATACCATTCTTTTACTGATATCAATGTCAAAAACAAGTACAGAACACATTAGCTGCATAGTTCACCACTAGCATTTAAATTTCCATTGATATTGCACACACACACACAAATCAAATAGCACCTAAATAGCACCTTATTGTGGTTAAAAAAGATTAGCTTTTGCCTCCTTAATGAAGTCAATATTCTTATAAATGAAATATTTTCAAGAAAAATTTCTGAAAGATAACTTATTTTTAGTCAAATTTTTCATGCTGACTGTAATGAAAATAAAGAAAAATGGAAATAGTCAGTGGTGCCAATGTGAATATTTATCCTATTCTTCATTATTAAAATAAATGTTGTGACCAGGCAGGCACTGTTCAAAGGCTAAAGAGCAAAACTAGAAAAATTAAAAAGTTGTTATTTTTCTACGTTGACATCAATGTTAGAGTTAGCTAAATTTGTCAGAAACATGCTTTTTATTTTAAAAATGGTCAATCGTTAGTTTGCTCAGACACCATTTTTGTTGAAATGAAGAGGTAGTGGAAGTGATATTATATAATTTCAGTGAGCATGAATCCTAAGTGTAAAATGTTTTATGAAAGAAGACACAGATTCTACACAATTGCTTTATACTGAAATATCCACATCACAGATACTAATATACTGAAGTAGGACCCTATACAATGTTGATAAAAAAAACTGAATGCATCCTCTAGTGTGTTCCATGCCTCTTCAGAAATATATTTAGAAACACAGGAAACAGCAAATCAAGTCAATGTTATTAATCCACCTATTAAACGATGTAGAGGCTCAAAACAAGAAAAAGTCATTAGTATGGAGAAATAGATAGCACTTTACATCTTGAAGCCTAAGAATCTCATGATATCTTAAAACCGTAAGGTACAAATGCTTTCAGCTTATGACCAGCTATGAAACATCTAAAAGGCAAAAGTAATAATATGGGATGACAGGCTAAGAGAGCGCGTATGATAAGAATTCTGTGACCACACATGGTGTGGTACATTTTCACCCCTTAGTTTATGTGTTTTTCTTTCCACTGCCACATTTTCTGGTGACTTTATCTAGTCTCGTTCGATCATGCTGTGCACATCACAGTCACTTACTGACAAGCAGCCCTGGCTGAAGCATTCAGAGAAACAACCTTCCACAAACAAAGCAGGCAAGTCCTGTTTCTCTTAAGATAAAATCTGCTGATCTCATTATTGATTGTCTGCTTTCAGGGGTTTTGTTTCCTGAAAGTTTGATATGGGGCAACAGAGGTGACAAAAGATTGGCACTGCGACCTGGAAATTAAATGGTCGACTATTAGATCAACGTCAAATAGGGTGAGGCTGAAGTGTTTGGCAAAAGCATTAGATGCTGTCTTGACTTAATCTCTCTTTCCTTCTTTCTCTCTCTCTCCTTTATCTTGAATCTGTTTTGAACCCTCCCAGGCAATTTACTATCCTTGTCATTGATTTCTATCACCTTATGTGCCCCTCTGAAGAATTACTTTTTGAATGATAAATCAGCTTCCTCATTTAAACAATTGTATGTCTCACTTTAATGTGAAAATAGTCACTGAAACAAAAAAATACAGTAAATATTAACATTTATCACTGACCAAAGGAATCTTTGTGATTTTGAAAGATGGATCAGCTTTTGTTTTATTATAGAATGATAGGTATACTAGAAATAAGCTATGAACCTTCTCTTTTATTAAACTGTTAAGAAATTAATTACAGAGGCAAACTATGGTCAACAAGCTGAAATAAAGGAAAAAAAGAAAAGAAAAAAAAAAAAAAAAAGAAAGAACTGCTCAGCAAAGCAAACTTGAAATTGGAATCGAGTGTTTTTCGCAAATAAATAGCCAGTAACATCCTCAGACATGCTCCTCTTTTCAGAGGTGTTACAGTCTGGATATTTAAAGGTTGTTTTGACCTGAGAAAGGAAACCAAAATGCGGAATAATAGACCAATCTTTTCTAATATTCCTTCTTCATCCTCTATCTTACTCTTTTTTCCCCACATGTCCCTATATAATAATATGAAAAATACCTTCTTTTTTTCTTTTGTAGGCCCTGAAGAGAAGTATAGACTATTAGATATTGAATGATACCTGAAGGAATATATTGTTTACTGCACTTTTTATTTCCAATTAATTTTCAGTCTTCTTCAAAAGAAGGTATGTTGTTCTGCAGAAGAGTGAGAAGTACTAATTAGTATTGAATTTTACTTTTGCTTAAGTGACTAAGCATACAAGAGAAATTTTTCTGGTTTGAACAGTAGTAATGTACACATATCAACCTTGACATCCTTGTTGTGAAAATGCTCAGAAAAAGTCCAAACTAAACTCCAAAACAAAACAACTACTTACTGCTTTTAGACTAAAAGTGAAAAGACTTGCATGGGTTTCACTTGAGACTATTTCAGAACAAAAACTTGTTAAAGGAATTATTTTCGTTGCTCAGAATGCAATATAACCTGGGAACAGTTCTTTATTTGTAGCTCTTGTTTTGATAATTTTCGTGACTTTTCCATGCATTTGATAATGTTAGGTGTTTCTCTCAAAGTTCCCTTTCCTAGACAGAGTGATTGACTCATTTTTTTTTTCCAGCAGCTGGACATTCAAATGGTTGCTCTGAAAGCAATGCCTCCTATTTATTTCTGTGGAAACTACAACAGATACAAAGAGCACAGTAACACTATTATTTGAGAGAGCAAATTCTCACCTACAAAACATTATTTTTCAAAATAGTCAGCACCATTACCTATGCATTTTTTCCAGTGATGAACAAGAGCCTGTATGACACACTCATCTGCACCATCAGAGGTGACCCACTGTCAGTGAAACTACTGCTGAAACGCAGCACCCACCACCTTACTGTGTTGATATCCACTGTTTGATCTCTCTGAATGTTCAGCAAGCATTAATGAATGTCAGTGGGTGTAATTTTTTCCTCATGGAGAAATTCAATGACACAACTTTGCTTCACAAACACTTCCATGTCAGACACCATGTTGTCAGACTGCTCCTCTGCTGTCATCTGTCATACAGCAACAAAATGTAATGGAATATTGGCAGGAAAGTTCAACCTTTACTCTCATATATAATAAAACAGGAGGCACTATTTTTGGAGCAGCTCTTGCGTAAAGTAATTAATAATATAAAAATGGAAAAACAAAAGTTTGTTTTCCAAAAGTTTCTGGTTTGTAATGCAGGCTCACCTTTATGACAACTGAATGTATGCTCTTTGATTCCTTGGTGTTGATCACACACCAAGGGAGTTCATTCTGTGATTAGACATATTTATAGGTGTTCACTTTCCCAACAGACAGCTGTGAGGAAAACAATAATGCTATTTTTCTTCTGTCTGAAAGTATAGAAGGAAGGAAGTGGATGAAGGACATACAAGCTCTCACTTCAGGAATAAATAATGTGGGGAAGAATTTGTAAGAGAAGTTTTGCAGTTATAAAACTTCATTAAAGTACGTGGCTTTGTTTTATCACTAGATGTGAAAGCATCTCTGAAGCTTTCCACGCTAACTTGTCTCTAGGAAGTACATTCAAATACATTGTCACTTAACTTTTTTTAAAAATAATATTACTCTTAAGTTGGCTTTAGAAGTTTTTTTCCCAACTGCTCTTCCAGACAGTATGGTTGTAGTAGAGCTGATAGAATATCTACATATTTTGATCCTAAGGTGTCAGCACTTACCAGCAGAAATTGTTGTATAGGATGTTAAAGCAGTGAAGTGACAACTTCAGGGCTCTCTAATCTGAAACTAAGTCTTTTAACTGCTAATTTCTTGAATAAATATGCAATGCAGTGATTAACCTGTCTCAGGTCTAGAGTGTATACATGCACAACAATCCCTCTTGATCACCTTTGATCATACTGTTCTTATGTTATATAAGAAGTGAAGTATATTTCAGATATTTCATTTCTAGATCAAATAAATTTTTTTTCACTATATTCTCTCAACAGCTCTGGTTTTCTTGTTCTGAGTAACTTGATTCTTCACTTTTTTTCTTACTTTCTTGACATGGAAAGTAAGGCAATGCTGTTCCAGAATGAACAATTATAACTATACTTCAGTCTTATGACCTATCCCATAAAAGTTTCTGGTTGAGTTACATCTATATTCTGCTTGTCTGCAGTACTTACCTAGGTTTTCTAGCATTCTGAAGTCTGAAGTTTTTAATGTATTGTATGTATCAACAGGCAGAAGAAACTTTGAAACATATGACCATGTGATTCATGTATCTGAATCCAAGTTCATCCAGTATTTCTATTTTTTTATCTCCTGGAATACTGGAATTCCATACCAAAATTTTCAGGAAATATCTTAGCATATTGCCACTTAAAATTACCCTGTAAACAACTGAAAATCAGTCATTTGCAATAAAATATTCAAGGCCTAATTATTTTAAAAGATAATAATTATTAAACAAACAAACAAACAAACAAACAAAAACAGCCACCACCCACTGAATATCTGAATCTTTAGTTATTGTTATGCGGTTTAAACTAAACTCTGATTTTCATAAGCTTTCTCTTTGGTAGAAAAAAAGGCAGAAGGCCACTTGTTAAATACTAAATTAGAAGTCAGCTACTTTAAAAGTAAGTCACTTAAAGTAGCTCAGATTCTCTGTCAGTTATGTTCCTTTTCCCTTTCAATATATTAAATACAGAGAAAACTTAACTGTAGGATATCTCAAGTGCTCCATGGAACTAACCAATCTGAGTGAGAAATGATAATAAATGTGATAGCACATTTTCAATCTAACTCTTTTATGTGCCAGAAAAGATGCAAAATTTTTCATCTCTGAATATCACATTTCATTTTTAAACTAAGTCTGACTGTTGGTTGTGGGTTATTTGTGTGGGGGGCTTTTTATTTATTTATTTTTATTTTCTCCCTTTGGTTCATTGTTTTTCTTTGTTTGTTTTTGTGATTTTTTTATTTTGTTCTGTTAGTCAGAGCAATGTCAATGACATGGGATGCCTAAAATACAGAACACTGTAACTGTTTCTGTGATTGAACAGATTAAATAGGAAACACATGGGCTGTTATGCCTGCAGATCTGAGGGGGCAGTACTTCTAATCAGAGAACAATGACAAAAAGGACAGAAACTTCTTGATCCTGCTTATCTGAATCTAGAACAGCACGTCTGATTATAGCTCTTGCACTTCACCTGCTCTGAAATGCATTCTGCATTGAAGACTTCAGTTGGCAGAACTCTGCAGAACTGCTGTAGTGGCTGTGCAGCTTTCAGAAATGGCTTCTGGGACCACATAGGACAGAAGGTAACTTGCTGAATGTTTAAACTGACAAACTAGTAAGTTTCCTATTACAGATATATTTTTAGTTCTTATTGTTTATGGAACTTAACGGAAAACAATAAATATCAGTTAATTCCTTACTTCCAGCTAGTATTTACGGAATTTAAATTCTTTCTTTTGCCAGTTCTCCATACCAGGCCTCATAGAAGTCCCAAGAGCACTCAAATAATTAGAAAAATAATAGCGTAGTTGTAAATATGCAGCAAATATTTCTTTCTTCCTGACCTGTGTCTGTGCTTGCACAGATTATTATGTACTTAAGATTTATCTTGAGGCTCGTTTGTTTTTTTTTCCTGCCTGTGACTAGAGCACAAGAGATCACCAGACAAATAGCAGCAACACTTCACAAAATCACAGAATCACACAGAATCACAGAATGACCAGGGTTGGAAGGGACCTCAAGGATCACAAATCTCCAAACCCCCCTGCCACATGCAGGGCTAAAAACCTCCACATTGAATACTAAACCAGGCTGCCCAGGGCCTGGGAATCCAATTTGGTCTTGAACACTTCTAGGGACAGGGTATCCACAACCTCTCTGGGCAGCCTAATCCAACACCTCACCACTCTCCCTGTAAAGAACTTCCCCCTGATGTCCAACCTAAATCTTCCCTCCCTCAACTTAAAACCATTTCCCCTTGTGCTGCTGTTATCTACCCTTTCAAAGAGTTGATTCCCTTCCTGTTTGTAGGCTCCCATTAGGTACTGAAAGGCTGCAATGAGGTCACCCGGCAGCCTTCTTTTCTCTCAGCCTGTCTTTGTAGAGGAGGTGCTCCAGTCCCCTGATCATCTCTGTGGCTCTCCTCTGGACCCTCTCCAACAGCTCTCTGTCTTTCTTGTACTTGTTCTACATCTGAGAAGGAATAACTGCATGCATCAGTATAGGTTAGGGACTGACCTGCTGGAGAGGAGCTCTGCATTCTCTGCAGAGAATGACCAGGGGGCCCTGGTAAACAGCATGCTTGTCGTGAGCCAGCAGTGTACCCTTGTGGCAAAGAAGGCCAATGATAACCTGAGGTGTATTAAAATGATCGTGGCCAGCAGGTCAAGGGAAGTTATGTCCTCCTTCTACTCTGCCCTGGTGAGGCAACATCTGGTGTACTGTTTCCAGTTCTACGCTCTCCAGTTCAAAAAAGATAGGGGACTTCTAGAGAGAGTCCAACAGAGGGACACAAAGATAATTAAGGTCATGGAACGTGTAACCTTATGAGGAAAGGCTGAGACCTAGGACAGTTCAGCTTGGAGAAGAGAAAGGGGAGACTTTTTCAATGTTTATAAATATCTATTTGGCAGGAGACAAGTCAATGGGGCCAAGATCTTTTTAAGCAGTGCCTGTGACAGAACAGGAGGCAGCAGGCACAAACTGGAATGTTCCATGCAAACGGGAGGAAAAAATTATTTACTTTAAGGGTGACAGAACACTAGAACGAGCTGCCCAAAGAGGTTGTCTCCTTTTCTGGACATACTGGAAACCTGCCTTGAAACTTTCCTGTGTAACATATTGTTGAAGGTTGGATTCAGTGACCTCCAGAGCTCCCTTCCAACCCCTGTGATTCTGTGATTCTGTAATACCCACTGGAATGGGACATAATAGTTTTGTCCAAGACTCTTGTGTTTTTATAAGCCGTGATTTCATATTCTGTTGTGTTTGTTGTTGTTGTTATTGTTGTTGTTGTTTTTGTAAGATTACAAAAGAATTTCATTTCATTTCTGATCTTATTTTACACCTGGACATTTAGATCATATGTTTGATTTACTGTTGTAGAACAGAAAAAAAATACTGGAGGACAAAGGCAGTTCTTAATCAGCTTCTGATTGCTACAGGAATAAAAATCAGAAGCTTTTGACCCTTAGTATTAATTTGATACCTACTGAAATCAGTAAACTTGTTTTGGTGGATATGAAGCATCTTGTCATCTGGTTTTCAGTGTTATCAAGACTTAGCAAAATAAAAAGATAAAAGTTATCTGAAGATGAAAATCATCACACAGCCACAAAAGTCTGAGATTTGATCCATTCAGGAAAGAAGGGCAAATATAGACAAACTTTGGCTTTGAATGTTGTGACAGACATTAACAAAAGTGAGCTAGAGTAAACTGTGCACACAATAAGCACATGAGTTAAAAAGCACTAACAGTGTGGAAATTCCACGGTATAGAGCATAGCAATTGTTTAGATGTGCACACTGACACCTGCCACTATGCATATTTGTTTTGCATTGGCTCCTGTTGTGCTGCTTCATGCATACATTGTATGGGGCCAGGAGGGAGTAGAGTAGACAAACCAGTCCGCATGTCTGTTGCCCTTCTTCTGGCAGCTTCTTCGAATTACTGAAAGATGTGATGGTTCCTCATCTTGCATTCTAATCCCCTGCTGTCTTGTATACCTTTGTACTACAGTGACAAAATGCTGAATAGTTCCAAACACATATTTCCTTGTATTTTCTGACTGGATTTTTGACTTCCAATCGTATGTGCTAATTTAGGAGAAGAAGGAAAATAACATGCTTTAGATCTGATGTTCCACTAGTAAAGAGTCAATTTTCTTTATCCAGATGCAAATTGTTTTGGACTGTGAATTATGCAGATTGTGCAATAAAGGCATAACACTCACGTCACATGTCCATAGAAAATAGATCTGTTTTATAGGGATATAACTCAGTTTGAATGTGGTCCTTGGTATTCTTCACTGGTCTCTAACAATTCATTAGTATTTAAATTTATGTTAATTTCATCAAGGTGTGAAAAGATCTTTTTTTTGCATATACATGAACTAACAATATTACTATTCAACCAGCTATTTTACTTTTTTTTTTTTTTTTTCTTTTTTACCCAAGAGATGCTTGTTGTATTTTAACGGAAAGAGAAAAGAGAAGATTATGAAAGCCTATTTTTGAAAACCCAGGAAATGTATCCATTGAACCTGATTTTAAAAGAGCTATTCAGTATTCTATTTTCTGATCTGAGTGAAAATTTTGAAAAGTATCTCAGCAACATGTTCCAGAGCATATATACACAACAGAACACTATCATTTTTCATGTGTGTGTTATTTTGTAAGGTCATCAACTGAATGAAGAGCGTATCTCAAATTCTCAAGGAACTACATTTTCTTCAGGAGTGACAATGCAAAGTAAATATTTTTGGAGAAAGAGCAGCTCATACCTTTGATCAGAAAACATTTATAATTTTATGATAAAACCAAGGTCATTTTGAAATAATCTTTGGAAACAGACACATTCTTAAAAAGCCAGGCTTGATTTTTGTTTCTCATTTTTAATACTAACTTCTGGTTAATTCCATTTCTTGAATGTGCTGTTGTTTCTGCTAGGCCAAAATAATTCATTTTCCTTCTACATAGAGTTGGTATTTGTGAATTATATCCTTCTATTGAATGTCTGAACAAAAAGAAAAGGTATATTCAGTGCATTTCCAAAGATCTTTTAAGTAGTTCAACAAAGCACGTAATACAGGCCTTGTCCTACATGTCTGTGATGATACAGTTTAATAGCGTTATAAGGCTATGCGGTGTGTAGTTGTCATGATGGTAGATTGTGCTGGTCTGTATAGATTTACTGTCATTCTTTAGGCTTTTCATACATGACAGAGGTTGTCTGAAGCACAGCAGGAACATGAAGCTTGCAGGGGTTAAGTGTTACTTGCCTCCTGGCTTGCTACATAGTCCTTTCTGCACACATACAGAGATGAGGTGCAGGGTACATCCGTCACTGGGCCGATGACATGATGGATTACTCATGTCATTGTCAGTACAGTCAAAATCACTCTGCTGCTGATAAGGTGGTCCCTTTCCTTTACTGTGGTTGAGTGAAGCAATTTTTCCCTCTGGTTTTAAAACTATAGCTTTTACAAACTTCCCGTAAATCAGTGACAGAAAAGACTGTTTTTAATTTTACATAGCAGCTTTGGGCTGTAAGAGACACTGTTTTGAAAATAACTTTCAACATGGATAGAAGCATATTAAAGACTTCACATTACTTGATTTCTTCTGATTCTGAAAAATAAAATACTTCAGGATTGACACCGATTTTTTTTCCTGAATTCTTTGCAATTTATCAGCAAGACAGACTAAAGTTTGAATTGTTAACATCACCTTATGATTTGTCTTCTCTTTAACATACACAAGAAATGACACAGCTATCTTTGTAATATTACTAGAGGAAAATAAAGCAGGAACCAGGCCAGGCTTTGGATATGTTTTGAAAGTAGTTTTGCGTTGGCTGAGTGGTACCAGTAAGAACACACAACACAGGCTATAATTCTGCTTGGTTCTGAACAGATCACACAGTTTTGCCAGATACCATAGCAGAAGTGAGACCAAGCCCTAGGTGCATGATGTGCAGGAGTCAGAAAAGTGCACATAGTGCCCGATGCTATAACCTTTTCCCCATGCCACTTTCTTCCTGGATAAACTGGGGAAGAACTTTAAACACAGCTTGGACACAGGTACTGATATATGAGATGCACAAGAGAATCACTAAGCACAAAATCTATTTTTCTGAAAACATCCACTGTCACCCAGAACTGAATAAAATTTATTGCCACAGTCTTTCTTAATACAGCATTTTGATCCATAGTGCCTTTCCTACCTTATCCCCACGAGCCTACCAGTAAGGAATAAGACGTGAAGTTATACTGGCGATACAATCCATAAATGGGCAAATATGCTTGGTAGACAAGTGTGAGAGAAACATGCTGGGCCTCTTCAGATCACACTAACAATTCTTTCAACCCTTAATGGAATATCAGAACATGACACACAGGGGTGCTGTTCCATGTGCAGAAAACAGGTTAACAGTTCACTCTAATTGTTTTTATATTCTGATTTCCAAGTCCAAATTTTTAGTGGGGGAATTGGTGTTGGAGGAGGATGTCATAATCACTGTCTGGGTACTGGATATGGAAAAGAGTTGTTGAGAAGTTCACGCATGTAACCTTTTTACTATTCATGGCTTTTGTAGTCTGCATTTGTAATCTGAAATATGTAGAATCACTTCAAATCCAGTGTAGATTCCATTCTGTTTACATCATTCAACCAATATATGTGCCTATCTGTGCATCTACATCTGCACACTGTGCATAAATATGATGCGTTATCTGCATGTTTCACTTTGTTATAAAGAGTATAAAAATTTACTGAATTATTTTCCTCTTAAATCTGTTTCAAAAAACACGCAATCATGTTTGTCTACCAAGATAAAAATTTCTGCAGAAGCTATGGGGCAACTGACAATTTAAGGAAAACAAAACAACCAAAAGCTTGTGTGTGCACTTCAAGAGCACTGAAGATACATACTCTCATACTTACACACCCACTTATGCTGCTACATCAAATAGCTTTGTTTTCAAGTTTTAATCAGATTTAAATGTAAAGTTATTGGAGAGAACTGTGTGGTCTGAATTTTAATCACTGAACCCACCAGTTTCTTTTTTATTGCTTGTGGTGTGGCCTTGAATTGCAGAATGTTTTAAACATACATAATGAGCTCAATGTCAAACTGTTGAGCCTTTTGTCTCTAACAATACGCACTTAGCTCAACTAAATGAATAGAAATTGCTTTAGTGAATTACAAAAGTCAAGGTTTTACAGTGCACTAATTCTGACATTAATTAATGTAGACGTCATATTTTACATATATATGGGATTAAAATCAAACGTTTTAAAGTGTAACATACATCGGCAAACAGTCCAAATTTTAGCAGTTGTAGATATTGGATAAAAGCACTTCCTCAACCTGGAAAGTAATTTTCTTTCTCTCATTTGTTTGTATTTACATCGAATGCATTTAGAACACGTACAGTGCTAGTTGAATAGCAAGAATAGAACAGAAACAGCATAAACATTATGTGTAATTTCTCTAACCAGGATAAACATTAGATCTCCCTTTCATAATAGACACTTTCTCCTATCGTGTTTCCTAAAGGGCATTTGTAGCAGGATAACTTTCCTCATGTTAGAAAACAAGAAAACTTATTTCCTTCCCCTGAAACCAACAACAGCATTCAGACATTTACAGTGAATGGCAATTCATCCTTTAGAAATCCCTTCAACCTAGTACTAGAGTTGCTGCCAGAGATCTGAATGCTTTTGCCTAAATCTCTGTAATCCAATAAGCTTTTGTGTTTAGCAGCTTGTTTTGAAACTTGTATAGCACCCCAGCCTGTGTCTCCGTATGTTCGTTTGCAGGCAGGTGAGTGCCCGAGGGCCTGATTATTATTCAAGCCAGGAGGCCTTCACAGCCCCGACCAGAATGTAATTTGTAATTAACTGTCATTTACTTCTGTCTGCACTGACTACTTGTTCAAAAGACAATGTTTCTGAGCTGGTCACTAGCTAGTCTTTGTTGTGGATATGATGCCTCTCAGATCTAGTTGTATTCATGATGCTGAGAAAACCAAGTTCTTGCATTCTTGCAACCGAAGTGAGAAGGGGATTTCACTGTGTTGTTTTTTTTTTTTTTCCTAAACAAATTAGGTATATGCAATTAGGCATACTTAGGTATGAAAAACGTAGCATATGATGCTTTGGGATAAATTTCTAAGTGGAACTATTAAGTTCACACGAGGCATATTTAGCTGAACTCCATTAGGGATAGAGCTTTAATGATTTCAACTTGTTACAGTTGAGAACTATAAAATGAAAACGCATATTTAAGTTGTGGGAATTTTTCTTAGCCCATTTTTAAACATAGTGACTGTATTTTCTCACTGAAGCGGGGCCGCTAATGTATTCTGTGAATGTACCCATATCATGAATCTGTAATTGTCCCCATGGTAATCTTTTGTTAGCTGAAATAAACAAAAGAATAACATAATATCCACATTTATTTCTTTAAGAACTGCTCTTCGAATTATTTTTCACATAATTTGAATTCCCTAATAGTAAGAAAAATAATATATATATATTTTCCCTTCTGCTTAAACTCTGCTCCATGTCTGCGAGAAACCACGAGCAGCTTCCTTCTACACGTAGTGTCTGCACACAAAGCCTCTTCAAAACAGCTTAAACACGTCTTCCCCTGACCTTCAGCCCACCCTATGCGCATTACAGCGCTATGTCTTCGGAACCGAACTTTAGGCTCGTTTCCTCTTTCCCTACCGACGACGCTGCTTTTTTATGGAGATGGTTCCCCCCCCCACCCCGCACCTTCACAGGTGCCACCGCGGCACCGGGTCTCTGACAGCACGGCCGAGCGATCCCGCGGCGGTGGCCCCGGGGTGTTGGCCCCGCAGGCGCCTGGAGCCGCTGCCCGGGGCTGGTGGAGCACCTCCCTCCGGTGCTTCCCTCCTCTCTCGAGCAGCACGGCTCTCGGCCTGCTCGGAATTTCCCAATGCTATCGTGTCAGATTGCACATCCCGGGCAGAATATGCCGGTCAAGGGGATGCAAAAAAAGGCTCAATAGCATTCTTTTGTAATACTTAAAAGGGGGGCTGTGGGGGTGAAAAGAAAGAGAAGAAAGAAAAATGTCTCTAAGAACAGCTTTCCCCTCATGGCGATTTGCATAAAGTTGGATTAAATAGGGCTTCAAGCCTCAAAAGGCTGATTACTGACACCGGGCCTTATTAATTATTTCCTTCTTTATTTGAAACAATTAACGAGAGAAAACAAACACTGTGTAGCTATCTCTTTAAGACCTGGAGCAATAAAAGCCTAAAACCCCAAAGAAAGCCTGCTTTTTGTGGAGTGTTTTCTGTTCTCGCCAGCCACGTCGGGGATAGCAATTCCCATGCGTTATCAAAAGAGACAAGAAGCAGCAGGCTTTAGCACCTAGCTGAGCAGGATTGCTACATGCCACTCTAAGTGCGATTAAGCTTCCTTTAGTGCACCAGTGACATCACTGATGGCTCAAAGCTGAAGCTACTCAAGAGTATTAGAATGCATTTCATGCTTGGCTTACTCAAAACTGCAGAGCTAAAATTTACACCTTATTTGATGTTCTTCTCCCTGCTGTTAATTGGTAAAAGGGATCTCTGACCCTTTTGATCTCTGCTACAATCCTCTAAATGCCCAGGTCTGCTAAACTGTTCAGCAGGAGATGCTCAGCAGTTGCCCAGTAATGTGAAGTCTTTTTTTTTTTTTTTTTTTTTTTTTTTTTTTTGGCTTTCTTGCCTTTGGTTTACATCCAAGTTGCACAGAAATAAGAGATGACAGTTGTTATAGATATGCTGGTTTAATTACTTGTCAGCTTATAGCTGATATCTCAGCTAGCCAACGTGGAAGCTTAACTTTCTTCTAGTAGCTTAAAGCATGACCAACTGCTAGTGCTTTAGTATTTAGCCATAAAACTCTGGATACATTTAAGATAAAAAATAAAATAGAGGAACAGCCTTTTTGATTTACTTGCAGAAGTGATCAGTTTCCGGTTCTCTTGATTTCACATAAATCTTAGGTAAGGAAAAATTATTTGGTTGTATTGACATATAAGTGGATAGCAGACTTGTTTTAATTCCAGTTTATAATTGCATGGGAAATACTGAATATACTTTTTCACAGCTGCCTTTGAAATGAGAGACTTAAAATCTTATGAGGATAAAGCTGTGGTGTATTGTGTTTACTTGACTGCAAATATTATTCCGTAAAGTTTTACCAGCTTTTCTTAAAGACACTTCCCTTTGAAAAGAGCCTAACATATATAATCTTAATGTATATGTGGTTAAAAGTGATTAGCCCACACACACCTCTGCAGTGTCTGAGTTAATTGCACAGAGTACCGTGAATTTTAATGGACGCGACAGCCTCCATTAAGCACCTTTGAAGAATTTACTTAGTGAGGAACAAATGGGGAATGCCATAATAATTGTTGCCTATAGGTGAAGGTTGGCTAAAAAGTGACCCCACGGCTGAGATGCCTGTGTTGTGCACATCTTTTCCGACAAACCCTGTTAGAGGTTTTTAGTGTTTATCCCAGGCTTTGTTATCCACCAAGATACATAGTTTCCATTGAAGTGAAACAGATTATTGGTTACTATAGTTTCCCTATTCCTCAATTCAGTGCAGTGAAAAGCCTGGCTCAATAGGTTTAAAAGTCCAGTTAGGACAAATAAATCCATGTTGTGAAGAATTGGAGCGGAGATACCTGTTCTTGTGCCTTTGATGTATTCTTTATTTTTTATGATAGCAGGGGAATTAGCAGAGGGTTAATTGTTCAGTGATTAGAGCTCTGTCTTTCCAGTTTACTGCAGAGCAAAACATAGTACTGTAAAGACAATGTGAATATTGTTTGATTTCCCCTCCAACCTCCCTCCTTTTCCAGTTTTCAAGATGTGCAAGATACTGAAGAGATGGCAGTACAGATGGGAATACAAATGTGTGAGTTTAATCTCTGGCATTATATTTTCCTGTGCTGAGATATGTCCATATAGCACTCATTTCCTTCCTACGCCAAAATAGTAAATGGCATTTTCTTATTTCCTGAGAAAATTACTCCACCCAGAATTGTGAGTTTAAGCTACAGAAAATTTACATTAAAGAAACTGAAAATGTCAGCTTTCACAAGGATACATCAAGAACCAACCATCTGAGCATGCTGGCAAAATTAATGTATTCTAGAAGGCCAACACACAAATGTTAAGAGGGACTTGATGATACAGCGCAGATTAAAGCAGTGGCTTTTGTGTCTCTGGAAGCTGTGTTTGCATTCAGTCCAGTATGACTAGGAAAAAAGTTAATTTGATTTGATAGCTGAAAAGGTCACACATTTTGTTCAGCGCCTTGCATGCTTTTTTTCCTTAACTAGATTTCTCCACTTCAGCTACAGCTCACTTCTAAGGATTTCTGCTTTGCTATAGACCTTGTTGAATCCTGCCAAGAAACAAGTTGTGGACAGCATTTTACATGCATAATACAATAGCAAAATGGAAAACCACTGAAGTCAAACTGTGTTCCAAGCATATTTGGTTTAATTTATACTATATTTCTTACCCTTCTACTTAGAGCCACGAGGAATGAGAAAAATGATGGAGGGGAATAGAGTTAATCAAGCTCAGCCTGAAAAATAGAACACAAATTACAGAAAGGCTTAAATATTGTCAGTCTCTACTGAAAGCACAACCTTCTTCTCTAAAAGAGTTCTTTGACATTGCTGAAGGTTTTATCTTGATTACTTTCAATAAAATCCAAAGTAAGGATGACTGTCTTGGCTCACTAAGCAACAAGGTTTTATCACTAATTACAATCCTTTATTACCAGTAGTTTAATAGGTTTATGATAGGTCATAAAACAATTCAGCATGGGAGTACATAAAAGAAATAGGTTATACAGCTGTGACATCTTAATATCTATTTATTGTAATCATTTTATGATCCTTAATGGTAGCATTTTTTAAAGAAGTTTGTATGCTTTTACATTGGATAGATGGCCACCAAAACAGGGAGGTGTAGGAAAACAACATAAATATAGAGTAAAATACTTAATGAGGCATTTTGAAAACTTCTAATGTCAAACGCATGTAGATTGTATCACACGTGTGGAGTCTCATTATGGGCAATTATAATAAAATTATAAGTGCTATAATAATTCTAACCTTGAAGGCACAATAAAGGATAGTTATATTTGCCTTCCTAGCCCACACATCTGAGACGTTTTCCTCATTAATTATATTTCATGTAAGTATAATTATGTAGTATAAGAATAAAATTTGAAAGCATTTGCTAAATCATTGTTAATGGTAGTCTTATTCTTCAGAGCTTTAATATAACTAATTATATCTAAAGTTATAGATTGAAATAGGAAATGGAAACAAAGTCAAATTTACATTATATGGGATTTTTTCCCTACTGATTGTTTTAATCTGTAATGTAATTAATGAATGGGAAAATATGTTTAGTAGAGAAAATGATTATTGTTTGAAACTATATTCAAGTTCGACCTTATTCCACGATTAAAAGTTATCTTAACTTTGGATTCACTGGAATCTTGTTCCTCTAAAATTTTATATTTTTGTGACACAGAACATTACAATATCTGCCTATTTACTGATATTTTTGGAGATGGTACATTTATAAAAAATATATGAAATGCAATGTTCTGGTAGTTTCTGTAGGCATTAAATATTTGAGTGTGATTAAAGTATTGAGTCGTAAGTTATACATTATAGCTGGAAAACAGTGCTTTGAAAAGTTGTGATAGTTAATTTATAAAACTTGGCTTGTCATATTTATCCACAAATATGTCTCTATCAATCCACTAATGAATACATTAGTAGCTTTTATGGCAATAGAACTATTTCAATACCATTTTGAAAGTAATATAAGCAAAACTTATCAACGTAGAACAGTTCAGCACTGAGATACAGATTTTTATTATTATTTATTACAATTCTTATTTAAATGACTATGAAAACTTCATATATTTCAGGATAAAGAAGCACGTATTTTCATGGAAATGTAAGAAGAGTTAAATAAAATAATGTAATGGTAGATTTCAAATAAGTTAGGATAAGAATTGACTTTAAATGCTTAGTATTTAGGAAAAATTTTTTAATTTCAGAAAGTGAATGATGAGAGTCTGAAACGCTTCTCAATTACGAAGAGATGATTTAAAGCTTTATCTTCTGAATAACTTTTTTTTTCTTTTTTTTTT
>JAPSGF010000023.1:3172641-3200535 GCA_035772895.1 Perdix hodgsoniae | reverse complement strand
AGAAGAGAAGAGAAGAGAAGAGAAGAGAAGAGAAGAGAAGAGAAGAGCATCCAGAGATTGAACTACATTTTCCCTATAATCCCAGTAGATGCTACAATCATCCACGTATCCAAGTATCATGACAAGTATCCATGTCACATTGGGGCACCGACTTTTAGTTAATATTATAAGCTAGAAGTTGTCAGAGAAAAGCAACATGGAGATTATACAGTTTATTATGTATCGGTTTAGAATGGAGGTACTCCAAGTTTTTGCCCACTTTTTTGCAAATGGCAATTCACATTTTCTAAGAGCAAATGATAACTTGTCATTTAGATGGAAAAGAAAAAAAAATCCTTTTCTACTAGAAATTCCTTCCTTTTATGCTTTGTCATTGTAATTCAAAGAGCTATAACAAAATTGAGGTCTCCTGGATTTAAAGTAGTACGGACGTAGAATAACAAATGGAATCTACCATCATAAAAAATACTCCTTATTGTGTCTTTAGACCCTTTTCCTTCTAGATTTGTGAGAAAGGATTTGAAGAGTTGTACTGAGGTACAGAGATGATGCGTTACAGTTTTGATTTGTGTTGGGGCTTTCTGGAAGGTTTAATTAATAGTTTCAGCTGACACAGCATTTGTAATTTAACTACACAGTATTTGGAATTCCAGGCACCCACCTTTTTTTGTATATGTTTTATAAACTAAAAGAGTACTGCTGGTGCACTCACATTCCTGTTATGCATTTAAATAGGAAGATTGTATTGTGCCTATCAGTTTCTCTTCACACAGAATGCAATTATTAAATTGTGGTTATTCTCCTTCTGATAATATGAAATTTTTCCCTAAGCAAATAGTCAGAAAAAGTGAAATGACTTTAATTATTTTGATGCCACAGTGACAATTTCTTTTATTTTCTTTTTGCAAGTTCTCATTACTGATAGCCTTTTTATGACGACAAGTTAGGGACTGAGACATATTGCTAATAAAATGCTTTCCGTTCTTTCCTCTCATATCACATCCTAACTCGTGCAATGTTTTGACTGAGATTTTATGAAATCGAAATATCAAAGTATAGTATTCTCTTCTGCTTTTTGGGTCCCATTTTTAATTTGCTTTTGACTGCTTTGCACATCCAATATAAAAGGGTAAAGCCAAGGGAGGATTCAAATGTGATAAATGTTAAGTGTTCCATAAATTAGAGCCAGTGAATACTGTTAAGTGCCTATGAATTAATCAAAGCAGCACGTAACTTTTCAGTGCCTGGGCCTCAGACAACAATTAAAAACCAATGTATTTAATATCCCTCTAAAGGGCATGGGCTGATGGGGAAATAATTCTGAACATCCTTGCATGGGGAGGGAGGAGCCAGCTGAAGCTGCTGATAAAAAATACAGTGTGATGTTTGAATCTGATATCTCAAACTGTATGTCTATAGAGTTTATTTGAGGGAAGGCAGCAGAACGATGCTGCCCTTAGGATATACCTGAAATGTTCATCATTAAGGGAAAATGAAAAAAGTTAGGAAGCATCAAGTATTTTCATTGTATCCTTTGGAATGTTCTTGATTTTTTTAATTTTTTTTTTTTGTAAAGTTCATTCCCTTCTCTCCAGATGGTATAGTTTCATAGCTAGTGTTGCCCATTATTTAAATAAAATGCTTTACAATCTTTTTGGCTAAAATTATTCTGTACAAACAAAAGTCAGAAAATTCAAGAAGTTCTGATACTACGTGATTAAGAGAACTTCCATCGCCGAGAAAGAGGATGAAATCATTTAAAAGCAGAACTCCGATCTAGGAAAAACATACCAACTGTCTTCCTTCTGAAAACTCGAGATTGGACACAAAAGTCATACATCTGTTCTTCTGGTTGCATAATTTTAAGCCCAGGCAATAAATTTAATCCAATCTTCTGTGTACACCAATATATTGAAAATCCTTTCCTTGTATTCATGAGTATTTTCTCTTGTTAGTAGTCTCAGTAACCACTGCAAAGAAAAGATATGGCAATTTGTCTTATTCTTACTTTTTATATCTCTCAAATCCTCTGTGTTTCATTTTATATGTTAACAGAAGCTTTTGTGGGAAATCAAGGATAAGGAGAGGCTTGGGAGACTTGTCTGTTTTTTGTGGGACATCAGCACTGAGGGAAGGGTGGAAATGTTGACAGTCTTGAAACCATCTTCACTCTATGGAGTTTCAAACCTACTGGACACTAAATATTGTTATGATGTCCTTCTTTCTGATTTTTTTTCCAAGTGAGACAATATGCTTTATTATAACTAAAAGACTTTAAATTTGGTATAATTCATATCCTCATTTGAATGATACTCAAATTAGTACTTTTTTGGGCAGGCAGGTTCTGAACCAAAAGCCTCAGCATACTGTTCATCTGGGTCTCAAGGGTTTCATACATGCTCAGATTACATGTGCCTTTAATCCTATTGCACATTAAACAGCATGAATAGGACAACATATTGGTCAACTGAAATCCTAAAACAATATTTAGATCAGCCTAACTGGTAGAAAGCGTCTTGTACTTAGCTGCTCCCCCCAAACACAGTGTTTTTCCTGACAAGTCTTTCCTTGCCCACTGGGTCAGAGATCAAAAAGACTAAAATTTACAAACGATCCCCTGCTGGTTTCCAAATCCCATCCACAGAATCTGCTCAAAATCCTTTGGAAGAGTAGAAGTATTCACTGAAGTGCAGCTGCCAATAAAATTGTTTTACTATTATCCTTTATTCATCTGTTTGTAGTTTTACATGTCTTATGCTCAGACTACACCTGACTTAAAAGTGTAGCAATGCTTTGTCATAGTCACATACTCTTTAGATCTTCTACAGTGTACATAAAATATCCATTGCAAACTGCAGGAATTACCTTTCTTTACTAGTCCCTGCCATTCATTTTAGGATTCTTTGGGGCAACATAATATACTGCCAGTACCAAGAACATGCAGATACCATAAATGAATTTGATAAGTTTGTTGATCAGACTGACAGAAACAGGATCAGAGTGCCAGGTACTTGAGTCCAAACAGCAAGATCTTTGATGACCGGACTTTTGTTAATTGGAAATTAAGGAAGGCAAGAGGCAGACATGGTTGAACTGGAACCTACTGGTCAAACTGGAGAGCAAAAAGAAAACGAGCAGCATAAGAAACAGGGACAGGTATCCTGGGAGTAATGTAGGGATGCTGTTAGATTGTGTAGGGATGGGGTCAGGAAGGCCAAGCATCAAGTGGAACTGAACTCGGCAAGGTATGCAAAGAAGAACAAGAAAGGCTTCTACAAGTGCATCAACCAGGAAGGGAAAGTCCAAGAAGGCATACCTCACCTAGAGAGCAATACAGGCAGTCTGGTAACAACTGACAAGGAAAAGGCTGAGGTACTCAACAGGTTTTTGCTTCAGTCTTCACTTGCTCTTCACTGCTCTTTGCACACATCTCTGAGTCAGAAGATGGGTAACGGGGGACAATGTCCCCTTAATCCCCTTACTGTAGGTGAAGAGTAGGTTCACAACACCTGAGGAACTTGTACATTCCTAAATCTATGGGTCTCAATGAGATACAATAGCAAGTTCCCAGGATATATTAAAGCGGGTTAATTTAGCAACAACCATGGTTACTAGTACTATCAAGGAAGACAATCACAAGAATTTATTAAGAAGATTATATATGGGACAAATTGCACATATTCAGGAAATATAGTCAGAAATACAGGGAAGATTCATTAGGGTCATAAAGTAGCTATTTTATCAAGGTAGATTTTAATAGATTGACTTCTTTAGCATTATTAAAAGGTTTAGAGTGACTATAATAACTCTGAAATGCAGTTGAGGGCAAATAGTGAAGGGGAATAAGAGTTTTCAAGTAAAAGAATTATAATCAATAAAGTGAAATTGTAATATATTGGAGAAAAATTGGCTTACTAAGTAATTTCTAACCATCCAAATAAATTAACTAATAAACTTATGATCTTTCAAATAGTGTAGTGCAGTAGGAAATTAAATGTAAGATAGTGATAAGAGGAATAGATTTTAAATCAGACAAAGACAAAAAGAGTCTAGGCTTGTGATAGGAGCTGTTAGATATACAGTGTACCAAGAGATCTGAAATGACAACTAATGCTCTTTATTTACACTGCATTGTTAAAACATAATTGTGTGCTTTGCCTCTCTGATAGTTACATCTGGAGGCAAGGAAAAAATATTTTCATATCTTGATAAACAATTATTTTTTTAGAAATAAATTTTCTTTCTGTGAAGCATTAGAAACTGATCATAATAAAAGAAAAATCATACCAAGATATTCTAATGGTTCTACTGCTCCATGGTAATTAATATTCAATGATATACTATTATAGCCTTCTAATCTGCTCTGGGTAAAAGGACCACTTGGTTTGACTCTAGAAGGGTAATTCCTTTATCTGAAATTTGACACACTTTTGTACTAGGGAGCATGGTACTAGCTTTCTAGGCTCACTTGAGAGTTCTATCTAATTATTTCAGTGTTAATGCGGGGACTTAGCTATTGTAGATGACCACAACCTCTTATGCTTCTTTTCAAAGTCATAGTGTATTTCTAACTTTTACTGAAAATCCTGATTTTCCTTTGGTCCAGGGAAAGGTGATAATTGGAGGGAAGTGGAGTAGATAGTATGTGAATAAATCTAAAGTAAGTATCTATCACATAGTTACCTAAGATTTTGAAGGTATGAACCCAGTGACTCAAATGGTGCATCCCAATACAATCTTTCTGAATCTCCCAGGTCTCAACCCCATGACTACATGCATTTAATTCTCTTTCTGTGCCACCAATTTCCCATCAATCTCAGAGATTCAACACTTATTTAAATCCCACATAATTCTCACAAATACACTGAAGTGTTTAACATTCCCCAACATCATCCTTCTCTGAAATAAAGAAGTGTGTTACTAAACTCTCAGGTAAATGATCATTTTCCCATCAAAATGCCATTGCTCTTAACACATACAGGATATTTTCATGCCCCAGATAAAAAACCTTCCTTCCAGACTCATAAATTTCCCCTCACCCATTGTTAGAAGCATCACCCACAAAAACCACTACCTTTCTAAAAGTGAAGAAAACCACATCCCATTGTGATAAGACAGAAAGATTTCCTGTGCCTAGTCCAAGTAGTTCTTCTAAATAAATCAATCCCATAGAGTCCTGTCTTCATGTTCTTTTTCTGTGTAAAATATTTTGCATTTCTTTCAACATACTGCCAGTACCTCTTAAGTATACATCTTTCTCTTCTCAGTGCTGGGAAAAAAGTCCCTTTATGATCACATGAGGAAAGTTCACTCAAAATACAGAAACACTGAATATTGAATGATGAATACTGAAATAGTACTGGACTTTAACTGCATGATGAAAAGCAGTGAACCCAGTCTGAAACTCTAAAAGATATATTTTCAAACTGTATTGCCATTATTACTGGCATGTAGACGGTGGGAAAATCTTGTAACTAATTTTTCAGTGAACTCTTACTTACCTCAACAGGCTTACATTGAGATTTTTTGTTATCATGTGTTTGATAAAAATTGAATATTGAGCACAACTCTCATTGTGAGTAGTAGTGTTTAAGATGGGCTACACTTTCAGTTATTAAGAAGTGAATGTTTTTAACAAAACTGGGAAGAGAACTGGGTTTAAATCCCACCTTTTCAAATCCCTGAGTTACAAAGGCAACATTTATATTCTCTTCATATCTGTTCCCTCCTGTGAATATTTGCTATAATAATACTTAACTAATACACAGGGGTGTTGTGATGTGAGCACTAATTAGTTCATGCCTTCATACCATATTAAAATCTTTGGATAATAGATGTTGTGCAAGTATCAATAATATTATTTTTAATGATATTTGTTTAAACTATGCTAAAAGCCTTCAAAAATTAATCTCTGATTTTACATTTTCCTTCATATTTCTCCAAGTGACTTATCTGAACAGTAAGGAAGAAAATACTTATGCAGAACAGTGAAGAATAAGGGTTGCTACTTTTTAAAAGCATATGTTTTAAAAGAAACGTGTAAAATGCAGGAAAGCTAGGGAATAGATAGGGGTTTCTGTCAAGTTAGGATGATAAATGAAAGGGCTCTAGTGGCCCCTATGTTTGTTTAGACCTCTTGTTCCTGCTACAACTCTGCACAAAAACTAGCATTGAAGTATCTACTGTTAAAACATAACGTAACCTGACAATAATCAGCCCACAGGGCTTTTAGAAGAGAAGGCCATATTGTTCTGTGTGGGGAAGTGTTCTAGCACGAGATGTCCCAAGACATGAAGGAAAGCATTGACTGCGGAAGACTTTCCAGTACATTAGTAGTATATGAAAGGAGATGACCACTCGTACATTAATATTGCCTTGTCCAAGAAACTGACATGTGGGAAAGCACTATATGAGATTCTCTAAAGGTAGCTTGTTTTCTCCTTGTATTACAACAACAGGCACAACATGCAGAAGATGCTAGATTTAACAATATAGAGCCCAATAACATTTTTTGTACTGTTAAGTCACTACTTAATTTTTATACTGTGCAGATGACTGAGCAATTACAGATCCCATTATTTTTTTACTATATACTGTTTATAAAGCCACTACAGAATATTTAACTTGGAAATAGCTTTAACTCTATGAATTTTATATACCAATCAGGCCATTTGTTTTTAAGCAGTTAAGCAGTTTTCTGCTAATGGCTCCAAAATACTCTGTTTTTTACTCCAGAGGATTTTCTCATGGAAGAGAATGGTACAATATATATATGTATATAATATATAGTCGTGAAATTAAGAAGTAAAATGAGAATCTGTATTTTCAAAATCTGCACATTGAGAGAAATTTAACTACTATATATGATATGTTGATCTGAATTTATTGTTGATTTTTTTTTTGCATATGTTTTGTTTTTGTTGTTTTCTGCTTTGTTTCTAATGTATCAAAAGGTCAATATGTTTCTACTTAAACACTGTGAAGAGGAAACAATCATTTTATTATTTGATACCTCCAAGGAACTATGCCATGTACAAACCACTTCAGTTTGTCCAGGTGGTTTTCATGTATTTCTGAATTTCACCAAAGTTTGCATGTCCCAGGAAAGATTGTGCTGCAGCTAGCAGATTTTGCACAGATTAGTTGTTTGTCTGATTCACTGACCCAATGCAGCTACTTTTTTATGCCAGTTCTACTAATATGGAAGAGCTGGAAAAAGTCCATAGAGGTATGTCTGGCAGAGAAAGATCATAACTCTAGTACTTCCTCACATAAAACATGAGGTGAATGGGCCCATATTGTTGAAATAGCTCAAAACACTAGGGTTAGGTTGAGGACCAAATGAGAGAGTGGATGAAGAACAAAAACTCTCAGCTGTGCCGAGAAGTGGGCATAAAAAACAACAAATGATTCTTTAAGACAACTGTTCCTCACACTCCTCAGGCCTTATGGCACAGGGAAAGACTTGACTGATATGTACATTGAAAATTGTAATGGAAAAAATAAAACCTAGTTGTTGGAAAAATTCTGAAATATTTTTTAAGTATTGCCTTTTTTTTTTTTTTCTTCTTCTTCTTAATTCTGAGAAGTTTGAGTTACAGCTATATCAACTTTATTTTAGGGTTGGTTTTGTTGGATCTGTATCACAGTAACACCAACCTAAGTGTCGGTATTGGCTAGTATGATTCTGGTGGGAACCGGACTCAATTCTCAAGGAATATTTTGGTGAGTATTCTCTTATATTTCTCTAGGAAATTATACTAGGATAAAAAAAATTGCTGCCCGTCTGTAAACTATGAAGACATATCCTGTTATGCTGACAGCACTAAAAATTAATTTAAATTTTAAAGAATCGTCACAATCAAACATTGTAATTTTCTCACATATAATGAATATTCCCTCTGTTATTCACTAAATCAATTCATGCAGTTAGACATACAGTGAGAGAATCCAAGATGTAGAGAAATTAACTATAGAAAGAAATCAGCAAATCAACCTTTATTCATTTAATACACTGCTGCACATTCCCTCCAGTTTCCTGCTTTGCATGAACATATGTTTCTTCTTTTTTGTTTGCTAGAAAGCACTCAAGGGAGCTCTATGATGACACACAATTTGAATTTGCCACTGCTTCCCTGTGCAGGTGCTTTGCTCAGTTCGTGGACACTACAGTACATGAGTGATTCATTCTGTTTACATCTATCCTACAACAGGACAAACTCAAGGAAAGTGTCTGTACCTCCGCAGGTTTTCCCCAATGTCTTAGAAATGATTAAATGTTCCCATTGAAGCAGATAATGAGGAACTCTGTTGGAAAATAGGTAATTTTTTTTTCTGCTGCATTTACATGCAGATTGTCTGAGATGCCAAGAATATGATTATTAATGTGCATGTAAATATTTCAGATTCACACAACATCAGTTTAACTCAGACGTTAAAATCATGACCAGCTATCAGCAGGTGGTGACTAAATGATTAAGAGCTAATTATAGTTCGAAAAATAATTTTATTAATTGTAGCTTGATGCAAGTATGACGGTATTTAGCAAACATATCTCAGTGCTCAAGATCATAATTGAGGAAGATATGTAATTTCTAGTTTCTTGAAAACTGGGGTTTAGGTTTTAAGGGTTGACATAACAGGGACTCTAGGATGTGGTAACTCACCTAGGAGTTCCCCTACTCTTCAAGTGTAGTGTCTGTTAGTGTCTGTCTAGAAAGTCTGGGCAACTTCTTTTTCTTCTGCTTCACAAAAGCCACAGTAAGAGTGCACAGACTAGAAACTTGGGTCAAAACCTTTCCACTGCTCTTTTACAATTGCTGCATATAAACCTAGCATGCCTGCCTCAGCTCTTCTTCAGGCAGTTCTTGGCTTTACTCTTTCAAATGAATGTCAGGACACTGCAGGCAGTAAGAAGGCCAAAAGTCTTCATACTTGATCACTGCATTTTATATAAATAATTAAATATGCATTGGAACATGGCTGAAAACATAAGTTATTGCTTGTAAGGACCCTAACCCATTGGATGTTCTGTTCCTGCCTCAGTGGATGTTTAATGATGTTGAGCATGGTGTAGCAAAGGCAATACGATATGCAGACTCCCTGGAATACACCATTTGGAGTAGCTGAGGCACTTCACAGGGGCATAGGAAATGTGAACTGAGGCCTGCTCAGGCAAAGTAGGAATTTGAGCTCAGGCCTCCCACATAGTGGATCTGTATTTTAACAAGTAAAGTACTGTAAAGAAGGGGAATGCTTCCCTCTGGGGTCCCCTCTGAGACAGAGCTCATCAGACAGGAAAAGATGACTGAGTATTCCAGATGGTAATATTTGACTCAAATGAAAAAGGTGGCTTGAACCTCAGAATCTCTAGACCCTATTTTGCTTCATTTAAAATAGGATTTCAACAGCTTCCTTTTTTATGCCCTATAAGTTCAGTGTGAATTTTGGAAGGAGACTTTTGTTTGAATTGCTTTGCAACAGCTATTTTATTACCAAAGATAGTTTCCTTCAGCATCTTCTTTTTTAGGAGCAAAATCCTGTTATCTTCATCACCACAAGTAGATATTTACATTCTCCTTATTTTTATATATTTTATAATATGTCTCCTGTCATTTTCCAGTTTTAACTAGATAAAAGAGGGAGTCTGAAAAGACAATGTTCAGAAAACCTGTCTATGAGAGCTAGTTTTCTTACATTACATAACAGTCCACAAAATTCAAAATCTTTATTACTAAGGGAAGAATTGCAGTGAAGAGCCATTATGCAGATGTGGCAACAAACCTATAACTGAATCACAGGACTCTCCTCTGGTTTTCACAAAGAGTAGGGTGGTTTTCTAAACTGGAGAACAGAATAGCTCTGACCCAAGAAACATTACCTTCTGATTTTTGATGTGTTGTAGAGGAATCATATGTAGCAAAAGGCAAAACTTGAATATGCATGAATTTGTTTTTTCCCACGATAAAGTAATGTCCACTGAGTTGCATTAGAATATGAAGTAATTTGCACTGAAACTGAAAGTTTTAGTCTTATTTTAGCCAGTTTTTTTTGTTTGCTTATTTCTACGAAATAGGAAAGAAGCTGGATTATAAAATCAGTGTTGTGGCGTTAAACCTCCTTATGTTTGGGTCATAACAAGAATAGAATATCTATAGTGGTTCACTACCAAGATTCTCTAGTAAAGGTGTAGAACCAAGAAACCATTTGGGCACTATGATAATAGCAATTTTTTTTTTTAACATGAGTTTCCCTAAGAAAATGAGAAATAGTTCCACCTTCCACTTATGACCTCAATAATTTCTTCATCTTTGTTGAATATATTTAACAACAACGAAGTGGATCAGACTGTTGAGCAAAGCTATTCAGTGGCCAAATGTATGTTGTCAGAGAGTTCATGAAAAAGTCATTAGTTCTCCTCCCCTTCTCTTTCACTGTCAGGCAGAATTATGTCATAAATATAGCCACTTGTCTAGCAGGATATCAATCTATCCAGGTATCACCTACTTCCTGTCTCTGGCCATATGTTTCTGTTATTTATGTCAAGAAAATAGCATTTACACAACCGCTGCTAGTTGTTTACAGAAGTTTAACTCCTGTGATATAGTTCTTCTTGTGTTGCATGCTTTTAGCCCATAGATAATACATGAGATTGTACATTTTAAAATATGCTACCACATGCATGATAGAATAAACACAGACCCAAACTGACAGCACCATCTGCCAAACACAGCTGATGTCAGGGGAATGGTCTCTGCACAATATTCTGCTGCTCCACCATGAGATAAAGCTATTTTTTCTCATGGTATAACTACACTAAATTCTGCTTGTTTGTCTAGTACTTAAATTTTAAAAATCTCAGAAGTAGAAGGGACTCAGAAACAAGCCTTCTAAGAAGCACTACAGAGGAATAGTGGAAACCGCACAATTCTTTCATACATTTTCCTTACTTTCACGTGCAATCACATTCTTGTTTACATATAAATACATATGAATACATATAAAAGTTTACATATTTACATCGTAAATAAACCTACAAGCAATGTATACATGACACCTAGATACTCAGGGCTCTGTCATAGAAAATTAATAACGTTAATCATTAAATGGCCTATCTGAAAATTATATAGGGCAATCTGCCTTCAGATTCACTGTAGCTTTTTACAATGAAATTACAGCAATTACTATATTCCCAAATCATTCACAGTCCTTCATGAAACTAAAATATAAATGCAATACTTAACATTTTTTCCCTGGTAATATTTTAAGATTCATAAACATTTGTCTATTTATTTGTATATTAATTATGAAGATCTTGCTTTATTAACAGATTGTGTCCTGGAGATAACATGGGAGGGAAAAAATCCTTTTTACATGTCCTACAAAACTAGCAAACTCAAAGCTGCAAGGTCCCTGAACATGTGCAAATCAATATGTACAAAGGAATGAAATGGGGTCTTCACTGATTGTCTCAATGATGAGCCATTTCTGTCTTACATACAGTCCTCAAAACCTATGGTGTTACTGGGCACAAGTAAAGCTAGCTAGAAGACCATTTCCTGGATCCTACTGACAGTGACCATTGTCCAAGTCTTTCACTGTGATAATTTCAAAACCATAGGTTGCTGGAACTATCATACACCCAAATATCCCTGATCATAATTCATATTCTACTTAAACGTCTCTTTGCTATCCTGTATAGTTGATAGGTTTAGAAGTCCCAGAGAAATTCATGCTGTCAATTAACAGATCGGCACTTCTATGCATATCCAAAATGCCCAATGCATTCTGGCTGCATCCAGCTAATTTTACATGCACAAATTGCAGGTGCCAGGCATATTTGGCACAGTTCAGGAATGCCTGGACAAAACTATGAGTCCTCCTGGCAGCTGGGCTCATGGAGTATCCACAGAGGAGCTTGGAGCTTCATTTTGAAATTCTAGCTTTGCCTGATAGGAGCTATATCTTTCACATAGATTCATTATAATCATGGGACTGTAGGCTTTGATTCTGAGAAGATGTTCTAACCCTGGCTTACTTGCTGGTATCCCAATTTCATTTTGCATGGTGAAATCACATTGGTACTGGTGCTATCAAGGCCATCTCTCACTATATATGGCTGCAGGATAAGGTTTGTGCTGTCCTACATTATATCTGATATAGTTTAAGTGAATTTGAATGCAGTATTTTGTTTCATATTATTTATTCCTAGGTATTCATTGCAATTATATGACATCAGTACTAAAACATTTTATAATGAGATAGGAATAAATGAAGGTACATAACCAGTTTATTGTGGTCTAGTCCTCTTATATTACTGTGCTATTTGTAAAACAAAATATCTGTGAGAAACCTTCCTCTAAGAAAACCAACATTTTGGTTTTCTTTCTTTTTATACATGTAATTTATAAAAGATAAATCAGCATATTATTGTTTAAAAAACATTGTAACACAGTTGCATATATTTATAAATATCTTCTATTTTCTGAATATCATGACAACTATATTTAAGAATAAGTATTTGAAAGGTGGATTTTGCTGGCACTGCTGCAACATTATGTTTCCTACTATTTGCATCATTTTGTAAAATGTATATGGAGGCTACTGTGGAATAAACTAAAATTGAATATAGATTATCTTCTTGATTTGCTATTGCAACAAATCAGTCTGATTACATGGCATTATATGGTGCATACATTATTAAATGAAGTAGTTTCTTGACTTATGAAATAATATCAATAAAGAGCTATTGAAACAAGCAAGCATTCACTTAGAAAAATTTGTTAAACTATTATGGCTTTAGATCAATAAACAGAGGTTGACTTAATATTAAGCCATGGTGGTAAAGAATGATTCTGGTTTTGTTTAAATGAGTGTATTTATAGTGTAAGTTGTTATTAATAACCTGGACAAATTGCTGGGTTTTTTTGGTTTTTTTTTTCATATTTATCAAAATTTTCATATATACAGGATTTTTTCCTGCTCATGCGAGTTTAAAAGTCCCTAATTTTCCTATTAAGCTTTACTTTCCTACATTGCTTTATTTCTTATTAATCAATTCAAAATAGTAAGATGTATTCATATTTACTGCTTATCTATGAGATCCACAGTTTTTCAGTTTCCAGAGTTCAGGTTTTTTGTTTGTTTGTTTTTTTGTTTTGTTTTGGTTTTGTTTTTTTTTCAGATCTTGTTTCAATTTCTTGTTTGCTTTTTTTCCTTGGTCTCCACTTCATACCAAAGATTGAACAGGTCTAGAGGGTACACTAGATTCTGAAAGTTATTTGGGATTGGTATAAAAATAGAACATGCAAACAAAAAGGTTTCAAATGCTATCACACCTCTTCACTTTAAATGTTGGAGAGAATATTACTCATATACAAATACAGCTGAACTAAATTTACATACGTATATATATACTTGCAAGTACACTACATGATGCACTGTGATGTAATGTGTTAACTCTGGAGCCATACAGTTTCTTCTAAAATTTCCAAAATCAAAGAATCACAGAATTGTAGGGGCTGGAAGGGCCCTCTAGAGATCATCAAGTCTGACCCCAAAATTGTCATGGTTAATATAAATCCTCTTGGTGAGTAGGTTCATCTGTACATTAGAAGATAATTCCTGATAAGTTTGAGTGGTACAATTAAGAAAAATACCTGATAGGTATATTCACTAACATTCCTTTGCAGGTGATGTTACACATATAAACACCAAAATGATACAGCTGTTGTTAAGAAAGTAAACTTCCTTCTGAGCTCATCACTTCTGCAGATTTAATTTATCTGGTGAAGCTAATCTGAGATGTACAAAAACAAGGAATAGAGGACTAGAGTTATTATAAAACAAAGAAAAAATCATCCCCTTCACAGACTTTTTAAAGCTATATTTTTATTCATGAATTGGGTACTGAACAGACAAATCAGTGAGGTTGATTCTCCATAGAACTTAAGAAGAACCCACAGATTCAAATATGTATTTGAAATATAGCAATCACTTCAAATTACTACCTACTTGACCTCAGCTATAAACATAGAATTCAAAGAGCAGTCTTACTGTGGAAATGGAAAAAAACACTCATGCTAGGGAAAATGATCAGTGCAATTGCTGATACCTTCTTCTGCTAAATCAAGCTTTGGGGCAATCCAAATCTAGAGAGTCTTATATATCATATAATATCAGATTGGTCTCAAGTATGAGGTGTTTTTTTTTATTTTCTGCAAAATGTGTTTGTTTTTTAATTTGTAGTCATGAATTTTTTGAATATTATAAATTGTCAAATTTTAGAAAATACAGGTTGAATGAAGGCTCTCCTCTAGCCTCCTGGTCCAAGAACAGTCAGCCTTAAATTTAAGGTTATTTTCTGTGCCCTGCATGGGGAGGATGAAATTTCTATATTATCTTTCAGCAGCTTCTTGCAATACTATACTTGACATCATTTTTTTTTTCCCTGCATCCCATTGGAATTTCATATGTTGAACCTTTTAACTGTTGCCTCTTGTCCTTTTGCTGTGCGTCTCTGAGGAGTCTGTCTCTGTCATCCCAATAAGCTGTTCTACTCTACTTTGGGAAGTGGAAGACATCAATTAGATCCCCCCTTATTAACATTATCCTTTCTAGGCTAAAAAAACCCAGTGCCATCTGTCTTGCCGCGTACATCAAGTGCTCAAGCCCAAGGCAATTGAATGACGAGTTTCAAGAATTTTACACATGCATGCTACTTATTCAGTCTGTATTTTATTAATACTGGTCCATGTTTGGAAAGACAAACAAAGAGTAACAAAGTTGTTGAAGTTATTTTCCTGTGCTGTCCTGTCAGTTTTTCATGGTGAAGAAGGTTGGAAGCAAGAGAGAAAAGGAAAAATAGAAAGAGAATGGGAGGCACAGTAAGGAGGGACTTTCCTCTCCTACATTGTAAGGCCCAATTCTGAAAACAGGAGAAAAAAACAAATTATACCTAATTTTTTGATTCATCATTAAAAAGGAAAATTGAAGTAGACGAAAAATATTATTGAATTCCTGTGGCCTGGGATTTCTAGGAATTGTTCAACTTTGTATAGTTTGCAGATATATATGCATATATTTATGTGATATGCCTTTCCTTCTCTCAGGAAGTCTTTTCATGTTGACTAGTTTCCTTTTGCACCTAATACTGCCTCAGTATATAAGAAAGAAAGGGTGGAAATTAAATTGTTAAAGGAGTAGTCATAATGAATTTATGGTTATCATAAGGATAGGCTTGAAAGGGCAGCTATTATTCTCTAGGAGTGGTTTCACTCACCTTCAGATCCCAATGGAGGATAGTTACCAGAGTACACTACTGGTTGGTGAAATGGAATACTACTTGTGATTTAGAAAATGTGTGGGTCTTCACATTTCTGTAGGATTTTTTGGCAGTAAAACTTTGTTTTTTCCCTGTTATCAGAGTGAAACAACAATGGTAAACTAAAGCTGCATGTAGAAAACAGCTTTATACTTTATTTAGAGATGCAACTGTAAGTGAACTATTTTAACTAAAATAATTGTCTGTGACAATGTCATTTTCTTTGGGAAACTGCAGAGGAATCAGTGGATAAGATCTGATCTTAAAGTGATTGACCATTTTGCTGCTTCAGTTTACTTGAATAAAATTTTAACCAGCACTTGTGAACCCATTAGCCAGCTTCATCATTTCTCTATGTTCTTTCAGGAGACTATACGGAAGTGTGAATGCAAGCAGCTTCAGTAGGCTTGTTTTTTATTTAAAAAATAAATATATTTTAATAATGTAATGATCCACAAGCTGCTGCTGCAGAGAAAATACAGGATCACAAGCTTCTGCATTTTCTGAAATATCTTCTTGTATGAATATTTCTCATGTGCTAAGAAATGCTGTGAAACTAGGGATATTTTTCCTTGTATTTTCTTTTTATTTGTAGTACTGATTTTGTCCAGAATTTTCAGAAGCAGAAGACAAAGTTGAATTCTACAAACTTCTTCAACCACTAATTAAGCACAGTGATATCTTGAACATTTGAAGTAAAAACTATCCCATATATTTTCCTGGAACATTACTGCACAAACCTTAGTAATAGCGAAGTCAGCAAATCTTTTTATTTTTCTTTAAAACATATAAAAAAAAGTCATAGTCTTATGTAATGTCTATATTTCTTCTACAGAGAGGGACCCAATTCCTCAGATTTGGAGGACAAAAGAAATTTTTTCCTCTGCAGTTTGCCTTAAGCTCAAGCATTAGCATTTCAGGGGTTATTCATTTTGTTTTTGTTTTGTTTGTTTGTTTGTTTAGTGTATCTTAAGACAATTATAATTAAAACACAGTTTACTTTCTAAAGATTGTATTCAAAAGCTACCTGAGCATATCAAGGAGAAAAAAAATCAAGAATGATCACAATAACTTTATTTTTTTTTTTCCTTGTGGTAAAGCTTTTCAAATGTTACTTCCCTGTTCATGCAGTATGCAATTGCTAAGTCTTTCATATTCATGGCTTAGGATGATTTCTGGCACTCTTATATTAGGAGTTTTCACTGAGATTATACTGAATTTTGATATTTTCCTCAGATTCCAAGAATCTCACTAATAATTCCTGCCAGTCTTGGTCCAGCTATTAACTCTGAACCCCACTTCTCTTTGACTGTGTCTCCTCAATCCACCTTCCTTCCTTTCTCAGCCTTAGGGAACACCACACATTTCACATCAGGACCATATTGAAGTGGGTGAGGAAGCAGGGTAGGCAGCCAGCAAATGCTGAGATTTAGCAGTACTGAATGTGTAGCCCTGGGCCTTATTTACTTAACTCCATTTACCCTTTTCTGAATACTCAATTATTAATTTCCTCATGGACTTTCCTTTTATGATTTTAGTCCCTCGATGTCAGGGTGAATAATTACAATGAAAGCTGTTCACAGCCTCAGCTTCTTTGTGATGCAACATGACTAGAACAGATAACCTGAGTAACTCTTAACACTGGAGAAGTGCAAAGAGATATTCAGAAGCTTGCCTCTTATCTAAAGTCAAGTGCATTTTCACAGGAATTTTAAAAAGTATATTTTGGGGGCAGACTGCCATGTCTGCCAAATTTCAGCACTGAATATTTAGAGATTAAAGATTATCTGAAAAAATCAGCTTCTTGCAGATTCATACTGCAGAATTTTTTCAGCCAATGTCATTTACTGGAGAAGTCTAAAAAAATGTTTATGCTCTCTCCCCTCGTGACATGTCAAGAAAATAAACCACATTTTTTATAAACACATTTGCAGAGGGTTTTTTTTTTTTTTTTTTTTTGAGGGTTGGGGGGGGTTGTTTGAAATATGAGGTTTAAATTTGACTTAGAACATAAAAGCTTTCATCAGCTACAAATGACAGTAAAAAGGTCATACATTGGAGGTCTGGCAAGACTCAATAAGCATGTATAAGGAAAGACTACCAAAACTGGATTAGATTCTCATAATTGCCATCAGTGGTTCAGTCAAGACACTGAAGTGAAGGGATGCCACCCAGATGGATTTTGACATGTTTCAGAGGTGGGACAAGTGGGACAAAGTTGGGTGAGGGCTTGGAGGTACTGGTGGTTTAAATACTTGACATAAATCAACAGTGTGTACTTGGAGCCCTATTTGGCATCAGAAGAAGCATAGCAAGTAGGCTGTGGAAGTTGATTGTTCTCCTCTAAAAGAGGTTTAGATCAAATGATAGAAGAAAATTCTTGTCTCAGAAGGTTGTGAGGCACTGGAAAAGAAGCTGAGAGATATGAATGCCTTATCTCTGGAACTGTTCAAGGATAGGTTAGATGGGGCTTTTTGGGAAACCTGATCTAGTGGAAGTTGTCCTTGTCAATGGCAGGGCTTGGAATAAGATGGTCTTTAATGTCCCTACCAATCCAAGGCATTCTGTGAATCTATGATTCATTGCATGAATTTGGAAAGATCATACAAGAAAACATGAAAGGTTTCTGCAAATCCATCAGCATAAAAGAAAAACTGAGGATAATATGGTCTTGCTGCTGGATTGGCAGGAAGTTGATGTCAAAGCAAGGGTGTGGAAAAGTCTGAGGCTCTTCCTGACTTCTTTGTCTTATTTTTCATTGATAAGACCTGTCTTCAGAAATCTCATGTCCTTGACACTAGTGGAAAAGCCTGAAGCAAAGCAGACTAACATATCAGTGGAGGAAAATGCAGTTACGGAAAATATGAACCAGTTGTGACTTGTAAACAAGTCAATGGGACTTGATTGGATGCAACCACAGGTGTTGAGTCTTTAGTGCTTTCAGCATTCTGGCCTGTAGCACCCTTGTTGACAAACTGATGGAATAGAGTCTAGAGAAGCTGATGATGAGGTATGATGAGGCAGATTGATGAAACCAGTCCATCACTAGTGGTGAACTTGAAAGATCAATACTGGGGCTAGTACTGTTTAAGATATTAATTAATTAATTAATTAATCGTCCTAGATGATGGAACATAGTGAAAATTTTCAGATGACAAAAAGTTGGCCAAAGAAAGCAGTTTACCAAATGTTTGTGCTACCATTTAGAAGGACCTCAACAAGCTGGAGAACGGAGCTGTCAGGATTATCTTGAAGTTTAACAAAGGAAAATGTCCATTCTTGTACAGGAAGGAGGAAGCCTCGGGCACTCACACAAATAAGCCAAGGTCTGAATATCTGGAAAGCAGCTTTGCAGAAAAGGTCCTGTGGACCTGGTAGGCACCAAGTAGAACACGAGACAGCAATGCTCTACAGCAAATGTGGTCATCAACACCTGGGGTGCACTATGAAAAATATCACAAGCAGATCAAGGGAGGAAAGAGCTTGACTATTTCAAGGATCCTAGTTAAGCCAAAGGCTTTGCTAGGCTTTGTATTGATAAATGACTGTATGAAATCATATCTATGACTGAAAATGATGTAGTTTTTTTTCTATAATAGCCTTTCATTTCAGTTTAATCACTGGAATAAAAACCTCATACAAAACTTATAAGTATTTTAATTCAATTTTTAGGGTTACTTTAATTTTTAAAGTTACTTTATTTAAAACAAAAAATCTGAATATATGTATTATAGCGTTGTGTAAAAAAATACTACTAGAACTACTAAAATGGTTTTTAAGACAGGTTTAGTTAAACAAGACAAGCAATTCATAGTCGGTCTTAGGCCATTTTAAACTTGATTAACTTTGATTTGATGAGAAAAATTACATCTACATGAAGGAAGAAATTAACGTTAATAACCTTCATCTGTCTAAGAGTTCTGAATAAAGTTCCCACCATAATCAGCTGAAAGGGACAGTCATGTCAGAAGCGAATCATTCCACCTGTTCTGGACATCTGTCTTAGAATATTCACTTATAACTTTCTCTTCATGTCTTGAAAATATAGTCCGGAGAAATGGTTAAGACTATGCACTGCTCTTACATTACTAAAAAAAAAGATGAAGTTTCTTCCAAGTTGAGCATTTGCACTAGTTGAATTTATTTTTATATTTGTTTATTAAAATGAAGTAATATTCAGCAGCATCTGAGAAAGAAACATTTGCATAACATTTATGTGGTTATTGATCCATTGGTATTATTCATTATGGTTTGGTTACCACAAATAGAATAATTATATTAAGAGAAAATAAATTTTATTTTGTTCTTTAATTTATCCCTAGAAAGGAGTTTCTTAAGTTAAACCTTGTTAGAAATTGCACTCATTCTCTTATTTAAGGAAGAAAGTGGACATAACAGTGAGCTTCATTTTTCTTTCTACTAACAACATCACAAAATGAGCTTTAATGGAAATAATGCATACTCAGTGCAGAGAAATGTCCTTGCTCACCTTATCTTCTTCACTGTGCACAAGCAGGTAGAAGGAAGGAAAAAAAATGTTGCTGTGAATAAATTCATTACCCATTCATATTTGGATGACAGAAAAGCATTCTTAAGAAGAAATGAAGTAATTGATTGCATATCTAAAGAAATCAGTGAAGGACTAAGCCACGTTATAGTCAAAAACATAATACTGCAAGACTGAAAAATCACTTTATTGTTGTTTACTGAAGTGACATTGCCTTATATTTATACTTTCAAAATATCTCCAGCAGTTTCTTTAAGTGCTTTAACCTTTGCATGTTGTCTAGCTATGGGAAATTGGGATCTATTCTTGTCCCTTTTACATTACTGACCATAAATAAATTTTGTGGCAGTAGTTTTCATGTCATCTAAAAGAACAGGTTGGAGAACTATTTTGTTTGTTTGTTTGTTTTAATTAACTTCTTTCTAATTTCATGGAAGATCTGCATTTTATTTTGAGAAAAAATAAATCATAGAATCATAGTAATCTAGAATGGCCTGGGTTGAAAAGGATCTCAAAGATCATCTAGTTTCAACACCCCTGCTGTGGTCAGGGTAGCCAAGAACTGGACCAGGATGTTCAGAGCCTCATCCAGCCTAGCCTTGAATGCATCCAGGGACAGGGCATCCACAACCTCCTTGGGCAACCTGTTCCAGTGCTTCACCGCCTTCTGAGTGGAAAGCTTCCTTCCAATATACCCTGTCATACTTTAAAATCATTTCCCCTTGTCTTATCCACCTTAGTAAACAGTCATTCCCACTCCTGTTTATACACTCCCTTCAAATACTGGAAGACCAGAATGAGGTCTCCTCAGAGCCTTATCTCCTTTAAGCTAAACAAGCCCAGCTCCCTCAGCCTTTCTTCATAGGAGAGGTGCTCCAGCCCTCTGATCATCTTAGTGGTCCTCCTCTGGACCTGTTCTAAGAGCTCTACGTCTTTCTTGTGCTGGCCTCCAAGCCCGGATGCAGTACTCCAGATGGGGCCTCACAAGAGCCGAGTAGAGGGGGACAATCACCTCCCTCTTCCTGATGACCACTCCTCTTTTTATGCAGCCCAGGATATAGTTGCCCCTCCAGGCTGCAAGCACACACTGCTGGCTCATGTCCAGCTTCTTGTCCACCAGGACCCCCAAGTCCTTCTCCATAGGGCTGCTCTCAAGGAATTCTTTCTTCATTCTGTATAAATACCTGGGATTGCCCTGGACTTTATACTCTGTATTATCCTTCTTTTCTAACAGACATTAACTCTTCCTTGCATTTTTCACGTGTAGTATTTTTTCAATGCAATTTCTGTGATCAAATATCTAAGTTGCTTAGTAGCCATGTGCATGATGGTGACTGCACCAGCTGCCCAGGATTTTCCATTTCCTGTCTTTTTCCATTGTATGTTTCCACCCATAAAATAATATGCCTGCATGAAAAAAATTATGTGTTTTATAAAAGGAAAAGGGCATACATTACTACAAGCCTGAAAACACTCCTTTGAAGAATTTTTGACGATTTAGGCTAATGTTACACACAGAATGCCCAGCCCAATTCTTCCCTAGAGAATGCAAGCCAGTTTTTGAATCTGCTTTATTAAGATATGAGTTAGGAGAGTTCAATGCTCCTGACATTATCTACTTTGAAACTTCAATACATATATATTAAAAGATATCTTCAAATCAGGTGATGGTAAATTCTCTGGAAATAAGTGTGGCAGTGCTGGTGGGGAAGATCACCTTCTGAATTAGGCTCCATATTTGTATTGTCTTCTGGAGACATCTTTACAGGATCTGGAGATTGCTGTTGCCCCATCCTTTCTCTGTCTGCACGTCTTTATGCAGCTTGTGTTCCTGAAATATATTTTTATATCTCATTTTAAAAATGGCAATGAACTGTACAGAAAAAAATAAGATGTACTCAGTATTACAGAAAACTGGGTAGTTTTATTTAGAAGCTAAATAATTCATGTAGGCACAGAGACTTTTCTTGCAAAAAAATATTTATCAATCAAGTTTTTTTGCATTGAGTAACTGGCAATCATATTGGATATTTTTAAGAAAGTTCTGGTATAAAATATATGTCAAAAGACATTTTAAAAAAAATTATAAGAAATTATGTCAATTTTATGCTTATAACATCACAAAATAAACAATCAAAGGAAATGAACTGTGATTGTATAGACAAAATGAATGCCTCATGTACTGCTAAGCCACAAATATATTGCAATTCATCACTTCAAGGTTTATGAGCTATTCGTGTTTAGATAGATTACCTAATCTTTCTCTGATCAATCTATATATGCATCTGTAACAAGATGTATTGTGTGAACCTCTACAGAGTTGTAGCACAGGTGATATTATATATTATTCGTTCTACATATTGTATTTTACCTCACAATCACTACTGGAAATTTCTGATGTCAGAAGGATGCCTACTCTCCATCTTACAGTGATAACTACTATATGAGGAGCTTGTATTCATGGTTAAAGCTCCAATGTAGTTTTTTTTTTCCTGTTTTCTTGCATGCTTATTTGCTGTATAGTTATGAAATGGGTAAGTTATGAATGTACTGATTCATTTAGAAACTTTGATTATATATATTTATTACCCATAAATAGTAAAATTGAGTGACTTTCATTTAAGTTTTACACTGGCTCTGAAGACTTTAAATACAATTACTGGCAAGCTACTGTAGTAGACACATAGTGTGTGTGGGGGTGTCAGCTTTTAATTGTAACTGTCTTGCAGAGTGGTGTTGTTTTAATATCCTGTATAGATTTTTATGTAATACACTTACTTGCAGGCAGCCTGAAGCAAGAATCAATTCTGTGAAGGATTCTTCTTTTGTTAAAAGCCAATCTTGTTTTAATGATGCATGAAGAAATATTCGAGCATTGACATTTTTCTGTCAGGTTTCTTTTGAAAAATCAATTAAGATAATACTGCTTTGACCTAGTTATCTAGTTAATGCTTATTAGGAATGTAATATGATTTACTGTCAGCATAATAATTTTTGTATCTTATCCCATTAGCTTGTGCATATTTCAAAGTGTATTACACAATGGTCACTTCTTAAAATGTAATGTAGCAGAATACATTAATTAGATTGACTGGGATCATTAGACAGAAACTCTCTCATTGATTCTTTGTATCAAATTTGTATATCATCTCTATCAAGCTAATTCACTGTTTACTTGTCTGAAGAGTGCATCTGAAGTTTTTTGGACAAAAACTGTTTCATGTCTACCAATTCTTTCTCAGCTCTTCCTGAGTGGGAAGTGGGCAAAGCACACTAATTACAAGTAACCACCAAAGAAACAAATCTTCGCATGTGAGGTTTTTTGAAATCTGATAAGTCATAAAAATGTGGAGGTAGATACAGGACTAGGTATTGTTCAGCCATGAGAATACAAAAGTCAGTGAGGTACTCAGTTTGGTAGGTGCTCAAAATTAAAAAGACTTCTTTTTTTTTTTTTTTTTTTTTCATTTTAGCTGCTTGGCGTTAATGGAAAGGTCAGTAAAGGAGTTGCCTTGCTGTAGCATTAGTAAGGAATTATTGATTACTATCCATTTAGTGGTTAGTGTTAACCTTGTTAAGTAGAACAAAAATTAAATCTTATCACCATTTTCAAGGCAGTGATCTAAATCAGAGCAGTATTGCTGTTGGACATTTTAGCAAAGTTTATTTGCTTCAGTCATCCTAATAGTCTGTGCCAAGTTAAAAGAGTGGGAAGGAAGGGTAACTGACTGAATGTTGATCTTGGCTAAATCCTTCAGTAAGACAAGAGACAGTGAGAATCTTTCTCTTACTAAGAATGTTTCTTTTATTACAGAATATATATATATTTTTCCAGGTAGCTTTAATTGAAGAATATTGGTGATCTATGTATATGCATTATCATAACTCTATGGTTTTCTTCCGGCAAAGTTTCCCCTTAGTTTTATATGATTGACTGTATTTTAATTTGACTTTCCAGCTAGAAAAATTTGCTATAGTAATGAAGGCAATATCTATGCTAAGACACAAAGAAAAATATAGTTATTCACATTCTTAAAGTATTGTTTCTGCAGAGAGTGAGTTAAAAAAAGAAACTTAAATATACATGCATATTTTAAAATAAGGGAGACATTTCAAACCAAAAAACCTTATCAAAACAGATAATTGAAATATAATGCATTTTGACTGGAAAAAGAATGGAATAATAAGGTGCAATTTTTCTTCTTTTCTTAAAATATATAATAATAATAATAATAAACTTGTCCACACATTTGGCCTTTTATTGATTCCATGAATTTCATATTATTTTTCTGCATTCTCTTTCCACAGAGTCAGAGTGGCCAAGGCCATTGTATTGCTGTCATACATCATTTGAAATGCACCACTGTAACATTTGCAGCGAAACAAGAGCCAAAACGTTGCAGAGAATGACATGAGAAATATGTGCTGAAAGTTTCGGGAAGTATTTGTTCTCCTTTCTAACATTTATATAAGGTAGAAGAGGGTACAAATGAAGAAACTGTTTCTGGTATGTGAATTTCTTTAATTTATCTGAAACTTGTACATATTTAAGGTAGACACAGATATCAGTAAACTTTTTTTATGTATGCCATTAGAAATTTCAACACTCTGGAAAATTTTAAACAGCTTAATAGATGTAATTTGTCCTAAGTCTCTGAATATCTTTCTATGAATAAGATGGCATCTTGAAATCTTTACATGATAGTGATCATGTTGAGATATCTCTGATTTTCCTTAGATAAATGAAATGCATGCAAGAATTAAATAAAGAAATAAAAAAAATGAGTCAGGATACAGGATTTTGAGATTGACATTGTTTATAATCCACAAAGGAAGCAGGGAGAAAAGAACATTCTGATGCTATCATTTTTTTTTTATTTGCATGTAAACTCTGATATTAGGATTCATTTTTGAGCATGTCACTTTTTAGCTCCTAATTAATTGCAATGACAGCACTGTGTGCGTCTGTTTATAAGAAAGATGCCGTTGTGGCTGAGATTTTAATTATATTAAATATTAATCATGGAATGAAATTGGAAACCTTAAATTATTGTTTAATGATCAATGATCAAACACATAATCAAGATAAAGAAAATTAGGATGGCAGACAGCAACATCACAATTTGAATTTTACATTATTAGTCCTCTGCTTAACTAGGCACTTTTCTTGAGTATCTGAACTGTTTTGCCTTTTAACTGTGCTTGCAGTTGCTATAGTGATGGCATAATTTCGTAATGGTCTAAAAATGACACTGGCATAGATACTGACAGATAGGAATTAATTCACTAACAAGTAATTATGTAGCGAAATGTTGACTGCCATGCAGAAGGTGCACTGTGACACATTTACTGTTTTTCAGGGATGGCAGTAACATTAGCGTTGGTCATTAGTGGTAGACATCTCCGTACAGTGTTGGATACAGACTTATATGCAGACCTATTTAGTTACCTGTGTGACAGCCTTGTTCAGGACACCAGAAACAGCTGTCCTAGCCTGTATGAGCCAAAATAATTAGGCCTGTCATCTTCTCGCTCTGATTTCCCCTTCAACCTGCTCCACAAAATGCAAATATTTTGCTTTCATTGTCACATTCACCTTGACATGGATATTGCTTTGGCGCATAACTGGATGAGATGACTCAGAATTTGCATTGTTCATTCTAATAAATTTGCTTCCCCTCTACCGCATGGCAGGACCCATCAGATAAAGTCTCCCAGAGTGTCATCAATCAACATCGCTGACAGACGGCTTTTGCCTTCATTTGTTACATACGAGAACATGCTTAATTATTTGTCCTGTAATTAGTTGGGAAAATGTCAGGAAATGTCAACTCTCTGTTCACTCTGGAAGGGCTCTGCTTGAAAGCCACAATGACTGAAGTGTCATTAATGCTGCCTAACAAGACGAGGATCAGCTGGGGAAAAGTGAAAGCTTCTAAAAAAGTAATCATGGCGAGTAAAGGAAAACTGCAAATCAGCACCAATAATAAGATGTGAATCCTATTAGCAAACAGTTACATTTTTCATCTGTTACTCCTCACAATAAAAATACAGCAGAAAAAACCTCAAGGAACAAATACAGAAGGCTGATATAATTTCTGTCACATATTCATTGACATTCTCTAAGCCAATCATGCTTACTGTAGGTAATATCTAATATTTAATTTTCAGATTTGAGATACATTTTTACATTCACACAGCAGTATAATATGCAATGGATATTTGAAGGTAAATATTATTTTTACATTAATCAAGGAATATAAGATTAATTGAATGTGAAAAATTGTTTTCTGAATATTAAACTTAAAAGGAGAGTAGGTATTAGCTTTAATTTTAGGAACGGAAACAAAAATAAATGAGCACTATCTATTTATCTTGGATTCACAGTTGCACGCAAAAGGCAGCTGAACAGATTTCTTGAAATTACGTGAACAGCTAGGAATGATTATTTCTCTTTTTTTCTGGTGGAAAACAAGGTCAACCTCCTGTATTTCATAATAATAAAAATTGAAAAGGAAATGAAAATAAAATCATATCAATGAGACTGAATAAATACCTTGTTTTCTCCTTATCTGTATTTTGGAAAAGGAGATGTATTGGGTTTAATTTTACAGTGAAACTACAGAATTAAAGATACAATGTAACTAAAAACTGTTGTAATGTTTACAAGAATCACCCACTATTTTAGTAATTACTTGTACTCAGTAGTTCTGTTCTCATATTTCCTATCATAAATTATATGGTATACATTTTTACCGCCTCACCTTCCTGCTTTTTTTTTTTTTTTACATTAATACGAAAGTGTATAATCATGTGGGAATACTTTCTTACTTAATTACTTACATTATTTCATCCCTCATTGTGATTAAGCACATTATTGCTTGGTATCCTTAGAAAGGATAATTAAGATAGCATTCTGCTGTTTTACAATTTACTCATCGTCACAGGTATGGCTAAGTTAATTATCAAATGGTTAAAAATTTATTCTGGGAAGAATATTACAAGTGTACCATGTGGGCAATTTCTTCCAAGGCTAATTCAATTACAGATGCACTGTATCTATCGTGTTGGTATGACATTTGTCTATGAAGGTAGAGAGCATGGGAATGTAAGCAGAAGTTTGTTAGTGTAGTGTTGTATACCAACACTGATTCTGCATGCCAAATCTCAGAAAAGAATCAATGTGGTGTATGAGGAAGAGAAGGAAAAAACACGGTTAATTCTTACCTTTTTAAACAAATCATAATGGATGAATGCAGCAGAGCAAACAGAGGCTGCAGCATGAGCTGTATAAAATGTAGGTGCTGTTCATTCCTGATACTTGGATTCCAGTCAGAATGAAAATACCGATAAAATTATTCTGACAAGCTGTTCTCTAGGCCCTGAGTGGACTTCCATCTTCATCCCCTAAACCAACTCACAATTCAAAATAATAAGGCACTATTACCAGTTTTCCAGGGGAAAACCCCTCAGGATTGACAGGTTATGAAGACTTAGTAACCCTTTTATCTATAAGAAAGATGGTGTGTTCAAACAAGGGTGCTAATGTGTTTTCAAAAGTAGAGGGAATGGCCACGATTGGAAAGATCTTAAAAATTCTTCCTAATCAACCAAATAGAATAAAAAGCTGCTATTATTTCATGTATTAACACACTATTTGGGGAGCATTTCTGAAATAAGTTGTTGCATTTAATGCAAGGGACATAGAGGATTTTTAAATACCTTAATGTATTCATCTTTTTGCATTCCTAACATTTAGTATTAGATACATTATGAAGGGCTAGGGCAACACCTGCTATGATTATATCCACTGTGTGTATGTGCTACTAGATGTCTTCTAATTTACTTTGATGTCAGTCTCACACTTTCCACTCTAAAATAAAAAGTGGTCCACTGCTACTATTACAGACTTTTTGAAATCGAAATGAAGAGGCTTCTTTTGTTTTTTTTTTTATAGAGAAACTTTGTAGCAGATGTCCATAACTGGTTTTCAAAAGGAGATGCCATCACACTGGACTGATATAAAGCTTACTTTAATAATAATACAATTACTGCAGAGTGAACT
>JAPSGF010000023.1:3132641-3167641 GCA_035772895.1 Perdix hodgsoniae | reverse complement strand
ACTAGCTATTTCTAATGACAAGTCACAAAATACACTGTGCTCAAATTCTTTAAATCAATTCTCCTTTTTGATATCTAATGCAAAAACATTCCATTACTACAGAGAGGTTGTGTCTGTAGCACAAGCAGCAGTGAGAGCTGTTTTTCATCCAATGTGTGTAACAAGACAATCAAGAATCAAGTGTTCTCTACACATCCTGAACACTGCGATGAAGATAATAATTTGAGGAGAAGGTATGAAGGAGCATAGAGGAGAAAGCGTGCAGAGTTTGAGGCACTGCACCACAATTTGGGACCATCTCTTTGACCTCTGGATACATCTGAAAGAACATGGTTGCTCATAGCTAAAGGTAATGACTTGCAGTGACTTTCAGTGACTGGAACTAACCAGTAATCTCATGTACTATGTTGTACAGTGGGAAATGGTGTAATGCATACTATCGTACATATCTGTGACTAAAAACGTTCAGTAGCCAAAACCAACTAGTCTCTGCACCATCATTCTATTTTATACAGTCTCATTTCTGTATAATTTTGTATAATTTTCCACCAGGTAGTCACTATATTCAAAGAAATTTCATATCATGCCATATATTTAATGTTGGTATGATTTCCTGAAGAGAACTAAGGGCAGTATACAGTCTTGACCCCAGGAATAGAAGATATAAAAGAAATGGAGAGACAAAAACTGAATATCCACTCACATTGAGTAGGATAAAGCAAGAAACAGGAAATCAGATCACATAGGGTAAGGAAGTAGAACCAGAAACAGTATGCCATTTCTTCCCAATTATTGTTGGTATGACACATCTTGAACCATACAGAAAAGATGAAGAAGCAAAACATACTGATGAGTAATGATGCACCAACTTTTAAACTTCCCATCTTCTTCATCCTCCAAAGTGTTCTTCCACTTAACATTCTCTCCTTCAAAGTCAGTTCGAAGATTATATGTATAAATTATTTGTCGATGTAGTTTCATACAAATATCTTGTTCTAACTTTCCAGTTTTGCTCTGGAAAAGTCAAAATCTACTGTGTTGAATAATCCAGTGATTATTACAGTATTGGCCTACCTGAAAACCTACAGAAATAGAACTGTGGTTTAGTTCTGTAAATTTTAGACAATACCTTTAACGTTTCAGACATTCTCAGCATGTCTTAAAAAAAGCCATTATCAAAGAAAGAATGTGTTTTCATATATTTCCATCCTTACTGGATCTGTACTTTGCAAATGGTTATAGTACAATAAGCCACTTACACAACAAATTAGTTACACATGCTAATTAAAAGCAATTAATGTGTCCATTCCCATACAGGCAACATTCTAACTCCTCCAAACTTAAATATAAATCTAAATTTTTTTTAAAAAAAGTTTGCTGCAATATTTAAAAGAAAGAGAACCATACAGATTTTGCATTTTTATTGTTCATTCCTCTGATGAGAACAAGTTGAAAAGTTACCTATAGTTATAGAAAAGTTATATAAAGAATAGTGATTTTTATTATTATTATTATTTTTTTAATGCTATAAATGAAAGGTCTGACCCATCCTTTATAAACTGGTAATAAAGATAAAATACATGATACACAGTCAACAAGAAAAAATGTCTTGTTTATATTTAACTTAACACAAGAACATCTTTAATTTTTTCAAGAGATTAAGTTCATCACTTTTTTGTTCAATCACTTCTTATGCATTTATGATTTTTCAAAGAGGAAAGCTACATGAAAAATTGTTTCTGCCATGCTAGATAAACTTAATAAATATTATTTAGTTACATAGAACTCATGCTAAGATTACTTGTTTAACTCATTAGTGCTTCATTATATCTATTTAAAATAGAAAATTGCTGATTTTCTCCCTTCAGCTGAACTGGCAGCAGAAAGTTGAAAACATGAACTTTAGGTTGTCTATTAAATTCCTATATATCAACTGACTGCACAATTTTCTCTTTAATAATCGCAGGCTAGTCAAAGCTCTATCAACTCCAGAAAATATTCTTGTTGACTACAAGAGTTAGCTGCGGACCTTTGAGTGGCTTTCATTTAAAATTTCAGGTAGTGGCTACAGGGGTGCTTTTTAGATAAACTTCATGGCCCTCTTCAAGAAGATGTTTTCTGGTTATCTGTTAAGAATATTTATTTACTAAAATTCCTGGAGCTTGGTGAGCATGAAAACATGGCATTAAACGTAGAAATTTTAATTTTCATCTCATTAAAAAACCCTGAATTACATACTAATTATACAAAATAAAATAAAGATTACATAGTCACAGTAACTCATAAAGATTATGTCATATTTATAAAAATAGATTATTTATTTCACATTTAAGACTTAAACATTTACTGGTAAAAAAATTTAAGAAACTTTCCTAAGTAAATAAAAATAAAATAAAATAAAAATGTGGAAAAAAAAAGAAAAAGTAAATTTTTACTTCCTTATACACATATTAAAGTAAAATAATGTTCAAATATGTTCTCTTCTCCCTAAGTTTTGTAGACAATGACAGGTGATGATATTCAGGAAATACAATGCTTCCTCCCAAATAGGAGATCCCAAACATAGTGAACAGTAGGCACTTAAAAAGGCATTTGTTTTATTCTGGTGTTATCTTTCCATCTTGCTATCCATAGTGATTGCTCAAATATGTTGGATATTCCTCAAGGCAAACATTAACATCTGCTCCTGAAATTCTTTTCCAAGCAGAGATATTAGAGATTTCAGTGCAGATTATCCTCAGAGAATAACTTCACACTTGGGGCCAGGATGAAGTTAGATAATTTAGGGCATGATCTACAATGTGTGGAAATCCAGAAGAAATTGAGTAAGGTTCACCAGTGCTTTGCAACTGGCCTTATCTTGCACTGTTCAGAGTAACAAGAGTTTTTATTGCTGACTTTAATCAGAGCAACATCTGGGCTAGATCTGGGCACAAATTTAAACCTGTATGGGATTTCCCTCACACACAAAAGAACCACTCCTGGTTTCAGTGGGAAAATGTGTACAATGAAGACAAGCAGATTTGGCCTTTAGAAGACAACAGAATTTTAAAACTTAAAACCAATATTTTTAAAGAGAAAGCATGATTTTCCCTTTTTTCTTTTCCTTTTAAAATCTCACCTAACTATAAATTTATGTGTGGAAATTATTTCCATTTGAGGAGATCAACACTGTATCAGCAGAAATGGCTGACCTTTATTTCCTTTTTCTGATTCCACTACAACTGAGCCTGAATTTCTTATGCTCAGGACAGTGTCAATTGCTGCACCATAAAACAGTTGCTTCTTCTCTTTGCACTGAACACTTTTTCACTGCCTTTATGTTGTCAGACAAGTTAAAAAGAAGGACTCAATTACTTATAAACAAAGTTAGCAAAAAGATGAGTAAGGATGAGAACTTCTGTTTATTAAATGTAAAATGGAAATGCCAGATGCTGTATTCTATACCTCTTTTTATTTCTTAGTGGATGGGCATTACTCAGCTCCCCTAAATAGATAATACAATTTGTGTGACATGCTGATTGCTGTCATTTAAAAAGTAGATTATTTATCTGTGAACCATGTTTATGTCCCTAAAAAGTTCTGTCTCTCAAATAACCCAATAAGCACAGCTATTTATCAAACTGCCTTTAAACTTCTAGCCCTGTAATATCCCTTTCATACAAATGTAGGCATGCCAATGTCCATATTTAAAAACTCACTTAATAGTTTATATGCTATTACCTCTTCTTATTCGTTATCACTTCAAGACTGGAAATCCATCTGCAACGAAAACATAGTCTGTGTTTATGATTTCATACTCTTTAGTGGCATTTACGGGATATATTTCACCTGATTCTGCTGGCTATAATTTTGTGCCTCTTAGATTCAAGAACAGCACGTGTTAATGAGAGATTATAACTTTCTAATGGCAAAGAATTATTTAAACATAATTATGACTTAATGTTAAATCAGTCACCATTTTGCTCTTATTTTGATTTCTAGTATTATTTTGTGAAGTCTTTGACATACTGTCATCTCTCAGTTTGTTTGCTGGTAAAACTAGTAACAATGTATACCAATAACAATAAATGCAGTTTATTTTAAAAAAAAGGGGGAGTTAATGTGAGAGCACTGCATATGCATATGCTTGAGTTAGTTAAACAGATGGTTAGCTGTTTCATCACAAGTTGGTGTTTGACAATAAGTGCTGGTTTAAGCTGTGTGAAGTTATTGCTGGTGATAACATCCCAGGGGACAGTGATTGTCATAAATTTCTAGTAGAGGACAATAGCCATGAAGGTTCATACCTCCCCAAGTGATTCAGACTTCCTGCAAGGCTGCAGAGTGGAACCACAGCATGCAGTTTTGTTCAACACTCTATACTTGAGCAGTATAGAGTGAGATGAGTCTGGAAGTTGGTAGGATCAAGCTATACATCTGTGATACTAGTTATCCAACTTTTTCTCTGTGTCTTGGTCTTCTATGTGAAATACAGCTACAATTCTCACTAATTCTACAGGTTGTAAACCAACTATAGAACAGTACAATTTTAGCCACTTCAAACACATTGAGGGAATAAACCAGCTTCTCACTCTGTGGTGAAAGATTGTCTTGCCTTGTCTAATGAAAGAGGTGTATTACGATTGTCCTGAACCCACTTCCCTTTTGAAGCAGTTTGTCTCCACTGAAGGAAGCCAAATTACATTGCACATTGCTTCTTGCTTGTAGCCATTTTGTGAGAGGTGGATGACACTCAATTTATATGAAAAGATCTGAGAGTTTTTGAAAGAAAATCATCTTTTTCAAGTCTTTCAGAAACATTTAGTGTTATTAGAAAAATATTTTCCTTGTGTGCAAGAACATGGATATAAAACTTAGATGAATATTATGAATTTATTTATATAGATTTTTTAAAACAAAGTGAGACAAACTCTAATACATTTTAGTGGAAACCCTCACAAATATTCTGAAAGGAGTGATCTCGATCTGAAAAATAAAAAATCATTCTCTGACAAAAATAAAGTTTTCAAAAATTTCACACACAGCATTATAAGCCCCACTAGAATCATAGATAAGATGTTAAGCTCACATTTGGTTCCTCTTTCTTTCCCTCTTCCAACTACATGAAAATACACAAACACAGGCACAGAGTCGCTGTATTGCTACCTCCATGTTCAATAAATTCTTCCCAGTTCCAGAATGAAAGAATCACTCAACAAACACGATCATGCTCTTTTCTCACAAAATACTTATGGCAAGGCACATCAGAAAATAAATACAGAAATCTAGGAAAATACCTGCAAACTAAGAGTGTGTACCACTTAATCTAAACAGGCAAGGAACAAACTGGGAAAAAAAAAGTATAGAGATCTCCCACACAAATTTGGAAAAACCTCTTATAGGCTGGTAAACAAATTGAATGCCATTAAACTAATCCAATGCTGTATAGGCTGACGACTCTGTTCCTGAATCTTGCAGAGACTTTGCTGAAAGAGAAATATACTATGACATTTTTTCATGGTATTTGGTTCTAGCTTCCATGTAGAAGGCAGTGACATAACGTTTTAGTCTTAGTCTGTGCTGAAATTAGGAAAATCTTTGGTGTGTGCTATTATTTTCTCCTAAAAGCCTCATGACGCAGTGTAATTAAATGTACTTTTTATTTAAAACATAACTTTGTTCTTTTTAATGTAGTTTGAACTTATTTTTATCATAAAAATCATCTTTAATATTTTGAAATCTCTGTTCACCCCTAAAAGCCTTTGCAAGTTTATGTTGGTTATTTGTTTGCTTGTTTGTTTGTTTTGTTTTGTTTGTTTTTTTAAAGCATTCAAAATGAGTCTTAAGAAAACACATGTTGGAATTGAAATAGCAGCGAAGTGTAAAACGTTACAAAATACTTCAAACCATGCAAGTGAATAATTTCATCTAGAATTGCACACTCTTATGACCTGTTCAATCACTTCTGATTATCACAGTGTCTCATTTCCACTTTTTTTTTTTTTTTTTTCCTCGGGACCAGTGATACAAAGGAGTGCTCCACTCAGTCCTGGGCTTGGGTGCTCACAGCAAGCGCTGTATGACAGGCTGCTCTCAGCTGCTCCTGGTCCCCAATAATTAGCCTGCTATGGCAGCTACCTCTTGTGGTTTTGCCTGTGAGAGACATTTGACACTGCAGACATCAGAGGGATTTTTCAGGAGGCTCTTGTGGCGTCCGAATGGCTCTTAATTAACCACTTAGGTATCCTCGTTCACTCTCCTGCTTGGCACTTTCCAAATGGTAGGGGTTGCACTGTGGATCTAAACACCGGGGAAGCATGCTATCAAAAGATCTTGTAAATGAAGGCTTGTGTAAATTATTTTTAATGATTCCCTCCTGGCACATCATTATGTTTGTAGTTACACACAGGCACTTCAGAGATGGCTCGTCTTCCGTAAGGTCAGCTGCAGGACCACCATAACTAGCTGCAGTCAGTAAATGGCTTATTAATTAGCACAGTGATTTTACATTGCTAAGAGCTCTGATGTATGGAGCTGGAATTGTAATTGTGTAGGATCGAAATAATAAGCCATCTCAGGGCTCCTTATGCAAATTGCCATATTATAAAATCATTACCTATCTAAACACTGAGTTTTAATAAGAATTACAATGATGAATTTTATGATAATTGACACTCAAATTTTAATCTCCTGGATTTTTATCATTTTGGTGGTTAAAGTGTGTTTCTAATTAAATGTTGCTTAAAATGCAAAGGATTGTTTAACAATTCTATTCAGTTCTTCTAGTTCAAATCAGGTTATTCTCTTTGGTCATAGAAGATAGGCCTTCTTAGTAATAGGGATATGACATTATGTATTACTCGTAGAGTAAGATGTTTAATCTTCCTTTTTTAAAACAATTATGATATTGATGGCACTATATCGTCAACTGTGAGATACAGCCTAATGCAAGTCAAGGGGTCTGGCTATCATAATAAAGATGACTCAAAATAAATAAAAAAAACTAGGGAAGATTTTGAATACTTCTTACATTCAATAGATTTTTCCTTCTTTATTTAGCATTCCAAATGGTTTGAACAGAACTTGAATAGCTTACTTTTAGAACTGCATGCCAAGTTAACAAAATTCAAACCATAGTTTACTACTACAGTATAGTGCAAAATCAGATCATTAAAATTTCACAACTGTATTTGCAGTCTGATTTTATTTACATATGACAATGCTTGTTTATCTTTCAACATTTTTTCTTCTGTGCAAATAACTGCTTTGAAATAGATGCAAATTAAGAACAGACTGAACATACCTCATTCCAGCACCCACCATAAGATCTTGCAATGCTCAGAAACTCTCTTAACAGCAAACTACACGCATTAAGCATACATGCTAACACAATGAAGTGAAAATTGTCAGAATTGAGAATGTTTAATCCTGCAAGCCAATCACTCCAATAAAGAAAGGAGAACATCCTTGGGAAAAAAAGGAAAAATCTTAGGTCAAATGAAAAGCAAAAGATTAGTTAAAGAATAGTTGCCCCATGTTAGATCAGAGCCAGCTCCAACTGCTCACTAGGGACCTACTGTTGCCAGAGCAATGATGGGTGTGTCTCTGGAAGGGCAGATTCAAGATAGTTCAGGAAAATCCGAGAGAGGAGTCAGAAAATATGGGAGTAATTGCCCTGTGGATACCAAGGTCAGTGCAGGAGAGCAGGAGGCGGTCCGGGTGAGGAGCAGAAGCTCCCTGCAGCTGAGAGGCCTATGATAGAGTAGAATATCTCCCTACAGCCCATGGGCTCCATGCAGAACATATCTCCCTGCGCAGACATGGAGGTGCCCATGGGTCAATGGTGGATGAGGCCTGAGGGAGCAGCAGCCCACAGAGAGAAGCCTGCAGTGGTCAGGAGGGCTGGGGGAGCCACTCTCTATTGGTGCCAATGTGTAGCAGTGCCTGAAGAGTGGGCCTGTGGTCTGGAGCCATGTTGAAGCACTCTTTGGTGAAATGAAGGCTGTGGGAAGCCCACGCAGCATCAGTTCAGGAAAGAAGTAATCCTGTGGGAGGGATCCCACGTAGAGCAGAGGCAGAGAGTGACCATGAAGGAGCAACAGAGATGGAGCATTGTGGGTTGTCTGCAACCTTCATTCCCCACTCCCCTGAATTGCTTGGAGGGAGAAGGTAGAAGAGAGTGGATGTGATCATCCATGCTGATGATTATTTTGCAGGTAGTAATAATAATAATAACAACAACAGCAACAACAACAACAACAATAATAATAATAATAATAATATGTTTTCAATACAAGCTAATACTGCAAATGAAAAAACAATATACAAAGTCCAGCATTAACTGTTTAGATTTGAAGACAAATTAGTATGTGATCTTTCTCATTTGACAAAACATCAACGTATTACATGTGGGTGCAATTTTTAAATAAATATAAATGTACATCAGTAACTAACTGTGGTACTGCCAAAATAATGAAAGATGAAAATACTGTGAGATCTGAAGCACTACTCAAATCCTGCCAATCTTGGCTTTAAGTGAATGACAGTCACACAATTACATGTGCTGACACATTCTGCCATACTGTGTCATTAGGTACAATGAAAGATTATTCAAAAATATATTGAAATAAAAATGTATAGATGAATAATAATTACTTGAGTTTATCTGTGACTTAGAAATTTCACAGAAAAGCTCCTAAGCAAAAAAAAGTGAAAATGATAATTAAAGTTTTTATTGCTAACTGTTCTTACTCTCTTAGGAACTTTTGTGCTGATTCACCACTGAGAGGAGACGAGTAAATGGAGACGGGCTGTCACCATCTGGTTTATTTGTTTTCATTTTTAATCTTGTTGCAAAACTAGTAGAATAGACATTCGTGTTGCAATATGTTGCATGGTAATGACCACTGATGAACTTCTCATTTCTCAAGTGCCTTTCTTCTACCATAAGTCAAATCTACAATAACCATGACCTTAGGGAGAAAAAAGAGTTCAAAGAGAGCAAATACAAACAAGGCTATTTATGACTTCTCACAAAATGTCCTTTGAGATTCCATTGGCTGTGAGGAAAATAGGGTGTCATCAACAGAGTTATGGAGGGTCTTAGAATACTTCAGTTAAGTCCATGCACATTCAGTAAGCTATGTATATCCACAAAGCAATGTTTGCCACATATATTGGCTCATGATTATCTGATTTAATTGGACAACATTTCTAAATCCCCATTTAAATGAATCAGATAATACTTGTATAGATGTGCTAGTTATTTGATTGGAAAGAGGCCGAACAGTAAAGAAAAAGCTTATAGCCAGATCTCATCAGTTTGTTAATGAAGACAGACAGAACACACATTAGTTTTGTCAGTTAGGTTTAGCCAAGGAGAAAAGTTACTGCACGTGGTATAGCATGAGAGACTAGAATTTTAAAATTCAGTTGAATGGCAATAGAATTCTAAAATGGTTAAGATTTGAAGGCTTCTGAAAATATGAAGAGTTAAGAACTTCAACACATACTGTACACATAACTCTTCCTTTTAAAGAAGTAAATCTAGCTTTCACATCTGAATGTTTAAAGAGGTAGTTCTTGTATGAAATCACCTTTCTCTTTGTGTGTCCAAATGCATTATGTATAAATGCTTGCTCCAAGAATGTATAACTGTGCAGGGCCAAATCTTCGTACTTTTATATGTTATACTGGATAATTTATAGAATTCTGAATAGCACTGCACAACAAAGCTTCATTCATACCTTTTTCCTAAGTTTGTCTTGAAGTTTTATTTTAAGAAGAGTCTGCCACAAGCTTATGTTTTGACAGCTATAAAGTATTACTTAGGAAGGGGTAGAAATAGCATTACTACTCACGTTAAACTAAAATACATACAATTGTTGCTGCACTTTAATGACTGCATTTGGCAGAGAGAAACGATTAAACCAAAGCCAGACAACTACCAAACTGTCTTTTCTGTGTTTTTGCTACTTGAACTCAGCCTTACATGCATTCAGTGATACAGTCTCTTTACAATCCTTTAAACATTCCTCTGTGATTTTTGGTATGCTGTGTGCACTAGAATGCAATCAACATCTGCTAATTTCTGTCCATTAAATGTATTATCATAACACACAAGCATGATGTTTTATTTGTATGGCTGAAATGAGACTTATGACCCATAATCCATCATCTTCCTGTTATAATTTTATATGTTGTCTATTCAATCCCCAGGACAGTTCAGAAAGCGTAAAGCAAAACTTTAAGTCATAGACCAGCTGCTGAAGTGTCCAGCTGAAGAGGTCATTGTACTTTATTTTTGCTGAATCTAGCAGGAGTTTCTCATTCTAAGCCAAGCAAAATACAATGTGGATGTCCCCAGAAGCTTGCAGTTGAACTACCATGTCTAAACTTTCTAGCAGGCATTCTTCTGAAAATACTGTGTTGCAACAGATGATGATTAGAAAATGTGTATAGATAAAAATGTAGAAAAGCAAAACACATTGGATATTTTAACTGTTTTAGTAAAAAGAAACTATCACTAATAACACATGGCTAAAAATAGGAACAGAAAAATTGGAGAGCTTTTTTTATATTATACCATTTGAATTTAAATCCCTAACTTCTTTGAAAGTTTATTATTCTTTTCATTTAGAAATAAGCAAGCAAGCTATCAAATAACATTGTTTTTGTGAACTTAAAATTATTTTTAAATCTTTGCCATAATATATGATGCTGAACCTTTGGCTGTATTTCAAGTCAACAATTTGAACTAGTAAGGTTTAAGAATTTGACTTGTCCTACAGACCGGACAGTCACCATTTGATTTTCTATTTGTATAAAGTTTCATACCAGTTGTTATGGAATAATATGAATTTATGAATATGCAACAATACCTACACACATTTTGTAAATTGAGGGTGGAGTTTTAGAGCTGTTTTTGATTTTTTTTCCTCAATTTAAAATAAAAATAAGAAGCTTAATAACACAACTTTTTAACTCTATTTTCAATATTATCAATATATAATCATGGTAGATTTTATTTGTAGGAGAATCATAGATTTTCATTTTTTAATGAGAATGGAAAGTAATATTGTAAAAACAGAATTAGAGAGAGAAGAAAATAATTTAGTTTCCTCTTACTGTGACACTGAAATGACCAATAAACATGACCAGTAAGCAAGCTTTCAGAAGGATGTAAAGAAATAAGAATGGAAGTGATGTATACAGTAATTCAGTCATGTCCATCTTCTATGAGAGAGAGAGAAATAAAGATAAAGAACAGCCATCTTTAAAAACAGATGCAGTAACAAAAATGCAACTGCAGGCATGAAGGGCATTTCTTGGAAGAGGGCGAAGGCTGAGTCACAAAGCATGTGAAGTGTTAGAAGCACAAACTGTGCTAGAAGAAGTCAAAGAGAATTCTGAGTGATTAAAATAGCCTGAGATACCTTTTCACTTGAAATCATCTGTGAAGAGGCTTCTGATAGAATTTGCTCTTACCGTGTCCAGTTCTGGGCTCCTCAGTTCAAAAGACAGTGATCTCCCAGAAGGTGTTCAGAGGATTAAGGGCCTGGAGCATCTCCAGTATGAGGAAAGGCTTAGTAACCTGGGCCTTTTCAGCAAGGGGAAAAGAAGACTGAGAGGGGATCTTACAAATACTTATAAACACCTGAAGGGAGGTGGAAGGTAAATGTATGAGGCCAGACTCTTCTCAGTGGCATGCAGCAATGGGTGAAAGATCAATGGCCTAGAACTTGAATATAGGAAGTTCCACACAAACATGGAAAAACTTCTCTGTGGTAAGGGTGGTGGAGAACTGGAACAGATTGTTGAGAGAGATTCTGGAGTCTCCTTCTATGGAGACGTTCAAGACCAGTCTGGACACATACCTGTGTGACCTATCGGGAAACCTGTTGTAGCAGGGAGATTGAACTCAGTGATCTCTTCAGGTCCCTTTCACCTCCTGAAATTCTGTGATTCTATGATTCACACACTGCCATCTTCTCCAGGGTCATGTGCATAAAAACTTTGCGTTGTTTTAATTTTACAAAAGTTTAATTCCCCAGTGACTTTAATCTTGCTCATTAATTTTACAAAAGCCACACTAGTATCCTGCTTTCCCATCAGTGCTAAAAGTGAACAGTCAAAATGGGGTCCCACAGTAAACAAATCTCTGAATCCTGGCTTTTTCTTTTTGGTGATAAAAATGTCTAACTGAGCATGTGAACTGGTGTGTGTTTATTTACTAATGTATATAAAACAAATTATACTGAGAAAATGCCCAAATTTCAAGCACTTTATTTCACCTCTGTTGAAAACTTAATTCACAGAACAGTGGATGTCAGTTAACAGATTATCTTAAATGATTAGAGTTTATCTAAGGTAAGTCCTTGCCTTTGTTTTCTATTCCTTTTGTTGTACTGAAAGACATTTTAATGTAATTCCTTAGGTAGTGTAATACTGGCTCTAGGCCAGTAATAGTGAGAAAAGCTAATCTTAAAGAAAAGGACAAATGATGTCTGAAGATATTATAATTCAAGTTTTTTCAGGACTTCTGTTCCTGTTCTTAACTGTAATTTCTAATATATTTATTTATTACATTGCTTCATAGCAAATTAGCAAGAAGTATGACATAGTAACAAAGTAGCATTTGATATTTAATGAAAGAACTGCAAATCCATGGGCATTTTCTAAAGAGTTCTTAGTGCCTGGCATATTCTGTGCTATCTTTATTTCATGAAGTCAGAAAAAGTTCTTGTTTATTCTATGATTGTCTTTTCTAGGTTGAATAACAATTAATAGAAATTTTTTTATCTTGCTAGGAATGCCTAATCTGTGGAACACAGAGTGAATTTACATATACATATGTGTCTGTGAATGTATTAATAATCAGGTATATAAACAAAATTGCCTTATAATATGGTGTCAGGTAGAATAATTTAAAGAAATTGATAAAAGAATATTTAAAAGCTATTTTTTTTCCTTTTTCTTAACCAACAGTTTTCTTTCTATTATCTCTGTTAATCTTTATTAAAAAAAAACTTATCTGTGCTCTACTGCTTAATTAAACTTTGCTAATGTTATTTCTCCTAGCTTGATTTCTACATGCAATCCTTTCACATACAGTTTTCATCAGTGCAAATGCTTCCCATCACTTTCGAATGTTCATGCTTTTTATCTATTTTTAGACAGAATTTATTTATTTATCATTGTGTGAAGGAAGTGGTAAAATATACCAAGAGAGGAACAATGATGCAAAAGAGAAAAATCCACTGTCGCTAAGACAAGTTATTGTGTTTTAACTGACCACAGATTTACGATGACTAGGAAAGTATACAGCAGTTTCCTTTGACCACCTCTACCAGGATAACAGATAAAGAGTTATTTAAATTAAATCAGAATAATTATTATAAAACTGGCTTTATTAGATATATAAATATAAATCACACAAGAACAGATTGTTTTAAAATGGTTGTCCCAGGGGCTTCGGAAAGACTGAATGATGAAGACAGAAAAAGGCCTTGGAATGAGTCCCAAGAGAGCACTTTTGAATGCTTTCTGTTTTCCATTATTATATTATATTAAACGTATTGAATAAAGCTATATAGGCTTGTGAACTCATGACAAAAATAAGGTGACAAGACCTTGAATTATTTTTCAGGTATTTTTAGCAGCTGACATTCACTGTGTGAATTTTTAAATACATTTGCACTTTAATTTTATATGAGGCATATTGTCTACACTTTATAAAAAATGTTACATAAAGATGTTTATCTACATGTTAGATCATGCTGAATTATGCAAAAAAGCTTACTTTCATTATGAATTCAAATGAGAGTGATAATGAATAAAATATTGATTCTTATTCATATTTTTAAAAGAAATTACAACTTATTGTATAATAATGCTAATTTGTTTATTTATGTATTTATAAACTGTTCCATAGGATATTTTGGAAAAGTATATGTTCATTCATGGATGTTTTTTCATGTTAGGAATTTAAAAATAGTATTTTAGAGTAGCTATGTGGAATCATAGAATCATAGAATCCCAAGGTTGGAAAGGACCTACAAGATCATCAGTCCAACTGTCCTCCCATTACCATTGCTACCACAAGGCAGTAAACCATATATTATAACTCCTCATCCAGATGTCTCTTGAACACTGCCATGGACAGCGACAGGCCATTCCAGTGCCTGTCCACTCTCTGAGAGGGAAAAAGTTTTTCCTTATATCTAATCTAAACCTCCTCTGGTACAACTTGTGTCCATTTCCTCAGGTTCTGTTTGTTGCCTGAGAGAAGAGGCCAAATATATAATATGATATAACAGTTAAAGTAAGGTATATACTTAAAATAATCATTAATATAATACGTACCTACAGCATGAATGTATATTCTTGCCATAAGTAAGAACAAACACAAAACTTATGTGCAACTTCCAGATCAGATGTTGCAGAGTTGCAACACTGGCCACTTTGTACGGAAATTAGCAAAAGCTGCTGATAAGTCATATCAATCTGCATGAAACGCTGCTAATTTACAAAACTTAACCAAAAAATATATCAGTGGAAAAGAATCTAATAATTTAAGAAAAAAAGGGCAAGGGAGGAGGTTCTATTTTTTCTGTCTAATACCAATGTATTAGGAGCAGAGTAGTTCATCATCATATTTTTCAGAAGAGTTAATGAAATAAAAATGTAACCATTTCAAAAGGATTCTCATAAAGTAAAAAGAAGTGAGAGACTTTATTAGTACAGACACATAGCTGTAAAGTAAGAAAAATAAAGTAATATCAAATATTGTCCACATTTTGTGTTGCTTTCATATCACTTGCAAATTCAAGATATTGGTCCATTATCTCTAATATATCAGTAAATTACTAATAAATTTTTTGAAAACATTTAAAACCTAGTATGTAACACCAAAAAAGTTATCAAAATTTTAAATTGATTTTTTTCATTGTTCTGGTCTGCTCTTACTATCACTTAAATTAGTATATGTGCATGCTTGCTTGAATACCAATACACATGCGCATGCAAAATCAACTTTTGACTCATGGAAATCTTCCTTGTCAAAATCCAAATTGCATTTGGACAGAGTTAAGCTAACTGAGAGTGATCTTATTTTTATTTTTATTATGTGCAGATCAATACACATGACTGAAAAAAACTTCATTCTAAAGTTTCTGAGTTTAGTGTACTAAGATAAATACAAAGAAAACTGAATTACAGTGCAAGACTTACACAGACATATTGCCTTCTGTTATCCACTGGGAAACTGAAGGGAAAAATGCATTCCAGAGAACTAAACTGCACGGCATAGAGTGTTTAAAGTGAAATCCTACATTTTACCTCTCAATCTTTTTAGAAAGAGAGTAATAAAACTTGGCTTGCTAACTCTCTTAAGATAATCTCCGATGGATGCCAGACTGGAACTTACAATGGACATCCATGAGAACTTGGCTTATATGATTTTGTCTTTTTTTTTTTTTCTTGTTTGTTTGTTTATTTGTTTTAAGTAGAAAGAGGAAGATAACTCTTTCCTAAATGTCATTTAGGCACAAGGCCTAAGTCAGTGAGGGCAATGAATTACATGGGAATTGCTGTTGGAATGAGTGACATTTGAACTCGTAAGTTCAACGTTTCCCAAGGCTACACAGGTATTTGGTTGAGAATGGTAAAAGGAAGGAAAGAATTCCTTTCTTTTTTACCAAAAACGTATGACAGTATTCATTCTCCAGTAAATGTGTCATCAAATTTAATGGGTTCCTGTCTAAACATATAATTTCTATTATGTCTAAATAATTTTTAAATGATCTCATACCACAAATGAGTTAACTAAACCCTGGAAATAAGTTCATAAAAAGCAGGTAGCACTTACAAACCAGAATTTTTTTGAGCAATCTCTTATTCTTTCTGTATTAATTTATTTTTCAAAGAGGTCTCATAAACACATTTAAACAGTATTCAATAGTTTTCATTTTGTTTCTTACCTTTTCAAGGATATTTACAAGACATCGATATTTAAACCTAATGCCAACATGAACTTAGAAAGAAAATATCAACTGAATGCCTGTATCACTTTTTTTTCCATAGTAAGCCAGAAGCACGTTATGGTTTTGTCCAAGTAAGACTGCATTCTCCTACATGCCAACTAGCAGTGACATGTCACTATCATAGAATTAAACTTCTTGTGTATTTTCCCTGGAGCTTTCTCTCTGGAGCCTTTACTATGCAGGAGCCTCACATGCAGCATTTCATGATTCTGATTATTTGCTTTTGTTATCTTATCATTTTTGTCTGAATGTGTTCACATTTTTAGTGGTTGACCATAACTGTAGGAAATATTTGGTTATTGACAACTTTCTGTTTAAAGATGTAAGCAGCATCATTTAACATGTAATGGATATACTTGGAAATGGAAAAAAAATCATTCAGATATCTTTCTGACACAGTATATAGGCATATGACACATAAAGTGCCAGTTCTCATACAAGCTTCATGAAGCCTGTACCAGCCTCACTTAGTACAGCCTAGACCACCAGTAGTTTCTAAAGTCATAGTTAGAAAATTGTTTGGTGAGTTAGCAAAACCATTTAAGCTCCCCAGACATAAATCTTCCCAGGAGATTTCCAAAATTCATGAAAAAGAAGGAAACCCTCAACATTGCTCCAGATCTTTCTGTGCTCTTGCTTCTTTCCCAGTGTGTGTGCATTTTAATCACAGAAGAGTTTGTGTGAGAAGAGGACGAAAGATGAAAACACAGAGCCATCTCTGTACTCTTTGTTGCTGAAGTTGCTCATGACTCCATTCATTTCCTCTTTGTTTCCCTTCCATGCTCCATTATCTTGCCACATAATGCCTAGCCACCTGTGAATAGAGTAAGGACTTAATCGGATCCTTTTCCTTGAACACCAGAGTTCATGGATGTTGTGAGTTTAGGACACAGAATTGCTGCTCTTCGCACCATTTAGCTTCCTGAAGCATAACAGAGAGGAAAAGAAGAGGTCAAAATCCAATTGTAGACTTTCAAGAAAATACAGTCAACCAGTTACCAATACATCTGTGCTGAATTTAGATCTTGTTATTAGAAAAAATGTGTGTGAAATCTTCACCACTGGGGCCATTTTTACAGTGTTGGAAGCTACCAATACCAAATTTGAGTTCTCTGGTAAGTATCTTTTTCTGGTTTCAGTTGAGATAGCATTAATTTTCTTCAAAGTGTCTTGTATGGCACCATGTTTAGGATTTAGGAGGAAAATAATGCTGGTAACACTGATGTTATCACTAATCTGTCACTAAAATGCATTCTCGTAATTTGTAAAGGTAAGAAAACAAGGGGAAAATAATCAAAACAAGCAAAGTAATATGTATATATATATATAATTATATATATATATATATTCCTAAAAGGAGAAATTTTAAAATCACATTCAGTATATCGATCCATTGATCAACTATTTGGAGCATAATTTCCAAGTAGGGTAGGCATAAGTAGACAAACCGAGGAAATTTTCTTGCAATGTTTCCATCTCAAATCCTGATTTAGATGTATCTTAGAATTTCTATTCTCGTCAATAACACAGCTCATATAATGTGCCTAGATCAAAGCTTTTTAAATCATACCCATTGCTTTCCTGAAATACAAATGATAACTCAACAACTCTTCCTCATTTAAATAAATGCATACATGCATAGTGAATGTTTTCTGTATATTGTATGTAATTATACGTGACTATGTGGACCTATGTTTTCTTGTGTATATATATATCAATATATATCCAAAAGCTCATTTCATGGATGGTCTTTATGCAGTCACCTCTTAGGGGCATGAAGGGGACTGGAAATTTGCCTCATAATGCACGTGGCCTCAGTCTGATGTTTGTACTAACTGGGGAGATTAAAGCCCAACCAGACTTAATAACCTAAGGTGTAAGTGCTTAGCCTCTCTGTTGGAGTTATGCTATAAAAAAAACTTTTGAGACATTTTGTCTACTTGGATTTCAAATGAGGAAGCAGAAAAAGGGTATTAAGCGACCAGTGCTAACTGCAAGTAATTTTGATGCTTTGGGTGTGGTGGTAAGGAAATAAAGGAAGCAATTTGTACTTGTAGCGGTACAGCAGATCTATCAGTCCTCATTAGTCATAACTAACCAGCACCCAGAGATTTTATTTTTTTTCCCCTCTTTCTGGTGGTTGAAGTCTCATAGATGAGAGTAACTGTGTGATCTTTACCACAGACAAAAGGCTGTCAGCCCCCAGTGCTTTGATCAAAACAGTAGGGACCTTTAGCAATGAGACCCATTTAGCTACATTTCCTACTCTAACTGCTGACTTTCTCCTGGGGAAAGATCTGCTGTTGCCTCCCACAACTGTCTGTCATGGAGGAAGTGCTCAAGCACAGCTTTTTCTGTGATTTAGACATGTAAAGAGTAAAGTTGTGTCTGATCATTGCTCTGACTGGGCAAAGCAAAAAGACTTTTTGTGACCTTCTAATTCCTTTTGTATGTTTTCTTTTGAAGCAGTGGGCAGCAAGAGTATTAAAAGTTTTCTTTTCAGTCTAGAAAATGGAAGCAGAAAGAAGATCCCACAGTCATGGAATCGCAGAATCATAGAGGAAGTTTTCTACCAAGTGCAGAAGGAAAGAGGATAAGAACCACCTCAAATTAAACATAACTAGGGTTTTAATCAAATGTTCACTTTCATACTTGAGCATGAATGTCTGTTTATGATCCAAGAGTGCTCATTAGATTACTGCTCAGCCTTTTTGAGAGCTTCCAATAAATATTTAAATCAACATTAAAGACAGATTGTTTTGTCCGCATGTGAGTATGCACGACTCAATTTTCCCATACTAATTTGGGCCTGAAAAAATCTAACTTGCTTCAAAGTCAATCTGAAAGCTAAGTATCTGCAGTTTATACTGTACCCATGAAATATTTCCAACTACATGAAATGTACTCAGTTCTACTATTTTTACAGTGCATGTTCAACTGTTAGATGTTAACATTTGTGTATGAGACAGAAATATTAGTATATTCTTAAAATATTGTAAATTGCATAATTAGAATCACAGAATTGCAGAGGTTAAAAGAGTTCTCTGGAGATCATCTAGTTCATAGAATCACAGAATCACAGAATCATCAAGGTTGGAAAAGACCTAGAAGATCATCCAGTCCAACCATCACCAATACTCCCCAGCTAAATCCTATCCCTCAACACAACATCCAAATGTCTCTTGAACACATCCATGTTCGGTGACTCCACCACCTCCTTGGGCAGTGCATTCCAATGCCTGACCACCCTTTCCGAGAAGTAATATTTCCTAATGTCCAGCCTGAATCTCCCCTGGCGCAGTTTGAAACCATTGCCTCTAGTTCTATCACTGTGTACACGAGAGAAAAGGCTGACCCCTAGCTCACCACAACCTCCCTTCAGGAAGTTATAGAGTGCTATAAGGTCTCCCCTGAGCCTCCTCTTCTCCAGGCTGAACAATCCCAGCTCCTTCAGCCGCTCCTCATAAGGCCTGTGCTCCAGGCCCCTCACCAGCTTCGTAGCCCTCCTCTGAACACGTTCCAGGGCCTCAATGTCTTTCTTGCAATGAGGGGCCCAAAACTGAACACAATACTCGAGGTGCGGCCTCACCAGTGCAGAGTACAGGGGGACAATTACCTCCCTATTCCTGCTAGTAACACTGTTTTTGATGAGAGCCAGGATGCCGTTAGCCTTCTTGGCCACCCGGGCACACTGTCGGCTCATGTTCAGCCGAGCATCAATCAACACCCCCAGGTCCGTTTCCTCCACACAGTCCTCCAGCCACTCCGCCCCAAGCCTATAGCTCTGCCTGGGGTTGTTGTGGCCAAAGTGAAGGATTCAGCATTTGGTCTTGTTGAACCTCATCCCGTTGGCTTCAGCCCAGCTCTCCAGCCTGTCCAGATCCCTCTGCAGGGCCTCGCTACCCCCAGGCAGATCCACACTCCCAGCCAGTTTGGTGTCGTCTGCGAACTTACTGAGGGTGCACTCAATGCCCTCATCCAAGTCATCAATAAAGATATTGAAGAGGACAGGCCCCAGCACCGACCCTTGGGGAACACCACCATATCCCTATCTAAAGAAGATTCCCCAGAGTAAGCTGTAGAGTAAAACATCCAGGTGGCTTTTGAATACCTCCAGAGGAGACTCCACAACCTCTCTGAGGAGCCTGTTCCTGGTTCAGTAACCTGCAAAGTAAAGAAGCTCTTTCTCGTGTTTATATGGAGCTTCCTATGTTCAGTTCCAATTGCCCCTTGTTCTGTCTCTGGGCTCTACTTAAAAGAGCCTGGCCCCATCCACTTGGCTCCCATCCATTGATCCCAAGCATTTACATTTATAAACACTCTTGGTCTTCTCTCCAGGCTCTTCTCTCAGCCTTTTCTCATAAGGGAGATGATCCAGACCCCTAAGTATCTTTCTAGCCTTCTGATGGACTCTGTCTGAGAGATCCCCATCTTTCTTCAATTGAGCAGCACAGAACACAGTACTTAAGATGGATGTGGCCTCAACAGCACAGGGTAGAGGGTCTCTGCTGCCCACATTCTTTTTAATGCATCCCAGGATACCATTATCTTTCTTGACCATAAAGACACACTGCTGTCTCATGACCAAGATGTTATCCACCAGCTCCTCTCTGACAGGTCAGCTCCTAACCTGTACTAATGCATGCAGTTATTCTTTCCCAGGTGTCGGGCTCTTCACTTTTCCTTGTTGAACCTTACAAGGTCCCTTTCTGCCAAATTTCCAGACAATCTAGGTCTCACTGAATGGCAGCACAGCCTTCTGGTATGTCAGTCACCTTCTCACTTCATATCATAAGCAAATTTGCTGAAGTTACATTAGCTATCCTTTCATCCAGGTCATTGATGAAGATGTTGAACAAGTCTAGACTTGGATCAACCCTGGAGAATATCACAGAATGGCCTGGGTTGGAAAGTACCCCAAGGATCATCAAATTCCAACCCCCCTGCCACAGGCAGGGCCACCAATCGCCACATCTGGTACTAGACCAGGTTGCCCAGAACCCATCCAGCATGGTCCTCTCTCATCCACTGGTCCTCTCATCCACTCTTGGGATGGAGAACCCAAAGTCCCCCCCAAGGTAGCACACTCTAAAGCCTCACCACTCTCTCTGTGAAGAACTTCCACCTTACATCCAATCTAAACCTTCCTTGCTTGAGCTTAAAAAATATCACTAGCTACAGGCCCCCAGCTATACTCTGTGCCACTGATCACAACCCTCAGAATTCTGCCAGCCAGACACTTCTTAATCCATCTCACTGTTGATGCAACTATCCCACATTTCCCAATTGTACCTACAAGGATGTCATGGGAGACAATGTCAGCAACCTAGCTGAAGTCAAGGTACTCAACATCCACTCTCTCTCTTCATCTACCTATACAGACATGACGTCATAGAAGACTATCAGAATGGTCAAGCATAATTTCCCCTTGGTGAATCCATGCTGATGACTCCTGATAATCTCCTCTTCCATTTGCTTGAATATGACATCCAGAATAAGCTGTTTCATCACCTTCTCCAAGATAAAGGAGAAGATGACTAGCCTGTAGTTTCCTGGCTCCTCTTTTTGAAGACTGGAGTGACATCAGTTTTCCTTCAGTATTCAGGTACCTTTCCCATTCTCCATAGGAGAATCATGGGCAATCACTTCTGACAGCTTTCTCAGCACTCATGGGTGCATCCCATCAGGTGCTATGGATTTATGTGACTTGAGCCTACATGAACTTCCTTGTCCAATGGGAAGTTTTCCTTTCCCCAGGCTCTCTCTTACCTCCAGCATCTGGGTTTCCCGAGGGGCATTAAAGCCTGATTCAAAGTTGTTCAGTAAATCCCCTTTCTCAGTGTCTTCCATCACCAGAGCACTCACCTCATTCAGCAGTGAACCCACATTTTCCCTAGTCTTCCTTCTGTTAGTTGCATACTTAAAGAAGCCTTTCTTATTGTTTTTGACTTTCCTCACTAGATTTAATTCCAACTGGGCCTTAGCCTTTCTTGTTACATCCCTATGTGCCCTGACAATGCTCCTATATTCTTCACAAGTAGCCACATCTCTTTTCCACATTCTGTAGAATGGACTTCTTCCATTTGAGCTTTTCTACAAACTCCTTGCTCATTCATATAATGTGTTTTTGTTGCAATAATTATTATTAGTACATAGTTAACATTTATTCATATACTTATTAACTTTATTACCTTTTTTTCTTCTTAATAGATACATGGTTAGAAACATGCTATATTAACTGAATTAGATTTGTACAGTAATTTTTAATCATTTAATGAAATTTGCAGTAATTATCAGTAGAAATAAACTATGGCATAAATGCACATAACACAATCTAATTGTGCTTTAATTGCAACACTATCACAACAAAACATGATCAGACTTCCAACATGCTTTTCTAAAAAAAATGTAACTATTATTCTGCCTCACTTTTTGTCATGAATACTCTATCTCCAGTAATTCTTGAATGGGTTTGGCAGTCTCAGCCATTTAAAAAGAGAATTTCAAATGTTATTTTGAATATGTCTATATGCTTCATGAAAATCAACGTTCATGCTGATAAGAGCTCTGAACAGAGCATTGATAGGGAAAAACTTTACTCGTTATAAACTCACTAGCATGGCTACCTGAATAAAGTTCTTGTCTGTTTATGGCATCATTAAACACATGGAAGGTGGGGGCTGAGGACTAGAAATGAAGTTTCTTGGATACAGTGAAGATCCACTGTTTTCCTTGTTTTAAAGATTTTGTATTCTTTTACAAGGTGCTTATTCAAATTTTCTATACAATTAAAAAAGTGTAAAAAAATTATAATTGACTACATTTTTAATTTTTAGATAGTACCTGCAGAGTTAGAAGATGTATATATACAGAATTATATTAGTTTCTTGAATTTTTAAGTCTTAGACATCTTAAGAAACATTTGAGTACGTGAAAGTTCTGCTCCTTGTTTCTGCTATATTGCAAAGCTAACAGCCTTGCTCCACATACACAAGAGTTAGATGATTCCTAAATCTTTCAGACAGAGCTTGCACGGCTGGACAATTCTGGTAAATTGTAAGAGTTGATCTTCAGTACAGTGTTTTGTTCAGGATGTTGTGATGTTTCAAAGCCACAGCAGAATGCCTGAGTTTGGAATGGATAACAATTATCATAGAGAAGGAAAGAAAATTAGTGAAGAGTTACATGGCATTTAAAAATGAGTTTGCTCTAATCTTCCTTAACCTTTGCTCTTTCTGTAAGAAGTGTCCTCAGAGGAGCATTCCCCAATTCAAGAGCAAAAAAGGAGACAGAAGTGTAACTGTTCTCATTTTTAAGTAAAGTCTGAGTTATTATGATTCATTTGGAGTTTAATCCTGTGATTTTTTATCTCAACATTCTATGACATCATTAAAGACATCTTATATTGTTTTTGCCTATGGTTAGAAATTATGTCTGCTTAATCAATTCCATTATGCATTCAACCATCCATGACACATCAAAGGCTAATAAGATTTTTTTAAAACTTTGCTTGCTTAAAATGATTTCCCTCCAGATCAAGATGCAGAGCACAAAATATTAATCAGTTTAAATAAATATCAAGACTACCCAAATAATATGAATAATTGGCACAGTGCAGTGCCTACTGCCCAGTTCCCAACAGCTGGTCACACTGGCACATGGCACCTTCTCAACAGTCTTTGAGATAATGACTTTGGCATCTGCCGATGAGTGCTTGCTACTGCCCACAGAATTTACAACTCACAAGTGGGAAACAGAGGCTCCAACAGAACTTTTTTATGCAAGGTCTTTGAAATTTATTAATGTAATGCAAACACAAGCCTTCCAACCCATTAAATTGTTGATGTTATGCGAATCCACTCTGGAATTGCAGATCCTCATTAACATTATTTGCATGTTAATCTGCATCTTTTTAATTAGTGATATTATTTATGCACATAATTTTCGCCTACTGGTGCCAAGGCTGAAGCGCATTAATTAATCTACTGAGATGCCAAACTGTTTATTTTCTCCCGTACTTTTATTTGTTTACATGGTGTTTTGGATTCAGGGAAAATAAAAAAGAGCCTCAAGAATAAAAGCAGAAAGACAAGATTAACTAAAAGCTCTTTTTGTTTTCATAATTTAAATTGTAATATTAGCCAAATGTTGTGTTTCTTCCCTCAGAGATCGGTTATTCAGTTACATTACCTTGATGTATTATTAAAATTTATAATGGACTCTGGAGGCTTCTTTTAGTTCTCTCCTTCATTTACAGAATATACTCAATGTTATTTTAATCTTCCTACAACGCTTCCATGCATAGGCAATGATCAGTTCTCCCTTGCGAATCTCCAGTGCTGCTCCACTTTGCACAACTGATAAACATTTAAATAAGCCTTTTCAAAAAAGAATAGCATACTAAAATTATTAACCCATTAATGGAGTTAGGATTTGCCTGATAATTCATCTTTCTTCAAATTAGGTCAATTGCAACATTTATCTAATCAACAGCACTGGACTGTTCTTATCTCTGAAATATTGCATGCCTTACACAGACAAGTCTAGAAAATATTAGCTTCAGCATTACCTTTAACTCTCATACATATTTACTTATTTACACTTCTTAGTGTTTTCTCTCTCTTCTCCTTTTTTTGTTCTCTTCCTCTCACACATACACTGATTCACCTCCCCAGACAGTTTTTCTTTATCTAAAAGCAGTAATATTATTTATTTCCTTGGACACTTTCAGAGAAAGGAGTGCCAGAAGCTCATACAAAAGTAGAAATATATTTTCCCCACTAGTAAATTCTTCAATTTGTAACCCTGGAAGAGCTATTTGACATCATATTTTAAAACTGTGCTGTGCGCGTGCACAGGAAAAATTTCACTGGACCATGGCTGAAATCTTGTTCAGGATGAGCACCAGACCACTGATACTAGAAGGAAATGTCAGTGAGGGACCATCTGTGTAACAGGTTGAAACTATAAGATGGTAGCTGTTAGAGGCTCTGTGTAGGCTTGAAATGAAAGAGTAAACCCTTGAAGACATGGATTAGTGGAAGTGGAAAAAAGAAGCTCTCAAATATGGAAAGCGCATTTCACTCATAACCAAGAGATCATTTTCCTGTGTGATTTAAGTATATATGCACGAATACCATGTACAACTTCATGTACAATATTCTATGTTTTCTGTTACTGAAATTTCCAACCCCATCCCCTTTTATTTTTTTCACATTCTCTTTCTATTGTTATGATGGTCAGTAGTCATTCATCCTCAGTCTATTCTGGAAATGGAGAGCTACGTAGCACATATGTGACTAGTTGAATAGGCACGCTTGCTTAAGCCACTGTAATTTAAGATTCTCACTCTGGTTTCCCCACCCTATCTCTGTTAGCTCAATAGACTACTGGTTATATTGACTCTACTGTCTCATGAGTGAAACAAGGCAGGTGTTCATTTTACATTGTCAGAAGAATATGAAACACCTATGGTAGTATCAAACCAATCAATGTTTATCAAGACGTTCTCTCAAACATGGCTTCTAAAATTTACATTAACACCATGCAGTTTTTGTCAATCACCAATCTTCAGTCCCTTTAATTAAACCTGGGGAAAGGCTTCTATCTAATTGCAAATATCAGTAAAATAAGCTAACGAATACTCTACTTCCACATCTCTGTATTCAATGCGTAGCATGTTTTGGAAACTGCAATTTAAATACATATTTATTAAGTTTTGCATGATAGTCTATATGTCACACAGCCACAGAATTGTAGAGGTTAGAAGAGACCTCTGGAAATCAGCTAGTCCAATAACCTGATAAAGAAGATTCTCTACAGTAAATTACACAGGAAGGCATCCAGGTGGGTTTTGAATATCTCCAGAGGAAAGACTTCATAGCCTTCCTGGGGAGACTGTGTCAGTGCTTTGTCTCTCTCGAAGTAAATTTTTTCCTCAAGTTTGTATGGAACTTCCTATCTTCCAGCTTGGTCCCATTGCCCCTTGTTCTTTCTGTCTCTGGGCACTACTGAAAAGAGCCTGGCCCCATCACTCCCACCCATTAGATATTTATAAGCATTGCTGAGATCTCCCCTCAGTCTTCTCTTTTCAGGCTGAACAGCCCCTAACCTACACTGATGTGTGTAATGTCTCAGTAGAAAAACTGCAAAAACAATATACAGCATTATATTTCATTCTTGAGAAATTCAGGATAACCTTGGAATTAAATTTTCTCATAATTTATTGCAAAAATGGAGCAGTATTAAGGCTTCATGTCCATCTTTTTCACTTCTCAGTATCAGTTAAATATTTATGTTTTCTTAACATATTTTTCTTAATGAGATCTTAATATAGGTTAACAGAATTTAGTATGACTATGTATATGCATGATATAGTGGAAGACAGCATGGTAACAGAGGATAACAAAGCACACACCTTTAGAGAGGGAACTGTTTATAATGACTTCTAAAAGAAGTAAGAACTGATAAATGGCATATAAAACATAGCAACATAGCCAGAAACTTTTATTTTAAATGACCCTATCTGAATAGACTTTGTGTATTACTTTTGTTATAAATTATGAAAGTGTGTTTCATGAATATTTTTGATTTGCTGTAATGTTTTAATTTTATGTAATTTATGGGTTCTTGTTTGCTTGTTTTCACACTCTGCTATTAACAAAATTCAAATGTTGAAGTAAAAAATAAAACTTTACAAACACTCCCTAATTAAATTAAGTAATGATTCTGGCTGTGGAAATATATGCTAATTGAATCACTAATTAAGTTAAGAAATTGCATAACAGAGGTGCCTATACTTATCCCTTAGAAGTCTGGTCCTAGGTGAATTCACCCCACTTTACGCACAAAGCCTGTGTAAAGCCAGAAATAGAATATATATCACTAGACTTGTATCCTTGTTCTTTAATGATGCTTATACCCAATTGGTATTGGGTAGGGTCATAAAATGATCAAATTGATTATTAATATGTGAAAAATGAGCTAAATTGTTTGTCTTTTCTCAAAAAAGAAAAAAAGAAAGAAAAAAAAAGAAAAAAAATCTAATTATTTCTTGTTCATTATTGGTTAAGGATATATAAGTTCTTTGCATAGCTTATTATTCTCGGTATATTCATTTAGGGCCAACTTTTCACCCAAGGGATACCTCATACAGATTTTCCTATTTGCCTGCATACCACTATTGGCATATAGAAATTGGGTAATTGTGCTTGGAAATCAGGAGTTGGAAGTACATAGAGTAATCTTACCCACACATTCAAGATTAATTTACATTTTCCACAGGTGCATATTTCTGAAATTTCCTGAAATTTTTCCTCAGCTCAACTTGGTTACAGAAAGGATATTAGGTGTTTAAATGAGGTAGAAGCTGAATTATTTACTGAAATTCCCTTTCAGTACAGAAAGATAGGTGTAGTCACTGAGCAACCTTCTTGCTATCACATCTGTAAGTGCATTCTACAAATATTGACTATTGCCTAAGAAATTGTTATCTCATCTGTGAGTAGAATATCAATGATTATATCTTGCAAAATATTCCAAAGAAATCCACATTTTAAACTGTGAAACAGTTCTCAGAACACTTTCCCTAAGAAACAATTGTTTACATATTTTTATTTGTAATCACTGAAGTGAGCATGTCTTATTTTATATATTGACCCAAGCCTTTTGTTTACAGTGTAGGCAAAAGTCACAGGCATTTTTAAATTCCTTTACTGCCTGCATATGTAAGCAATCTTCAGATGTTCATAGTCACACAACTGCAGAAGTTAATTTTATGAACATATCCCCCAGTATACAGAACATTCTTTTTCCAGGTCTTGCTGGTATAGACAGAGAGCAAAGCAAATTAAATTTTATTCACTTTCCTTGCCATAACACAGAAAGAAAAATAACTTCTTTTATTTTATTTTAGGAGAAAAAAATATTTTATTATGAATTCCAGTATTTAAGAGGGTTCATTAAAAATTTTTAATTGCTTCATGAAAAATAAAATAAAATGTAATCTGTAGTTGAATGTTTTTCTTTCAGAAAAAGTGTTTAACATTTTTCTTGCACTGATATTGCTTTTTTTTTTTTTTTTTTTTTGCAAGTCATGCTACATTTTGGTGTGTTTTTTTCCATATTAATGAAATTGTTAAAAGAATAATTATTTTCAAGTAGTGAATACAGCTTTAATAAGACTGAAACAAACAAACAAACATAAACACTTCCTTTCTAACTGAAATGCACAGCAACTGGGATAAAAGGAATAACTGAATTACAGACAAAAATCTCAACAAGATTTTCTTAAGCAGTATTTCTCTGAGAAGCTGTGCAAATTAGTTCCTTACTCTAATGCTTATAGATCTTTTTTTTTTTTTTTTGCTATTATTATTTATTGTTTTCTGACTTTCCTTCCCTTGGTTAGGAGCATTTCCAGCTTTTCAAGATGCTGAATAAAGTAGTAATGATGCTAGCGGGTAGATTGCTAAATGCTTTGCTTCATTAAAACATAGTTACGCCCAGGAATATATTTTAAAAATTAGGTAAAATTTGCTCATCTACATCACTTTTCATCTATTATTGCTCTTTTCTTTCAAGCAAGATCAAGTGTGCATAGAGAAGCATTTAATACATGGTGCTTTGTGATGGATGTGAGAGATATTGCTACTTTTCTAATACTTGTCAAAATATTAAAGATTGCAGAGGTATCTTTTATAAAACACTCTGATTTCACTGAGTCACTCTTGATCAATTTATTTTGATTCTATGTTAAGTGAACATAGTGCAGTGACATTTGCACTAGTGTGTTGGTTTACACCCTCTTTAATTATAACCAGTCTCTAAAGCACTTTCACGTACTCTTAAATATAGCTGACCCTTTTTATATAATTTCATTTGGCTGTGAGTGTTTGGAGAACATCCAGCAAAGCACTTCAGCAAATTCAATAAAGTACATACTGTAATTAATATAAAATCCAATAATGATGGCAAACCAGGCTTCCTAGAGAATGCCTGTTAAGACATCATAATTTGACTATTGGTATAAATATTTTTACTGAATTACATAACAAGAGTAGTTTGAAACTCATCCTGTCTTAAAATACAAGCTCTAAATACAGTGCTGTTTATGCAAATCATATCAAACATACTGTATGGATATCTTAAATTGTAGAGTGCAAATAAGCATACTGAAAATTTATATTGCTATTTGTCCTGTGTTGCAGCTGTGGAGGATGAATTAATATGTAGTTTCATTTCAAGGTTTGGCTTTACATTTACTTCAAGAGCAAAAAATGCCAAAGAGATGCAGTGAGCTATGTTGTTATTCAAATATTTGTTCCAGCGTTTATATTCATCTATGACTGTGTGTAGAGGAGATAGAAACAGTATCTTTCATCAACAGCCATTAAGTAAAATCAAGCAGTTAGGGTAATTTCACTTTGTGACATATATGCTCCCTTAAAATATCTATTCTATATGTCAAACCAGATAATGTAAAAGTGGATTTTAATGGGAATAATGTATCTGACTTTATTTTAAGTGTACCTATCATTCTATATTTGACAGGCAGCATCATAAGACTTCCTAAAATGCAATAATTTTGGCATTCTTCTCTGTAATGACCTGTCCACCCAGAAGAATTTCTAAACTAGAAGAATGAATCTGGGTCTGAACAGAAAAATAAACTCCTCACAATCAGCTTGTTTTCAAGATGCTTCCAATGTTATTATTCCATTAATAATGCATTTTTAGTTGTCAGAATTGATCAGCATCATAGTTTTTTTCCTAGGTACTGTTTATTATAAATCACTTCACAACAATACATTATTTTGAGGTGAATAAGAAACAAAACCATCCACTGTCAACTGGAATTAACAGTCAGGAAGCTGTAGTCTTTTAGATGGGAAATAGGAAAATTAGCATTCAGAGATCTGTTTTAAAATATCAGAATGTACTTGTTGACTTAAGAAAATGAACAGTGTGTAGTCAGGCAGAAAGATTAAAGTTATCTGAAACATTTCCTAATTGCTCTTGTTGGCTAATGAGAAAGTAATGTTAGAGGAATAACAACTTTTTTGAGAGACTCAACTGGGGTTTGTATCACATGTAAAATAGATATTATATTTTATGAAGAACCCTCTCCAGAAATCAGAACTGTTTTAATCAAACTTTACTGTTGTAACAATATGTTAATGTTATCCTCAGACCTTTTAAGACCCTATTGTTTACCAGTTACAGAAAGAATTCAATTTCCACATTATGTTTATGTATGTTGAATAGAGAGGAGACATTCCATCAGAGAGATCCCCATTGCTAGAACAGATGGGCATTGTCTCTGTACAGTTAAACAGGGCGATATGGAACATTTTATTTCACACATAATGCAAACCTAGTAAAATTAGCTCTTTTCAGTGCTTTTGACACTTTGGTGGAGAAAATCTCTTCTCACCTGGGGAGATGAGTATAAAACATCTGAATGAGTTTTGACTTGGGGAATTTTATATGTAAAAACTGACATTTTCTTTTTTTGGTTTTTAACCCACTGCCCCAGGTCCCTAGAAAAGCCTGTTAAATGCTAGTGAGAAAAAACTGTGACGTTCCACGTTTTGTCTTATGTGAAAAATCAGTTTTCATACTAAATTATCTTTCTAATTTCAATAAAAGAAATTATAGTTAGTTCCTTCTCTTTAGTAATGAATTTCACCCCTGGTGATGTCAAGAGCTCTCTATGAATCTGATCAAATGTCATTACTTAAGATGGGAAATTGATTCATAAGGAGGCAATAGTAAGAAGGACTTTATAAACAAATAAAAGGTGTATGTCATTATCACTCAAAAAAGCTCCAGCCATTCTTGTGTATTAGTCTTGATTTCCAGTAATAAATATAGAAGAGTCAAGGTACCCCCAGGAGAAATATCTTGGGGAGTAGTCATAATCCACAGTTCTTATTGAAATATTACAAACTGCCAGGATACTTGTCTGGTAAATGTTTTCAGAGCTCCAAAATATTCAAAAAATCTTGGAGCATTTCCCCTGAGCTCCTCAAACAGGTGGTGGTAGTTCCTAACTACAGTACTAGTAAAATAGTTTTGAATACTGTGTTCTCATGTCTGCACATGTTAATGAATCTCTTCCATCATCTTTGCATTCTTCAGCATCAAATAGTACAGACTGGAAACAAAAAGAAAAAAGAAAAGAGAAAAAAGAAAAAAGAAAAAAGAAAAAAAAAAAAGAAAAAAAAAAAAGCCTTTAATTGCAAGCTTTCTTCTAAAGAATATGAACCCATATGATCATTTCCTGGCAGTTATCATAGGTTAATAAAACCTTAAAAAGAAATAAAGAAAATATTAGGCCTCTCCAAAAGGATATACCGTGTCACGCTAGCTTAAGGCACAAGAGTGCCTTAAGAATAACTCTGAAAATTTTTGTATAATCTAGTTAGCTCATCTGCTAGATTGCTCCATTCAACTATTTGATTTTCTTTCTTCTATGTTTGTAATATGGCATAAAATGCTAAAAGAGTGTAACTGTACACAAATGAGTGTTTACTCAGTGCAGATGAATAAATTTATCCACATACCTCACTAAACTGCTTCCATTTTCAGATAAATAAATAACAGACAATAGCCAGGTGAATAGTTCTCTAGCAGCAACTTCATTTCTAGGAGGATTCCAAGGCTTCAAATACGTTAATGGCACAATCTGAACTAGCAGGAAAAAAAAAAATAAAATCAGCTTGCTTCAATTTTTTAGCCTATCAGGGATGTTCTAACATAGTGCAATTAAGTACAAAGGCAATCCTGAAACAAATAAAAAAAAGAAAAATTACCATCACCAACAACAACAAAAACAAACAAACAAAAAACAAACCAACAACTCAGCAAAATTGAAATTGAAGAGAAAAAAAAAAAGGATATTAGGTCATCTATCATTCCAGATTCCTAGTAGGATGATGAAAATTTTCATATCATCATTAAATGACTTTTTCTTGGGAATCTTTTACCATGGGCAGGATATCTGCAAGCAGGTCTACACATAGCTTCTGAGCAAATACCCAACATAGATTAACTACTACACAAAATATCAGGTATGCTCACCATATGCATAAGTCTTTAGTGTGGTAGAAAATATCAGCCTTGAAACAAATCCATCCCTACTAAGTGATCAGCCTCCAGAGCTCTCTTCTTTACCTCTGTGTCAATATTGTTATTTCTGCCATTGTGTTTACTTTTCTTTTCTTGTAGAGTGTTAACTAATGTACTCCTTCACAGCCCAAAAACATTAAACCAGGGCTGAGGTCCTATGGCAGTGCTTCATGGCAGGCTAGGTCCCTGAATCACTATCCTATAAGTTACAGAGCACTTTTTATCACCATCAACTACAAGAATTTAGCATTAGTAGCTAAAATCAAGGCTTATTTGTGCAGTGTGCCGCATCTCTTTCCAAAATTACAATATATAGCTGTACACTTTGTCATACACATTCACTCTTAAACAAAATAGCAAAATTCCAAAGCGCTATCTGTAATTCTGTATTTATGTAATTTGTGTTAAACTTAGATCAAGGAAATAGAAAATATTTTTAAATATTATATAGAAAATATTCACTTATTATTTTTACTTAGACAATACCTGCATGAAGACAAAGAAGTCAAATATACATATTATCTTTGCAGACATAATTTTATTTAAAAACTTCCGCTGTTCACTTTCATTGTGGCCAAGCCTGACTATTTAACACTCCTCTGTGATGCTTAAAATTTAATGATTATTTTTCCCCCTATGGCTTTCCTAACTTAGAAAAGAGGGTTAGAAAGAGTGCTTTGATTTGTACAAGTGCACCATAGCCTGTTGCTCATCATTCTGATCTGAGGGCTGTCACTTCTTCCAGCCATCAAGCCACTTCTGAAGAACCAGAAACCTGTCAAGTACTACTTTACGTCAAAAAGCAAAAAGGAAATACACATTTTGATTTGGAAATTCATCTTGGACCATGTACATGGACTTGCCAATGACAATTGCCTCTCCATGAGTATATAACGTTTTTCTTGTATGCTTACATGAAGTCTGTATCAATCAAAGCATACTTGAGTATGTGACAAGATGCTGAACTTAAGAAGTCTGAAGTCCCAGATGATTTTCTAGTTAAATAGAATGTGAAGGAGATAAGAGCTTTTGACCAAAAAATACTTCTCTCATTGTAAAAAACTGCATTGCCACAGGGAAAAAAATCCAGTTAGAAGCTACTTTTCACAGATTTTAGAACTAAGAAATTTTAAAAACAAGTTTAAAAAAAAATCTTTTCTGCAGTGGGAACCGCAACTAGGTAATGACAAGTATTTCATCAAGGTAAAGATTTATAATTCTTGAGGTAAATGAGTGGTTGCTATTTAACATATAGAAAAAACACTTAAAATATATTAATAAAACTAGATGTTCCTTTTAAATGTAAATGACATTTACATTTTCAGTTCAAAGTGGAGAATCACCTATAATTCTAGACTGTAATAAGATTTATTTATGCTAAACATGTATAAGCTGAAAAACATTGTTGTTGACAACAACATGGGAGAATAAGTTCACCAGTTTCCAAAACTAGAAAAGCTTTCCTCTGCTGCACCATGAGTTTTTCTCTCAGGTCTCTTCAGTGTTCAAGAACTATCACATTCTCGATAGCCTTAAAATAGTGTGTTGACCATGAATTGGTCCTAATGACTTTACCTTGCGTAAAGACATGTTTCATCCTACTTCCCTGACATGAGTAAAGTTTGTTATCCTCAGTCCTGGTAATAATTTAACCTGTTGGCTTAAACAGTACTATGTTCTCTGTGATAGAGAAAAATATTGTTTTCAAAGAATTATTCCAGAGACCTTCTTCTCATGACACATAAGTTTATGCATGCTGATGAATAACCTTTATTTGTTATGAATTCAGGGACTCTGCAAATATTTTTGGCTATTCAAATTTCAGTTTTGAGCTGACATTTTTTTCAACATTATCTTTTTTCTCTTTCTCCATTGTAGCAAAATCCTTTTTCTCAGCAAACTCGCTAATACAGTTTCTGAAAGATGACACTATATCACAAGCATGTCTTGGCACTAGTGTTTGCCTAATGTCAGCAATAGAAGTTGTACACCCAGAGACAGCGACTTTTAAGATAACAAATACCAGCAGAGAAAAATTACTATTTTGAACACAAATTTTCACAAAACTAAAATTAATTGACTGTTACAGCATTTCAGCTCTACTGATGGTTCTTTTCTAGATATGAGTACCAAAAAGATTCAGAAAATGCAAAAGCCAAAGTATATTAAGAATATATCTTATCCAGAGATAAAATTCATTATGACAGTTATAAATGTTATTGTTTCTGCTCATTTATAACATCTAATATGTCCATACTATATTAATTTAAAGTATTCATATCATTCGATTTGATCCTTGACTTCATTTCATGTATTGCATTGCTTTCCATCAGTGACTACATATTTTTTCTCAAACTATATATACTCGCACAATTATTTTTTTTACTAATATTACACCTATCTTTATGTAACGCAAACATATTTTCAGATAGCCAGAAAATACTGCCCACTCCAATATACAGTTATGTAATATTAAACCATCATTAAAACAAAGAGTTGTTCACATGCAATGTCAAGAAAGTACCTGACGATACTGCAACTATCTCTACAATCATACTACTACTTTTTTAATTCCCTGTGTCTCATCTCCTTTTCAGTTTTGGATATTCTCATTGCATATGATATAATGGTAGGTGAACCAAGGGAGGCCACATAATTGTTCACAAACATTCTGCTCTTTTCTAATTTTATACATTGAATGGTTCCACTTTTTTCTTTTCTTTTCTTTTCTTTTCTTTTCTTTTCTTTTCTTTTCTTTTCTTTTCTTTTCTTTTCTTTTCTTTTCTTTTCTTTTCTTTTCTTTTCTTTTCTTTTCTTTTCTTTTCTTTTCTTTTCTTTTCTTTT